>CM052885.1:79459001-79487634 GCA_028534135.1 Potos flavus
TTTTGGAGACAGTCCCTTCTCTTGCCTTAGGGGAATCTAATTGTCTCCCACAGAACCACCTTCTTTTATTCAAAAGGAGGATCATCTCCATAGCCCTCACTTTTAGATCCCTCCTTATGAGAATTAGATTCCTGTCCCTACGCCTCACACACCCTGGAAAACCCCTATTCAGCTATCTGCAAGGTTCTGTTGATAATGATCATGGGAAAGTTATCTTCTCCCCCTCTTCTTGCACTAGGGATGCACATGCTACATTTAACCCTCCAAAATAATTCTATCCTTTTCACTTCTTCTTCATTGCCTATAGTTAGACTCCAGGTGTAAGCTGACAAACCAGTTTCACAGTCTTCTTCATGGCCCAAGATACAGAGTGACTTAGGAGATGGACTCCTTAGACTCTCTTTTACTAAATACTGAGTACTTAGAAGCATTAGAGGAAACTAAAACAAAGAGTTTTAACATCCTGTTACTCTTGTGTAGTGCTTCGGTCACTAAAGCATGAATGATCTTTCACTGAAAATGGAGACCTGAGAGGGGAAAAAATAAAGAAGTTAAAATATTGTCATAATGGGGCGCCTGGCTTAGTGTGTTAAAGCCTCTGCCTTCGGCTCAGGTCATGATCTCAGGGTCCTGCATTGGGCTCTCTACTCAGCGGGGAACCTGCTTCCCCCTCTCTCTCTGCCCTCTCTGCCTACTTGTGTTCTCTCTCCTCTCTGTCAAATAAATAAATAAAATCTAAAAAAATACTGTCATAATATGGCACATAGGAGTAATAAGTCAATTTGAATAACCAGGGGATAGTGATATAAAAAATGAATGAAACTTATTTATTGCAATCTTTTGGAAGAGACAAATAGTAATCATATAATAAAATAATAGCACAGTATGTTAGTTTTAAAAGGGAAGTGGGCATAGAACTGTGGGTTTCAGTGATAACACTGAGAATACTGAGGAGGGTGGGCCATGGAAGTTTTTCTTAAGGAAGTGACATGAACCATATATGAACTGTGTCTTAAAGGATGAGTAGAATTTTATCCTTCATGAAGAAGTCAAGGAAATGAAAGGGGGAAAGAACCAGAAGAAAAAAAAAAAAAAAAAACATCTGGAAGAAAGAGAGAGAGAATATATAATACATTTTCCCCCTGGATTCAGAACAAGCACAACAAAGTTTTTGGTTTTTGAACTGGAGAATTATGTAAAAAGTGGCATGAGGTGACAACATAAAATTAATCTATGGCTAAATGATTGAAAGCCTTATACATCTATGTTAGGGAGAACAGGCTTTGTTCTTCAGGTAATGGGAAGTAATTGAAGGTTGTTGAAGGGCTAATTTTATGTGTCAACTTGAGTGGACTAAGAGATGTCCAGAGAGCTGGTAAGACATTATTTCTTGGCATGTCTTTAAGGGTGTTTCTGGAAGAGATTAACATTTGTTTCGGTAGACTGAATAAAGAGATAGTCCTCACCAGTGTGGGTCGACATCATCCAATGTGTTGAGGGCCAAAATGGAACAAAAAGTGAAGGAAGAGCAAATTCCCTCTCTCTTCTTCAGCTTAGATATCCATCTTTTCCTGCCCTTGGATATCCAAGCTCCTTGTTCTAGGGTCTTCAGACTCTAGGACTTATATGGTTCCTGATTCTCAGCCCTACAAATGTGGACTGATTTGTACCATTGGTTTTCCTGCTTCTCTAGCTTGCGGATGGCAGATTATGGGATTTCTTGGCTTCTAAAACCACACTTGAGCTAATCCCTATCATAAAACAAATATGATATAGATCATATATCATGTATATATTATATATGTAATATATAACCTGCATATATAGAGGTATAGATATAGATATATATCTCCCCTATTGGTTCTGTTTCTTTAGAGAACTCTGACTGATACAGATGTGGAACAGCACAGTGACAAGATGGACTGGAAGGGATAGATCCCAGTAAAAAGAAGACACATCAGTTAGTGAAACAATACATATTGAGCTGTTAGTCTATACCAAGCATCTGCTTAGAAACCAGAAATATGTCATAAATGAGACAGACAGTGCTCCTGGATTACAACTCAGTGTCAAGTTAGAATATATTGCCATCAAAGGAGTAAGTGATTAGGAGGGTCTGGCAGAAGGATGGAGTAAGGAAACATGGTCCAGTGTGATTAGGAGGTAGGATGATTGAAAATAGAACAAAATAAAGACCAAGGATGACTGAAGTTTCTAGTGTGGGTCAGATGGATATCAAGATACAAGCTGGGGGATAAATGTTGAAAAGAAGAGTTAGAGGGAAAAAGGAGCAGGCGGTAGATGTCATAAATAGATAAGAAGTTACCTGGGGTGCCTGGGTGGCTCAGTGTGTTAAAGACTCTGCCTCCAGCTCAGGTCATGATCTCAGGGTCCTGGGATTGAGCCCCACATTGGGCTCTCTGCTCAGCAGGGAGCCTGCTTCTCCCTCTCTCTCTCTGCCTGCCTCTTTGCCTACTAGTGACCTCTCTCTCTCTTTGTCAAGTAAATAAATAAAATCTTTAAAAAAAAATAAAAGAAGTTACCTGAATAGTGGTGAGTCAGCCATGACGAATTGTTGAGATACTAAACCATAGAAAGAAAGAACAATAGTTATTTATATCTACCGCACATCCAAGGAACAACAAACACAAATTTAAATTATAACAGAGATGATTGTTGTAATGCTCAGGCTTGCACAGGTGTTCCCCAGAAGCTGAGGCCAGCCTGCCAAGGGGCTAATGTTCTGCTGACATTTCCTCACTCACCCATTCCCCAACCAATGGAAATATGATATATATATTATTTCACTTTATTCTGCAAATTCAAAGAAGGAAAAAGATGAGTACAAACCCATTTTCCATATAAGGATTTTTTAATTATTATATTAGTCACATACAGTACATCATTAGTTTTTGATATTGTGTTCCACGATTCATTGTTTGCATATAACACCCAGTCTCCATGCAATATGTGCCCTCCTTAATACCCGTCACCAGGTATTTTCCATGTAACGTTAATACAACATGAAGGCAGGCAAGTAAGAGTTAAGGTCTCTGCACTTAAAGCTCTGGTCTCTGCTACTGCTCCACACCAGGTAGTGCCTTAAGAGGAGACCTAGGTTAATTCAGCCCAAACTCCTCACTCCTGAAGCCCTTGAATTCTCTTCTCTGGTTTTGGCATCTGTTTCCTTATCTTACATTGTCTCATCTAATTGGGTGACTGGTCAAATCTGCTAGGCAGCTGGCTAAGCTAGGTAAGGGGGAAAGGGGAAAGAAGTAGAGAAGGAGTCACAATAGGTGTGGGGAAACATCACAACATTGGTCATCTCCTATCCCTCTTTGCTTTGTTGGCTCTGGGGTAGGGTACTCCATGTTACAAGGAACAAAAAAAATCAAGTTTTTACAATTACACAAACCAAGATGAATTTTGAATAAGTAAAGTAGGTAAGGTCCAGGTTCTACAAGTCTCTATAACTTAGCATCCAGTCAGACACCATGGCTAATTCATTCACTCCTGAAATGTTTATGTTTCCAGTATAAGAATCTCAGGGAATGCTAAAGTCTATTAATTTATTAAACTATCACGTGTTGAACTTCCACAGTATGCCAGATGTTGTGCTAATATTAGTGATAAAATAATGAGCACTGTATATAAACCAAAAAACAACACCAAGACAAGATTGTTGCCTTCAAATAACTTACAGTTAGTGAAGAAAGAAATGAACATACAAAAATAAATATAAATTTATAGCTATAGTTTAAGTACCACAAGGCAGACATAATACTCTGACCCAGTGAAAGAATTCAGCAAAGTCTTACCTGAGAAGGTGACAACTGATCTCTCAAAAGAAAGAAAGTCTAGGCTAGGCTGGAACACCTAGAATACAGGGAGGAGGCATCATATGACATTCCACTGTGCAGAAAAGCAGACTTTGGACCACCCTATGGCTAATAGACCATGTTAAAACTTGGGCATTTATTCTAAGAGCTATGGGGAGCCACTGAAGACATTAAGCAATGACATGGTCCTATGTGTGTTCAACAGCATGGGAACATGAGAAAGTATAGAGTATTGGGTAACCATAAGAATTTCTTTATAACTAGGGTTCTGAGAGTCCTCAGCAGGTGAGAGATAAATGCTAATCATGGAAAACATTTTAAACTAGGCTAATGGATTTTTGCTTTTTACTAGGAGAATTAAAGGCATTGATTTTAAACAAAGGGTAAATATCATCATATTTGTATAACACAATATCCATCCTGGTAACTAAACAGAGTAAATATTATAATCATGAAAGAAATTAGGAGAAAATGTAATGGTCAAGGTCAGAGACAATGACACTGTTAAGGCCATTTCAGTGAGGACAGAGAGGAGAGAGTGCACATGAAAGACATGGGAACATGGTCCTGGTGACTAAGTGAGGCAGTGAAAAAGCAAGAGAGATAATGATGACTTTATGAGGTGGGTGACGTGCAGGAGAGTGGTCATCTCTTATATCAAGAGGGGTTATGATGAGTTTAGTTATAAAACTCTGGGAGGAGAGGGAGAGAAGGTGAGATTCATAGACCTAAGTTCTGAGGTCTTTGTATGTAAGACAAAAATTGTATATAGTTAAAATTACCCTAAAATTCCATAAACCTCCGTTAGCTCACCAGAGAAATAAAAAGCCAACATAAAATTCTGTTTCTCTCCATGTTTTGGCTGTGACTTCCCTTTTCTGAGTTGGATAATGGAAGCCATGGGTATTTTAAAAATGAAAAGTACAAAAGAATAAATATTTTATTTTATTTTTTTTTCAGGAGTACTCTAGTTGATTTCGAGTTAAACATTATGTTATTTCTTTGCATGCATTTTTTCAGGATGCATTAGGTGATGTCTGGAGGGCACCAGCAGATGTTCCATGGTAACCATGGAGTCAACACAATGCAGTGACAGGGATGGGACAGGGGCTAAGGGCAGAATACCCTACTTCTGGCTTCTTGGCTGTTTGTTTCTCACCCACTTCCCCCTGCTCACTAGAAATCCTCTGGAGTTGTCGATGTTTTGAGAGGCAGAAAAAATTGAAGCCTCTTTGACATACTTTTAGAAAAATCAAAACAAATTCCAATACTACTTCCAACCATCAGATTCCAGAAAACAGGGTAGCTGTGTTGTAATAATCTCTTATCTGGTACATTGGCATCTCTGGAATAAACTTGGTTTAGAATAATTTCCTTCGCTCTTTGCTGAGCACCGATGGAGAAGTTTTTGTCTCCAGACACTCTGTGGCTTTGGTATACTTCCTGCCAAGAGTGTAGGAATCCCCAATTTCTTCTGAAGCTTAACACATCTTTATCAGTCAAAAGAAAGATCATTAAGAGTCATACCTATAAAACTGAAGCCACTTAATCAGCACCCTGATATAATATGAACACTTAATTATGATGATTACCAAAACTCAGATTCATTGTAATGCATATTAATGACTCATTTTAATGGCTAATTGATGTCTCTTGGATGGCTTTAATGTAGTGTGGAGTTCTAGCCATGTCAGCCCCAGCTTCCTTCCACAGGAAGGCTCCAGGTGCTAATGGAACGCCTTTCTCAAGAGAATCCTCAAATATTTCACAGACACTCATGCAATCTTGTTAAGGAAGAACAAGGATAACATCCTCGTTTTCATAGGGAGAAATGAACACTCCAAGCAGTGATGTCAGAATAGAGAATAGATTTCCCATTAGAGGGGCTGTTTTCCTTTAGTTAGTTCAGTAAGCCTTTTCTTGTATTTTGTGGGGTTTTCCTACCAGGCTCGATCTAAAGCCACGCAAAGCCAAGAATGTGAACTCTAAGCAAAGATATCAAGCATCTGCTGACAACTTTATTCACAGTGAAGGACAAAATGAGTATGAGAACAAGGCTTCAGATGAAGGAGATGCTATTTCCAGAATGTCACACAAGAGATTCCATTTGGCTTCCATCAATATTCATACTCTGAATTCCGACTAGTGGAAAGTCACAAAGTTGTGCTCAAGCCTTGTCTTCATCATCAAATATTCCTTGAGTATAACAGGTCTTCTATTATGTTCTCCTAGGTTATTGTGCCAAACCTATAAGATTCAAAAAGGGAAAGGTCTGTCTTAGATATTAGAGAATCTTTCAACAAAGTCAGGAACAAACATATCTGTTGATTTGATGGTTTATATTTCATTTTTCCCCTCCCCAGGTGATTTTGAGTCGGGTGTTAGAGTTCTGCACTTTAATAAATGGGACTGCAATGCACCAGGCTGCAACTCTGAGAAAAAATGTTCTGAACCCAGAATCAAATCCTATAGAATGCCAGGCTGCTCTTCCCTAAGGACAGAGCTAAGCAAGAAGTCAGCTTTTGAGTCAGCCCTCCCCAAAAACCTGGTGAGTGAAGTGTGGGAAATGGACTTGCCTGTGGACTATAATGACACACAGGCTCCCCAGATTCACACTTCCATATGCTTCTGTTTCTCCTTGGTGTGGCTTGGTAGGCCCTATCTTTCTTTTCTTTTCTGTAGTTTCCAGAAATCAATGTGGGCTATATATACTCAGAGGGAGACCACAACACACACACTAATATCTCTTGAGGAAAAATTCATCTTCTAGAGGCATTTCTAGAATTTTGCCAGGTCAGTGTAGCAGGATCTGCTGTGTTTGTTTTCCAGATACTGGAGTTCATGTGCATCGTTGCTGTGTGGATCCAAAAGGTAAATGTCACTTTGAGTCAGTGAAAACTTCAATAACAGGACAAAATAAATATCTGGACCCAAATCAAGGGAGCATGAAAAAAATGTTCCTGATGAACCTATAAAACACAACCTCAGGTGTGTAATCGCGGCTTTGTCTAGTTTCTCATTTGAAAATTAGGTGTACAGTCCCTTGGTAAATGCTGTTTCTGGCATCTAAGACTGATGGTGCTACAATCACTATGATCTGGGTTGAGATGTAGCAGGTAGTTGCTGTCCTAAAGAGGAGTGTGATTTCTGTTTTTTTTTTTTTTAATTAGTTTTATTTTATTTTTTCAGTGTTCCAAGATTTGTTGTTCATGTACCACATCCAGTGCTCCATGCAATACGTGCCCTCCTCAATACCCATCACCAGGCTCACCCAACCCTCCACCCCCCTCTCCTCCAAAACCCTATTTGTTGCTCAGAGTCCACAGTCTCTCATGGTTCATCTTCCCCTCCAATTTCCCCCAATTCACTCTTCCTTTCCTTCTCCCAATGTCCTCCATGATTACTTCCTTTTAATCTTCTTCTGCCCTCAGACTGGGATTTATACCATAAGTACCCCAAGGTCTTAAGCCTCCATCTTCACATCACTGGCTTTCCTGGGTTTATACTCTGCAAACATCTGATCACAGAAATTCTCAGCCTCCATATTCTCAGGAACTGTCCTCATAATGCATTTTATATGCCTTCTGTAGGAGCTTATACATATATGTCGTTCTGTTTCTCTGGAGGACCTGACTAATTCAGAATTCTCAAACTCCAAATGGGAAGCTATAAAGTTCATTGATCCCATCACACAACTGAGTGCGGGGCCTAGGGAGCCCACTAAATGCTGCGAAGAATACTCACTGTACATCCAGAAGACCTAGGCTCAAATCCTGTTTTTCCCACTACTGACTCTTGTCCCAGACAGTCTTTTGTTTTTTTTCTCACCCCTATTTCCCTTATCACTACCGCAAAGATATTTCCCACCCATTGACTCACATATTCTATTTAAATGACCTTCATAGGGGTTCCTGGGTAGTTCAGTTGTTGAGCATCTGCCTTCGGCTCAAGTCATGATCCCAGGGTCCTGGGATGGAGCCCGTCATTGGACTCTCTGCTCAGCAGGAAGCTTGCTTCTCCCTCTTCCACTCCCCCTGCTTGTGCTCCCTCTCTCACTGTCTCTCTCTCTCTCTCTGTCAAATAAATAAATAAAATCTTTAAAAAAAAATAAAAAGATAAAGGACCTTTATATAAGGCTTTCCCTGTTCTAAGCATAGTTCTGAGAAATTTACAAGTGTTAACTCATTTAAACTTCAAAACAGCCCTGTAAATTAGGTCCTGTTATCCCCAGTGTGTAGATGAAGAAACAGGGGTATAGAGAAGTTAAGTGACTTGCCCAAGGTTACATATGTAACTACTTTAAGGGTGTGAAAACATAATAAATATCATCAAAAATCTTGGCAAACCTAAAACAATTTTAAGGTAATAACAGCTAGCTAATATGTACTGAACGCTTGCACACTCACTTTGGTCTAAACCAGAAGTTTTCAAACTTTTTTTTTTAAGTGTCATCACATAGTAAAGAATACTTATTAATTTCTTATCCAGGATGCACACTGAAATAACAAGTTACCCCAAAATGTAGACTTAAAATGGCTACCATTGTGATATACTCATAAAATCTGTGGGCAAGGATGCAAGCATGGTTTAGGTGGGCAATTATTTTGTTCCTTTTGGCACCAAATAAGCCACTCAATGGTTATCAACTGGTATATAAGTTAATCTGGAGGATTCCAAAATGGTTTCACTCATGCCCAGTACCTGGGCTGGGATGACTCAGTGCCTAGGACTGGAGCACCTGCATATGGCCTCTCCATGTGGCATGGGCCTCATCATAACATGGCATTCTCGGGGTAGCCTGACTTGTAACTTGGTAGTTTCATCCTCCAAGACTGAAGGTTCTAGCTGACAAGGTAGATGTGACATTTTTATAACTTGGACTTAGAAATCACAAGTCACTTCTACCACATTTTGTTACTCCAAGTAATCACAGGCTTACTCTGATTCAAGAGGAGGGGAAATTAGACCTCACCTTTTGGTGGTAGAGCAAGAAGTTCCCATTCTAAAGGAGCACATGGGATGTGAGATTTTATTGAGGCTATTTTTGAAAATAGAACATGCTGTAAATACTTAACCTCATTATATGCAATGTACTCTGATATCTCTTATTTAATTCTGTCACTTTTAGTAATGTTGGCTACAATGCACTAATTTCATGACCAACAAATGGGTTATGTTTTAAAGAGTTAAAAAAACAAACAGTTAAAACAATGAATGAGGTAAAACAAAACAATGAATTAGGTAACGCACTAAGCCCTTTTCATACAGTATCTCTAATTCTTATAACAACTTCAGGAAGCAAGTACTTAGATGTTCTCCATTATACAGAAAATTCAGTGCGACTTAAAGAGGTCACAGAATGTGACAGATCCAATATTGACTCCTAGTTCCAAAACAACCACTCACTTTTACTCCTGTGTGCAATGTGTGATCCTTGCTAATTTCAACCTGCCACCATGGATTACAGGAGGGGAATAATAAAAATGTGTGTGAATTCATGTGTGTGTTTGTGTGTGTGTGAGTGTGTGTGTGCACATGCACACATGCTGGGTGCTGTGTGCTGCATGCTGTGTGTGACAGACAGGGAGAGGCTCCACTCCTGGGACACTTGGATGTGATCCTCCCAATGTGGATGTGGGCCCTGAGTTCTGAAGGCAACTTGGGCAGAAGTGAATTTGTGCTTTATCAGATATCAGAGTTTTCTTGAGGTTGGGAGGTGAGGGCACCCCTACTCCCCATTAGTGTTCATGCAAGCTGAGAGACCATTGCAGCCCGCACGGTGGACTCCAGGAATAAAACGAAGGCCACCATCACAGGCAAGGTGTCAAGTGGGAAATGCCATGTCTGATTTTTTTCCCACCTGAGATAGTCATGAGCATTTTAAATGAACGTTGAGGGAGCCTGCAACCCATATAAATCATATCAGATCCAAACCAACATTTCCTAATTGCTGGTTTTAGGCAAATGTCAGCTCTTAAGACACAGATGTATTGCTAGAATGGAAAAACGATGTTGATGACAGCAGATGACCCAAGAGGGAGGTGTCCACTGATCAAAAAATGTTAGACCCCAGCTGACCATTCTTTGTGTCTGGTCCTCACTCTCTTTTGTGTCTCCCAGAAAGATTTAAAAACAATGCTAGTTATTATGGAGAATAAATACCACTGTCATCCTGTGAGGATTTATTTTATGGAATAAGGGTTTAGAACAATCCTGGGTCTTCCAATCATGCAGTAGGATCAGATGGGGGGGCTGCAATCAGGGTCAGACATACCAGTTGTTCTTCACCTATTTTACTGATCTTCCATTTGACCTTCTTTCTGTTTGCTGTCACCTTGTATGTGCAACGGTGTCTTATGGTCTTCTCTTTCTTTGTCTGTGCTTCACTCCTTTCCTCTCTTACCTTGTGGGGCCATGTTTATTGGAGAAAAGAACACACTTCCCTTAGCGTGGGATCCTTGCACTTGGAGGTTACATGTCGCTTGTGGGGAAAAGAGTTCCCTTGATCCTGCTATAACTGCACCCCAGCCCAGGCAGGCACTGCAGCCCCTGCTCAACATTGGCTCCCCCCACCCTCAAAATGACCCTTAGATGCCCAGCCTGCAGCCTAGGCCATGTTGGGTGCCTTTGTTCACTCTGATCCATGATGCCTGCCTCCACCCCACAGCACCAGGAAAACAAATCCTCAGTTGCTGTTGTCAGATGCCACCTGCACACCAAGTATTTTTATCTTAAGCCCCTGCCTTACTCAGTCCTAACACTGTCAAGCACCTACTCCAAGCAAGGCAGCTACCATATGTCCCATTACCCAGAACCTGGCCTCTTGTGTCTCTAGACATCCAGTCCTACTCCCAAGGTGCCTTATTTCACAAGACCCCTTCTGTGGCTCCAACTCAGGTGAAACTGGAACTTGGTTCCCTGAGCTCCCACTGGGTGATGATATCCTTTTCGAACTCCAGCACACTGGGCAATGCTACAGTCAGCCTGGTGCCTACCAAGAGCTTGACCCTGTTGCTCACCCCAGCTCTGCCTAGAGAACCAGTCCCATAAGACAGCCCACTTGGAAACCCATGTCACCATCCACACTGACCCTATCAGCCACCATCCACATTGGAAGGCGATGCTAGAAAAATGCTGCCCTCGTTAAGGTTCCCCAGAAATAGGCCCTGAGACAAGTGCAGGTGGGTTATTTCAGAAGTGCTGCTGTTCGTGTATAGGGTGGAGGAGGGAGAGAGTGAGACAAGGCTGGCTGGGAAGTCAGAGAAGTGTCTATTATCAGGAAGCTTCCTGCTGTAGGAATCTTTCATGGAAATCTGTGCCTCCTAGTTTCTCATCTTTGGTCAGGGGAGATTTGGACATTTGTCCACTGATTTATATCTGTTGCTAGTTGAGTACTGCTTCTGGGGTACTGGATCTCTGGCCATTCCTGCTGCCATCCCAAAAGATCATCAAGCAAAAAGTTACAGAGGCAGGCATTTGGGGGCCAGACTCCAGTGGAAGAGGTGAAGGAGGAGTGCAGGGCACTGGCAGCATCTGCTGAAACAGGTCCTAAGACTGGCAATGCTGGATCAGCCTGGGGGCCTCATGTGTACTCCAAGTTAGGCTGTCACCTTCTCCTCTGCCCTTCAACCCGGGCATACTCCTGTCAAATCTCTCTCCTGGTTCCCTGACAGGCTGCCAAGTCTACTACTTACCTCCCAGTTGAGTCCTTTGGAAAACTGAAGAAAATGTCACATTTGGGGGAAACGGTTCTAAAGGCCAGGCTTTCTCTCTTTTAACTACATTAGATCCTCCAAGGAGGATATTATTTTTTTAAAAGATTTTATTTATTTATTTGACAGAGAGAGAGATCACAAGTAGGCAGAGAGGCAGGCAGAGAGAGAGAGGGAAGCAGGCTCCCCGTTGAGCAGAGAGCCCAATGTGGGGCTTGATCCCAGGACCCTGAGATCATGACCTGAGCTGAAGGCAGAGGCCTCAACCCACTGAGCCACCAGGCACCCCCAAGGAGGATATTATTAACTTGAGGATTTATGGAGTCCATGGATAGACTTCAAGGAAGTTCAGAATTATACTATCTACAAAATGTTTAAGTATTTGCATTTTTCTGGGAAGAACTTTCTTAAAATTCTAAAAGGAAATCCCTAGCCCAAAAAAAATTTTAAGAGAAATGTAAGACCTACTGTTTTAGATTAAAACTATATATCAAAGCATATTATGCAGACATTGTAACTGCATGTTGAAGAAACACGTGAAAAATAAACAGGGCACAAGATGGTTCTGTTACTCCAGACTGGGTTCTGGGTGGTGGGAGTGATGGTGCACCAGAGTCTGGTCTGTACTAGCTGTCAAAGGGTTTCAGGGATATGTTTTGGGAGTGTTAGTGTTTTCTGCACCAGTGTCCAAGATGGCTCATTTGTCTTCGAGTTTTGGAGCCTGCTCTCTGGAGCCTATTGAATGATTAAAATGCTATTACTGTCAAGAAGTTTTTTCTTATCAGGACACCTGGGTGGCTCAGTCGGTTACGCAGCTGCCTTTGGCTCAGGTCATGATCCCAGAGTCCTGGGATTGAGTCCCACATCGGGCTCCTTGCTCAGCAGGGAGCCTGCTTCTCCCTCTGCCTGCTCTGCCTGCCTCTCCCCCTGCTTGTGCTCTCTCTCTCTCTCTGACAAATAAATAATCTAAAAAAAAATAAAAATAAAGAAATTCTTTATCTTTTTAACTGAACATTTATGTTGCAGTTGTTACAATGCCAGTCAATTTCTTCCCTGTTTGTGTTTCTGGGGAAGAAACAAATCATTGCAGAGCTCCTCATCATAACCTCTTGTAAGTTCAAGGACCATCACTAATCCATCCCCTGGACACTCTCTGCCAGAGAAGTGGCCTCCATGCCATTAACCTTTTCCCATAACTGCCAGCCTATCTTCTTTTAATCACTTGGTCTGTCCCTAACTTAATCCCCTCTCCAATCCCTGCCTCTCCCCCATACCAATCTCTTTTTTTAAAGGCCAAGACCTAAACTAGATATTAGCCTCTTGTAATTGTCTTGTGTTTCACCCTCACTGTTTCTTATTCCAAACATGATGTTAGGCTTCCTTTAACTTTTGACAAGAGAACATTTCTTCTACGTGCAATACTAATTAGTACCATTATGTTTCATGAGAAACAAGTGTTTCAAGGGAAAAATTAAAAATCAAAAGAAACATTGGGCTCCATGGACCTCCATGTCTGGTGGAAGATTCACTTGTCTGTGCCTAGGGAACATGCTTGGCTCTCCCTTGTAACCATGTCCAGAACATGGCATCATAAGCACCTTCCCATGTACTCTTTGGTGTCATTTCTAAACTTTGACTCCAAATACCTAATTGCGGGAGTAAATTATGAACCCTCCCTGGAAAGCATGTACTTTCAGTTGTTCAAAAATATGGCATTTCTGCCCTTGATGAGTGGGGGCTCTGGCCTGCAGAAAAGATGTCAGCAGTCAAGAGAACCCAAGACCTACCCTCAAATACATATCTTCTATATGTCCCATATGGCAGAGGGATTAGACCTGTTCCCTTTGGTCTAGGGTTTGACCCATTATCAGTTGATGAAGTTTTTTGGGGGAAAACATAAGGCAGCTGGAAATGTGGAATGATAGTCTTGCTTTCACAGGTGCTCAGAGATAAAAGAGAATGTATTGGAGAAAGGATAAGTGAATTCAGTCAGAAGGTCGTTGATCTCCCAAGGTACTTATTGCAAATACAGGTAACTGGAAAAAATATGGGTGTGCTGTGCATGTGTCACCTTTTACATCAATAGCTCTCTGATTCTAGGTTGCAACAATCTACAGGAATGGGATGGAGCTTGAAAACTAGTGTTTGTCCAGTTGATGCTCATGCCGCTAGTCCAAGAATGACAGATTGGTAACCATTATAGTAGATCAAATAGGGAGTTTTCCTGATGCCTTTTATTACTCCCCATATTTCTGAGGACAGTGTTGTTATATTGGTCAGGTTACTCTAAGACATACTGCAGTAACAAGAAATCTAGAAACTCAGGAGCTTAGAAAAGTCATGTTTGCTTATTTGTTTTCTAATACACTCAAAGTCTAAGGTAGGCTGATGAGACAATTCTCTACTCTATGACCTGGGAATGCAAGCTCCCTCTGGTTGTAGCACCACTACAGAGGCAGAGGGCTTACAGGATCACTGGGCAGGAGACAGGAAAAGGCTGCACAGCAGCTCTAATATGTTTGGGTCCAGAAGTGTCTCAGGCATCACTCTGTTCACAACCCATTGGTCAGAATCAATCACATGACTCCAACCCAATTGCAGAAGATGCTGGGAAATGCAGAACAAGTGGATCATTTTTAAAACACTTTGGTCTAGGAAGGGGGAGGAGCAAAGAGGAGGACTAGGAGACTTAAGTTTCATCTGGTCTCACAAATTCATCTAGGTAGTTATCAAACCATTCTGGATAACTACAAACTCAACAGGAGATCGAAGAAAAGAATAGCAACAATTCTATGAACAGAAAAGCAACTACTTTCTGAAGTGATATTTGGGAAGATAGAACGGGGCGGGGAGGGATCCTCTGTCAGCCAGCTACTAGGAAATGATAGATCAGCAGAGCACAGAATCAAAACTTTTAGAAGTCTGCTCTGCAGAGGGACATCACTCCAGTGGCTAAGCAGGGGGTGGAACCCGCATTGGGACAGTGTGGTCTCAGGACCTTCAAGGTCATGGAAAGACCGGGGGTGCCTGAGTGTGGCAAAGCTCCCAAGTATAAGAGCAGGGAATCCAGCTGCAAAGACGGAGCTGAGGAGTGGACTCTCAGTTTGGGGTTGCCATAAACCATGATCTGTGGCATAGTTGGGCCACCACTTGTCAAGTGGGGACCGAACAAATGGCAGATCTGGGGAGACTCCCTTCCTCCTGCTGGAGGAGTGGCACAGGAGTGCACTGCAGGAATCTGCTGTGTTTGGGAACTCCAAACAGGATCATGTGCCAGATATAGAAACATTCAGTCACAGGCCAGGTGATCATGGAGTGTGGCTGGAGACCAGGGAGACAGGAGTGATTGACTGCTTCTCTATGAGGGCTCATTGAAGGGGGGGCGAGTTCTTGGCTCCTCCAGGGCCAAAGAATGGGAGGTCATCATATTCATTCTCGACTTCCAAAGCTGTACAGAAAGCTTTCAGGGAACAAAAGCTACTGAGAGCAAACCCAAACAGATTACTTAGCCTGGGCCCTGGCAAGGGCAGTGAAGTTCCACCTGGGCAAAGACAGTTGAAAATCACTGCAGCAGGCCCCTCCCCCAGAAGATCAGCAAGAACATCCAGCCAAGACCAAGTTTATGATCAATGAGAACTGCAAAACTCCAGGGCTAGGGGAATACAGCACATAAAATTCATGGTTTTTCCTTATGATTCTTTAGTCTTTCAAAGTTAGTTTTTTAAATTTTCTTCTTCTATTTTTTTGAATTTTTCTTCTTTTCTTTTTCAACCAACATCTGATTTTACCAATTCCTTTTAAAAAATCTTTTCTAATTTTCATTTTTAAAGTCATATTCGAGGCTTTCATTGTATTTAAACTTTTTTTAAAAATATAGATATAAGTTTTTCTTTCTTTAAAATTTGGGGAGACAGTTTCTTCTAACAGACCAAAATATACCCTAAATCTAGTGTATGGCTTTGTTCTAGTCTTCCGCCTGATCACATTCTCTCACTTTTTTAAAAATTTTTCTTTCTTTTTTCAACCAGCTTCTTATCAATTTTTTTTTAAAATCTTTTTAAATTTTCATCTTTATAGTCAAATTTTAACCCTTCATCATATTTACCTTTATTTTGTATATATATGTTTTTCTTTCTTTAAAATTTCGAGAAGCAAATTTTTCTAACAGACCAAAATACACCCAAAATCTAGTGTGGTAGCTCTGTTCTATTCACCAGCCTGATCATATTCTTGTCTTCTTTTCCTTTATTTTCCCCCCAGTTTTGAATCTCTCTGATTTGGTTAGTGTATATTTTTCTGGGGTCATTGTTACCCTTTTAGCATTTTGTTCTCTCATTCATCTATTCTTCTCTGGACAAAATGACAAAACAGAAAAACTCACCTCAAAAAAGAAAAAATGAACAAGAGGCAGTATTGACTGCCAGGGACTGATCAATACAGACATTAGTAAGATGTCGGAACTAAAGTTCAGAAGTATGATCATAAAGATTCTAGCTGTGCTTGAAAAAAAGCATAGAAGATACTAGAGAATCCCTTTCTGGAGAAATAAAAGAACAAAAATCTAATCAAGTTGAAATAAAAAAGGTTACTAATGAGGTGTAAGAAAAAACTGGATGCTCTAACTGGTAGGATAAATGAGGCAGAAGAGAGAATTAGTGATATGGAAGACCAAATGATGGAGAATAAAGAAGCTGAGAAAAAGAAATAAACAACTACTGGATCACGAGGGGAGAATTCAAGAGATAAGTGATACCATAAGATGAAACAATATTAGAATAATTGAGATCCCAGAAGAAGAAGAAAGAGAGTGAAGGACAGAAGGTATATTGGAGCAAATTACAGATGAGAACTTCCTTAATTTGGGGAAGGAAACAGGCATCAAAATCCAGAAGGCACAGAGAACCCCCCCCTCAAAGTCAATAAAAATAGGTCAACACCCCATCATCTAATAGTAAAACTTACAAGTCTCGGAAACAAAGAGAAAATCCTGAAAGCAGCTCAGGACAAGAAGTCTGTAACCTACGATGGTAGAAACATTAGACTGGCAGCAGACCTATCCACAGAGACCTAGCAGACCAGAAAGGACTGGCATGATGTATTTAGAGCATATGCAGCCATATGCTCTGAAAAAAATATGCAGCCAAGAATACTACATTCAGCTAGGCTGTCATTGAAAATAGAAGGAGAGATAAAAAGCTTCCAGGAGGGGCGCCTGGATGGCTCAGTGGGTTAAAGCCTCTGCCTTCAGCTCAGGTCATGATCTCAGTGTCCTGGGATCAAGCCCTGCATTGGACTCTCTACTCAGTGGGGAGCCTGCATCCCCCCCCCCACCTGCCTCTCTGCCTAATTATGATCTCTCTCTCTGCCAAATAAACAAAATCTTAAAAAAAAAAAAAAAAAGCTTCCAGGACAAACAAAAACTAAAAGAATTTGAAAACACCAAACAAGCCCTACAGAAAATATTCAAAGAGAACCTAAAAAAAACATAGACCAGAAAGGAACAGAGATAATACACAGTAACAGTCACCTTACAGGCAATACAATGGCACTAAATTCATATCTTTTAATAGCTACCCTGAAGGTAAATGGGCTAATGCCTCAATCAAAAGACACAGTGTATCAGATTGGATAAAACAAAACAAAACAAAACAAAACACAAAACACTGATATGCTGTCTGCAAGATATTCATTTTAGACCCAAAGACACCTCCAGATTAAAATGAGGGGGTGGAAAATCATTTACCATGCTAATGGACATCAAAAGAAAGCTGGGATAGCAATCCTTATTTCACACAAATTAGATTTTAAGCCAAAGGCTATAATAAGAGGTGAGAAAGGACACTATATCATACTTAATGGGTCTATCCGATAAGATGATCTAAAAGTTTTAAATATCTATGCCCCTAACATGGGAGCACCCAGTTATATAAGCCAATTAATAACAAAATCAAAGAAATACATCAACAATAATACAATAATAGTAGGGGACTTTAACACCCCCCTCACTGCAATGGACGGATCACCTAAGCAAAAGATCAACAAGAAAATAAAGGCTTTAAATGACACACTGGAAGAGATGGACTTCACAGATATATTCAGAACATTCCATCCCAAAACAATAAAATATGCATTCTTCTCTAGTGCATACTGAACATTCTCCAGAATAGATCACATCCTTGGTCACAAATCCTGTCTCAACCAGCACCAAAAGATTGGGATCGTTATCTGCATATTGTCAGATCACAATGCTTTGAAATTAAACAATGAATCTTGGAACAGTGAAAAAATAAAATAAAAGTAATTGGGGGAAAAAAACTCAATCACAAGAGGAAAGTTGGAAAGAACTCAAATACATGGAGGCTAAAGAGCATCCTGTTAAAGAATGAATGGGTTAACCAAGATATTAAAGAAGAATTTTAAAAAATTCATGGAAACAAATGAAAACGAAACACAAGCGTTTAAAATCTTTGGGATGCAGCAAAGGCGATTCTAAGAGGAAGTATATAGTAATACAAGCCTTTCTCAAGAAACAAGAAAAGTCTCAAATACACAACCAAACCCTTCACATAAAGGAGCTGGAGAAAGAACAGCAAATAAAACCTAAACCCAGCAGGAGAAGAGAAATAATAAAGAGCAGAGCAGAAAGCAATGAAATAGAAACCAAGAGAACAGTAGAACAGATCTATGAAACTAGTAGTTGGTTCTTTGAAAGAGTTAATAAGATTTATAACCCCCTGGCCAGACTTATCAAAAAGAAAAGAAGAAGGACCCAAATTAATAAAATCATGAATGAAAGAGGAGAGATCACAACCAACACCAAAAAAAAATACAATTAAAAGAACATATTATGAGCAACTATATGCCAGCAAATTAGACAATCTGGAAGAAATGGATGCATTCCTAGAGACATATAAACCACCAAAACTGAACCAGGAAGAAATAGAAAACCTGAACAGACCCATAAGCAGTAAGGAAATTGAAGCAGTCATCAAAAATCTCCCAACAAACAAGAACCCAGGGCCAGATGGCTTCCCAGGGAATTCTACTAAATATTTACAGAAGAAGCCTAGTGATGGGTATTAAGGAGGGCACGTATTGTATGGAGCACTGGATGTGGTGTGTTAACAATGAATCTTGGAACACTGAAAAAATAATACTAAATTTAAAAAATGCAAACTAAAAAAAAATAAAAAAATAAAGAATTAGTACCTATTCTCCTGAAACTGTTCCAAAAAATAGAAATGGAAGGAAAACTCCCAAACTCATTTTATGAGGCCAGCATTACCTTGGTCCCAAAACCAGAGACCCCGTCAAAAAGGAGAATTACGGACCAATATCCCTGATGAACATGGATTCAAAAATTCTCACCAAAAAACTAGCCAATAGCATCCAACAGTACATTAAAAGACTATTCACCATGACCAAGTGGGATTTATTCCTGGGTCTCAAGGTCGGTTCAACAACCACAAATCAGTCAATATGATATTATACATTAAACAAAGAAAGAACAAGAACTATATGACTCTCTCAATAGATGCAGAAAAAGCATTTGACAAAGTACAACATCCTTTCTTGATTAAAACTCTTCACTGTATAAGGATAGAGGGTATATACCTCAATATCATAAAAGCCATCTATGAAAAACCCACAGTAAATATCATCCTCAATGGGGAAAAACTGAAAGCCTTCCCTTAAGGTCAAGAACATGGCAGGGATGTCCACTATCACCACTGCTATTCAACATAGTACTAGAAGTCTTAGCCTCAGCAATCAGACAACAGAAAGAAATAAAAGGCATCTGAATTGGCAAAGAAGAAGTCAAACTCTCACTCTTTGCAGATAATATGACACTTTATGTGGAAAACCTAAAAGACGCCACCCCAAAACTGGTAGAACTCACAGAGGAATTCAGCAACGTGTCAGGATATAAAATCAATGCACAGTAATCAGTTGCATTTCTATACACCAACAACAAGACAGAAGAAAGAGAAATTAAGGAGGTGATCCCATTTACAATTGCACCCAAAACCATAAGATACATAGGAATAAGTCTAACCAAAGAGGCAAAGAATCTGTGCTCAGAAAACTTTAGAGTACTCATGAAAGAAATTGAAGACATAAAGAAACGGAAAACATTCCATGTTCATAGATTGGAAGAACAAATATTGCGAAAATGCCTATGCTAGCTAGACCAATCTACACATTTAATGCAATCTCTATCAAAATACCATCAATTTCTTCAAAGAAATGGGACAAATAATCTTAAATTTTGTGGAACTAGAAAGACCCCAAATAGCCGGAGGAATGTTGAAAAAGAAAACCAAAGCTGGTGGCATCACAATTCCAGACTTCAAGCTCTATTACAAAGCTGTAATCACCAAGACAGTATGGTACTGGCCCCAAAACAGACACATATATCAATACAACAGAATAGAGAGCCCAGAAATGGACCCTCAACTCCATGATCAACTAACCTTCAACAAAGCAGGAAAGAATGTCCAATGAAAAAAAGTCCAATAAAAAATGTCCATGAAAAAACACCATCAACAAATGGTGTTGGAAAAATTGGACAGCCACATGCAGAGAATGAAAATGGACCATTTCCTTACACCACACACAAAAATAGATTCCAAATGGATGAAAGACCTCAATGTGATACAGGAATCCATCAAAATCCTTGAGCAGAACACAGGCAGCAACCTCTTCAATCTCAGCTGTAGCATCTTCTTCCTAGAAACATCACCAAAGGCAAGGAAAGCAAGGGCAAAATGAACTACTGGGACTTCATCAAGATAAAAGGCTTCTGCACAGCAAAGGAAACAGTCAACAAAACCAAAAGACAACTGACAGAATGAAAGTAGACATTTGAAAATGACATATGGCTAGTATCCATAATCTAGAATGAATCCAATCAAGAAATGGGCAGAAGACATGAACAGACGTTTCTGCAAAGAAGACATACAAATGGCCAACAGACACATGAAAAACTGTTCAACATCACTCAGCATCAGGGAAGTTCAAGTCAAAACCTCAATGAGATACCACCTCACACCTGTCAGAATAGTTAAAATTAACAAGTCAGGAAATGACAGGTGTTGGTGAGGATGCAGAGAAAGGGGAACCCTCCTACACTGTTGGTGGGATGCAAGATGCTACAGCCACTCTGGAAAACAGTTTGAAGATTCCTCAAAAAGTTGAAGATAGAGCTACCCTATAACCCAGCAATTGCACTACTAAGTATTTACCCCAAAGATACAAATACAGTGATCTGAAAGGGGCATGTGAACCCCAATGTTTATAGCAGCAATGTCCACAGTACCCAAACTATGGAAAGAGCCTAGACGTCCATCAAAATGTGAATGGATAGAGAAGATTTGGTATATATATATATATATATACAGTAAGCGAATGGAATATTATGCAGCTATTAAAACAATGAAATCTTGCCATTTGCAATTACAATTAGAACTAGAGGGCATTATGCTAAGTGAAATGAGTCAATCAGAGAAAGACAATTATCATATGATCTCACTTATATGAGGAATTTGAGAAATGGACAGAGGATCATAGGGGAACAGAGGGAAAAATGAAACAAGACAAAACCGGAGAGGTAGACAAACCATAAGAGACTCTTAATCTCAGGAAACAAACTGAGGGTTGCTGAAGAGGAGGGGAGGGGGGGATGGGGGGTCTGGGTGATGGACATTGGGGAGGGTATGTGCTATGGTAAGCTCTGTGAATTGTGTAAGACTGATGAATTACAGACCTGTACCTCTGAAAAATACATTATATGTTAATAAAAAAATAATTAAAAATTGAAAAAAGATACAACACTTTGGTCTGTGCCAGAGTTGTACACACGGCAACTGCTCAAAAAATGACTGTGTGACGTGGAAAGGCATTTCAGTATCCCTCTCCACAGTCCTTCAGTGGGTGTGGCTCCTTCCCCTTCACACAGCAGTGAGCATAAGTGTGGAACGAGTTCTAAGTTCTGAACTTGGATCTATTCACAATTAATTTAATGATTCAGCATTCGGTCTCCTCATCTATAAAGTGAAGAAGAGTAGATGTGCACTTATTTTCCATCTCTATGTTCAACAACTGAAAATATGTACACAGCTGGTTTCTCAGTTTCCAAATAGTGGAGGTCTGAATAAAGAATAAGTCCTTGTATCATTTTTACCTGAGAAGTGTAAAGTGGTCATAGATTTCCTCCAAAGGGCTTCATTCCTCTGGAACATTTGCACACAAATTGACACAACTGCCCCCATCGAATGAATCAGTTATTAATCAATTACTCGATTTGCAAAGGACATTTGTTAATTACAAGTTGAACGACATGATATCCAATAAGAAGTCTGTTCATTTTGATTACTATTATTTTGGTTCCTATTATTTAATAATAAAGATAGTCTTATTTAATAAATAAAGAAGTGCTAAACTATGAACAATATCTGGGCAGGCTGTGTTGCTCACAGAACTGCATGACTTGTTGGTTAAGTAGGAGCCTCTAGTGAGGGCCATTCTTGTACAGGCTGATCAGAACTCCATTAGCGAGAGGGCTGTTATTGCAAAAACTCTTGACAAGACCAAAAATTTGTGAAGGAGACCAATGTGGCGTGCAGGAAAGAACAGTGGGCAGGGTCAGGGAACCTGTGTGACAGACCAACACCTTCATCAACAACCTGTGTGGCTTCAGGGGAATCATTTCACACTCTGTTCTTCTGTTTTATCCCAGATAGGAACAACAATGATCTATGCAACAATCTGGGGAGAGGGATGAATGTAATTATTCTGTCACCCCATCCTTGGGACCCCCCTGCACCATCCTCAGAATGATCAGTTCTTTATGTCTTTACCTTCCCATACTTCATCTTTCCCTAGTCTTCACCGTAAGTGGAGAAAGTGTTCTAATTTCCCTTTGAACAAGTTATGGAGAATCTCCAATTATGAATCTTTGAACAAGCAGACTTAACCACATTTTTTTGCAGTCAAAGCATACTTGAATTAAAAGTTGGGAGAAGGGGTTTAGTGAAAGTACTGATCTGGCTGAGGTCAGCCTATTTTTATTTTCTTTCTCTTTTCCCCAATATTCACATTGAATTATGTCTTTGAGAGACAATCTTTTATTGACCCATATTTTTCTTGGGGGCAGGGGAAGAGGAAGGTGCAAAATGGATATAAAAAGAGTCTTCACTGTTGTCTTGTAGGTATGGATATGAATTCTGCCATGCTTTTGTTCTTACTTTGAGAACATCCCAAAAGATGTAATTCAACTGGGAACTCCAAGTTATAGAGGCATGGCCCACTCTTCATGGTCCAAGCCCAAGAGTTACAAAGGGGATGGATTATGTAGCAGAGGATGGGTGAAGACATGGATGAGGAAACTTCTTTATTTTTCTCAGCCTTCTTTCCACTGGGCATTTGCACCTGAATCAAGCTGGAGGGGAAGCAGAGGGGATTGCAACTAATCCTTCAAGAAAACAGGAACTGGTTCCCTGACCTTGCACAGACAATGAATCCTCAATGAATTCTCTTCTATATTGTTTTCATTCCTTCTCCTATCACTGAATTTATTGAAACTTGATTGCACTTTGAGCCATGATGCAAAGGATTCCTGATGTTATTATCAATACATTCTTATGTGTATTGATATAATATTTTGTTCAATACATACTCGTAACATGTCATTATTAGTGTCCTTTGTAACCTGTATTTTCCCTTAGCATGTGATGTTTATTTCCCCTTACCATTAAATAATTTTACATTTCATTGTAACACTAGCTTAGTATTGTGCTGGTGAATTTAGTAGTTTATTTGTCTAATCACCAAATACAGAGCATTTGGGTTGTGTCCAATATTAATATCATAAATTATGTTATGATTATTTTAGATAGAGCTTTCTATATATAACACCTCTCATCAATAATGGCTTTCTATACATAGAACCTCTCATCAGTAAGAAGCAAGCTCACTGCGTGCCAAAACTGCATGCATCGATGTGTCTGCATAGTTTTGGCAGGCTATGAAATGCCCCCCTATCTGATCACCACTGTGCCCCTGTCTGTCTGACACTGAAGTCTAAGTACTTTGTGTTATCTCGGACTAGACAGATCAGGAAAGACTTCAAGAAGGAAGAAAGAACTTTCATTAAGTCACTTATGTCTAAATTCCAATCCATCTACACAGCTTTCTAGCTAAAAACTAACATCCCTGAGGTGCAGTTCCCTTAAAAGCAAGGACAGTCAACATTGTCACGTAGATTAAGTGTAGCAAGATCTGAAAGTTAGTGGCCTCATAATAGGTACCATTGTTGCTACTGAAATGAGCATCATTACCCTCAGGAGGGGCAACATCACAGAGCCTGGCTGCCACCACATCCCTGCTCTCTGAGCCTCGGCTCCTTCTGCCCGAGTCTGATGGACACAAGGATGGGATGCCTCATATCATCACATTCCTCTCCACAGCCTGCCTGTCTTCATGTGGGTTTCCCCTAAATGCAAACCTGAGACATAGACTCAAGTGCTAACAGTTTATTCAGAGGCCACAGACACATCAATAACAGAAATACCTATTTGGAAAGGGAAACAGTCAAGAGATAGATGACAAGGAAGTGTGTGCTATTAAGCCAGTTGGCACTCTGATGACAGGGGCTCAATCCTACAGGGCCATCTGATAATCTACTTAGAACATGCTCCGAGAGTCATCCCATTAAGGGACAGAGGGCTGAGGTATATATCTGCCATTGCCATTGTTGTGGGTTGTTACAGCGAGGTGATTACCAGCACTCCAGAGGGTTTCATTAGGCATATGGTATAGGGACTGGCACCTGGAGGTTGGCCTGTGCTCCAGGAAGCTCAATGAGCAAGAGGTGCACTGCTCTGCCAATGTGCCTCCCCCACCAGCTCTTACAGTTCCCTGGTCAGTGTCTCTGTGCTATTAGGTGGAGACTAGCATGGGAGGAACACTCAGAAATCCCCAGAGTTTATTGGGGAGCACCCAGGAATCCCCAGAGCTTATTGCCAGCTCAGATCATCAGCAGGGCTCAGCAGGTAAGGGTCACTATAGTATGATGGGATGACAGAGGGTGCTCTTGTACTGATGAGAACATGACAACAATATTCTCCATTCACTGGGTCGCACAGAGAGATGCTGTGAGGAGAGTTCTCCTCACTGAGGGAGAGCTCAGGAGGGGTTTAACTGAGCTCACTCCCTGTACTAGTCAGGATTCTCCAGAATGAAAAAAAAATATATATATATATATATAAATATATATATTTTATATATATATATATATATATATATATAATTTATATATATATATATTTTTTTTTTCTTTTTTCCATTTCCAGGTGGCGCCTGCTTATGATGCTGAACTATGTGTAGACCAGGATTGAGACTTCTCTTTGTCAACTGTTTGTAGGGAGTTCTTCATGAAGCCATAGGTGAGGCTGGGAGAGAGAAGACAGTGTGGCAGGAGAGGGAACCATGGCCATTTGGACCACTCATTCATGTAACTTACTTGTGTTTCCCGTCTCCCCAAAGGCCCAATAATGAGCCAAGAGCTGTCACTCAAAAGGCAAGTAGCTATCCTTGATGGGTGGCAGTGCTCTGCTCAGAATCCCAAAGCCCTGGTCTGCTATTGTTGCATAGAGGGCCTGTCAAAGCCTCCAAATAGCATCTCTATCTGCCACTGACACTTAACTACTGTGGATCTGCTGGATCATATGACCCAAAGAGCTAAGCAGATAACATAGCAGCTGGAGTCTGTTGCAAGACCTCTCTTATTCTGGTCCCATTCAAACTGGCAGCTTTTCAGATCACTTGGCACATGGGACAGAGTAACACACCCAAACAAGGAATATACTGCCTCCAAAAATCCAGATTCCCCCTAGTTATTGTGCTCCTTTTTTAGTTGAAGGAGGGGTCAGAGGCAATAACTTATCTTTCACCGTAGAAGGGAGACCTCAACATGCCTCATATCTCTGGGCCCATAGAAATTTCACTGAGATAGAAAACTATTAGTTTTAATCAGATTTATTTCCCACCCCCTGGCACTTATATGCCTTACCAGAAGTCTAGAGTAGTAATTACCTCTTGCTCACTAGGTCCAATCAACATAATGTTATCAGTAATATAGACCTCTAGCTCACTAGGTCCAATCAGCATAATGTCATCAGTGTAATAGGCCAGTGTGATATCTTGTGGAAGGGAAAGGCAATCAAGCCTTTAACTTACAATAACTTGCAAACTAAATTATGGCAAAGGGCTGAAGAGTTGATATTCCCCTAAGATAGGAGAGTGATAGTGTATTGCTGGCCTTGTCTGTTGAAAGCAAACTGCTTCTAGTGGTTGTTATTAACAAGGATGGAAAATAAAGTATGTCCCAGCTGTATACAAGGTACTAAAGGATATGCCAATTTGCTCAAGCAATGAAACCACATCTGGATAGCAGCTGCCATTGTGGTCACCCTGGTGAAGATTGTGATAATCCACTGTCATTATACAAGATCCATCTTTCTTCAGCACACACCAAATAAGTGAGTTGAATGGAGATGTGCTACAAATCACCACCCCTGCATCTTTCAAGGCCTTGCTTGATCGCTGATTTGAAATCTCTCCAAGAATGTGGTAATATTTGGGTTTTACTGTTTTGCTAGGTACAGGCAGTTCTAGGGGCTTGCACTTGGCCTTTCCCACCATAATTATCCTCACTCCATTAGTCAGGGTACAAACAGGGATTCTGCCAGTTGCTGAGCAAATTTATTCCAATTATGCTTTCCAGAACTGGGGGAATAACCACAGGATGGGTTTGGGGACCTACTGAGCACACTGTGAGAAGAACCTGAGTTAAAACTTCATTGATCACCTGATCTCTGTAAGTCCCTGCTCTGACTAGTAAACCATGTGACCATGTAAACCATTGGGTCTCCTGGAATCAGTGTCAGTTTAGTCAGTGTCCAGCAGTCCCAGAAAGAGATGATGATTTCTTTTTTCCTAATTCAGTTTCTCTGGTAAAAGACCATAGGTTCCATTGGGGAAGGCTGAGAGAAAGATTAACAGTATAAATTTTCACCAGCGTACTGCCAGTTCTTCCTTCAAGGGCACCTAGCCTCTCCCTTATTCAAGAGGCTCTATGTCTATAAGCTGGCTCAAACTTCAGTATTGATTGAGGGTCTATGACTCCCTGTTTTAGTGATTCAGATTCAGCTTTTGTTCACTTGACCTAGAGCTTTTATGCTTATATAGATCAAGTAAGAATTTAGTAAGCCCCCTCCCATCTATTTCTCTTCTAGGAATGCTAATTAACTAGCCAACACCATGGGTCTGCACAAGTCAGAGTATTCTTTTTTTTTTTTTTTTAATATTTTATTTATTTGATGGAGAAAGACACAGCAAGAGAGGGAACACAAGCAAGGGCAGTGGGAGAGGGAAAAGCAGGCTTCCCGCTGAGCAGGGAGCCTGATGCGGGGCTCCATCCCAGGATCCTGGAATTGTGACCCAAGGCGAAGGCAGACACTTAATGACTGAGCCACCCAGGTGCCCCAAGTCAGAGTATTCTGATTGCTGCTTTGACTCTGTCATTCTTTGTAGTAACCACGTCCATCTTGCCTTTGATGGTTGAGTCCCTGCCACTTGGTCCCTGCTACCCTGTGGTCCAATTACTCCTACTACATTTAGATTTCCCAATCCAGTGACTGTAGTTCACATGGTAAGGTCTGGCCTACAGAGAAGAGTGAACAGCGACCTCTTCAAGGATACAAGGGCCCTCTCACAGATTCCGTTCTTACAATATTGTGAAAGGTAAATCTTCTGGACCCTCTCAGTGTGGGTGAGTTGGTCTCACATGACAAATCCACTCTAACACTCTCTTTGCTGGAGTATACAGGTCCGCAGGTTAGCATACTGCTGGGTCAAACATAATCCCTCATCAGTAAAAAAACTGGCCTTTGGCAGATGCTCTAATTCTTGAGTTTGAAAGCCCTCATGGACTGCTGCCAAAGCACTATATTAAGTTGAACTACATCAATTCAGTTTTGCGAAACTCAAAAGCAGAATGGTACACACTTTAGACTCAGGCTTAGGACAAAATTTCAAGAATGAAATCTAACTCTAGATGTCTTCTCAGTTGAGACTTAGGTAAGCAGCTTGGGTCTTCTTTTTGTGTCTTAGCCTGTCTTTCTGAAAATCAAGTAATATTTGGTGAAGCAAACACCTCTTCACCCTAGCTCCACAGGTGACCTGATTTCAGTGCAGCTGTGCAGGGAAGCTCTGCACACATTTCCAGATCTCATCTCAAGAGCGCCAGAAAGGCTCTCTGCTTTTGGCTCAGGGTATTCTCCATGCCAGAGAAGTGTCTCAGTCCACCCAGAGCTGCAGGTTGAAGTGTGGTGAGGGAGTATGGTAGATGATAGTGTTGTGGTTGTTAAGGTTCCCAGGGACAATCACCACCTATGAAGACTAGAAGCCAGTGGATAGATGCTTAGTCTCATCCTTACAGGTATGGCCCCTAGGTGAATTTTATGAGGTGCCTGAGAGGTCCCAGTGAGACAAAGACCCATCACCAAAAGTAGTCATAAGCTCAGTAAAAAGCACTTTATTGATTTCCTGTCTGTTCTTATCCCCTCTTTCTCACTTATGCTTCCTGGGATTAGTTCCCAAATAACCACCTGCACCAAGAAAGATAAAATGGTCTCTGCTTTTGGGAGAGCACAGAAGTGGACATTGGTTTACCTAATACCTCTTGAAAATGTGAGAATTCATGTGTTTCGTTTACTATGTTGCAAAGAGGTAAATAGAGGTAAGATGCCCCTGTATTGGGTGAATCTAGAAGGTAGGTGCTCCAAGGATAAGGCCACTCTTCACCTGGATAGTGAATTGATTTCAGTTGGTAATTTTTAATTCTCTATCTTCTTGAATTTACTGATCACTTACTACATATAAGATGTCATGACAGACACTTTGAGAAACAGAGAGAAGGACAATAAGTGAATCCTACCTGTGGTAGGTACTATACTTTTGAGGAGATACGGTAAGCATGAAAATATGACCAAAATGGTGACACAGTATTAAAAAGATCC
Source organism: Potos flavus (assembly GCA_028534135.1). NCBI lineage: Eukaryota > Metazoa > Chordata > Mammalia > Carnivora > Procyonidae > Potos > Potos flavus. The sequence goes on from CM052885.1 coordinate 79,487,634, forward strand.
A
>CM052885.1:79488134-79507798 GCA_028534135.1 Potos flavus
ATTTGTATAAAATCTAGCTCCTGCTATTAAACTGCTTGTGAATCAGTGGGAAGCACAGGCTATAATAGGAGGATTGTATTGTAATATGATAAATGTACTAACAGATATATGTCCCAAGGGATGAAAAAAGGGCTCATTTACTGCCCTTGACATTGTTAGAATGTACTGGCTAAATTATATTAATGGTTTATACTTAAAAGAAATAATTATTCCAGATAGGGTTGAAGCTGGAAAATAAATGGCCATTATATGGGAAAATGAAGCAAAGATAAAATGTGAGGCACAGCCCAAGATGATGTTAATATACAGAAGACACATCCTAAACACTGTCCACCTGCTACAGATAAGCCACACATTAGATTCTACTTTTCATCACTTAGTGTGACATAATTGTTTATGCAATTATCAGTTCTGACAGGATATGAGCAAATGATCTGCTCTAGAGAAATGCATTTTTTTCTGACCACTGTGTAGAGATCACTTACTTTAATATACAAATCATCCCATATTCAGCCCTTGCCAAATATATCTACCCGTGTCAGAATTTGGATTGTTTTTCTACTTTTGCTACCAGAAATTGCCTAAAAATTGAAATGTAAATTGACATTTTTTTTTGGATGTTGATTGATTGATTGATTGATTTCCCAAATACTTTTATTTTATTTTTTCAGTGTTACAAGATTCATTGTTTATGTACCACACCCAGTGCTCCATGCAATACATGTCCTCCTCAATACCCACCACCAGGCTCGCCCATCCCCCCACTTCCTCCTCTCCAAAACCCTCAGTCCCTTGCTCTGAGTTCACAGTCTCTCATGGCTCTTCACCCCTCTGATTTCCTCCAAATCATCTCTCCCTTCCCTAAATTGACATTTGAAGTTTATTTTGTTTTAATTTAAACTGTCAGTTCAAAGATTAACTTTGTCCATAACAAGCTCTTTAGAATATAAAGGTGTTCTTTGGCTGAAGTGAGAGGCTTCTGGGTTTGGAATTAGTATGGATTGCTCCTGGAATCCTGCCCACCAATCACCTCCTGGAGTTATGCCTGAGCTTTTTTTGTCTCAGCTTTCTCCCCTGTCAGAGATAAGTTGCTGCTTATCTCACAAGAATGCCCTAGAAAGATATAAAGGGGGGGTCCTGTGAGGGGCCCTGTACAGATCTTGGCCAGCAGAAGCCGGGCAGTACCTAGGCTCCTTACAATAGAAGCATCCAGCAAGTTCTTTTTCCCATGCCACTGTTAACCCTGACTGTATATGAAGGTTCAAAGAAGGTGAAAGAGGTCCCTAAACAGACCTTCTCAGTGAAAACACAGACACCTGGGGCCAGTAGCTGATCCCACTCGCGGTGGCCTTCCTGTCTTCTTCAGAAACATTTCCTCCTTTCTATACATTAAACTACCATCTTTTCAGCATCTATCCCTGAGGAGGCATCTTCACTTCTTCTCTTAGGCTCTGGAGAAATTTCTTTTGCTACAAGAGCCACCTCATCTCTTTAAAGCTGCTCAGGTGGCCCCTTATGCCCATGCTACAAAATTGCATGGGACTGAATTAGATCAAGAGGAAATGGGTCAACATCAAGTACTTGATGCCTTTTCCCAGACAGACCACTGGCAACTGAGACTTGGTGTCAGAATCCAGACTCTTAGAGCTCTAATCTAAGGCAGCCACCTTCTACTGCTGCCTCAGTATCAAACACTATTGGTGCTCCACCAATATCACTATGGATCCCTTAATGGCTCTGTACACCCACCCTCCAACTTCCTTGTGCTTTGTTGCTGATGGCTCACATATATGCCATACTCCCGAGGACTGTCTTTAAGCTGGTGGAATTTCATGGAAGCTTACAGACCCCACCACTCCCCACCCCTGAGAATTGATTAGCCAATGGTTGACTGAAGCAGGAGTTCAAAATCTCAGCCCTCTGGCTTCTGATGGGACAGATAAACCTGAGGTATAATTCAAGCTCCAGAGCTCCCATGGGAACAGGCTGAGGCTGGGTCTCCACTTGATATTGCACCTCTTCCTTATACTGCCTTATCACATTACCAATTTCTCCTGGGAGAATGCCCGTAATAAATCACTGATGGGTAGATCCTTGACTCAGGATTGGCTGTTGGAAGAATCCCACTTACAGCACTCTTTAGGGATCTAGAATTCTAGGACTTCTCCAAACCCATCAGGCTCATGTCCTAGAGCGCCATTTCTAAGCCTCTCCTAAAACCTTGCATTACCTCCTCTCTTCCTTGTCTAATTCCTTTTGGCTTCACTCTGGTGAAGATATAATGAGTTTCATCTCTGGATGAACAGATGACTGACAATACTTTGGCAAATAAAGAAGTTATCCCCTTTATTGGTAATTTTCATTTAAATCTTCTCAATAAATCACATAATTTCAGAGCTAGAAATGAGCTAAATAACAATAAATCTACTATTTTTAGTTATCCACTATGTGCTAGACACTTAACTAGTTAAATAAAACCAAGCAATATTTATCAAATTCCTGCCCATGTGAGAATCCACCCCATGGTACTGATACACGGCCATAAGAGAAAGGAAAGATAGCTACTGCCTTTAAGGAACCTGCAACCTGTGCTACATTTAATCTTCAAGGCAACCTTGAAGAGCAGCTATTGTTTCCCCCATTTTGCAGTTGGGAAAGGGGTCTTCCCAAAATTAATTTACTGATCTTCATTCATCCAGGAAGTACCCCCAGGTCTGACCAGTCTTGGACTTCATAGTTCTCTACTATGGCATTGTGCTCATTCTCAAAGTTATTGAGAGGCCCACCGAGATGTCCCTATCTGCCCCTATCCTCCATCCCCAGGCCACTAACCTCACCCAGGTAAGTAAAAATAAATTTCAAAGAGGATAAAGAACAAGAACAGGAATGTGTCATTGACTGGGATACTCAGGTCTCTGTCCCCCATGTCAACCCTCTTCCCATCAGACTATAAAGCTTCCTTTTGTGTCATATCTCCTCGGTAAGATTTTCAGTTCTTGAAGATGAAGAAGAAGCTGCATTTCTTTTATTTCTTCTTCGGTCCTAGAAACGTAATAAGTACTTCAGTATAAGTTGAATATGATAGTGAAATGAAAGAAAGGATCCATGCATTATTGGCTCAGTTGGTCCTTGGCAAAAATAAACTCCAAAGGCAGTTTACTGAGACATCAGGCCAGTATCAAAGAACCATCATGAGAAACTTCAAGATCTACTCTGTGCTTCCTTTCTGAATTATCCAAATGTAACAGCAGAGGAAACAAGCAGATGAGAATGTCCTTGTCATGTGACAGTGTCTGTAGATCTCCCTCTGACTTCAATTAACTGATCTCAGCTAGAGGGCATTCAGAAGGGACTGTGAGCACAGACAGCTAGAACCTTCCCGAACCTGGTGGCCAAAGAAACACCTTGCCTACAATTTTATAAATATTTTCTTTAATGATCTCTTCTGAAATGATCCTAATTTGGAAATGATGGCACATCTGTTCCCTGTTGGGATTCTGATATACTATATTTGTTAAACTTGCATTTGGTACATTTGGTGTTCTTACCCTATCTTAATTACTCTTCAATTAATTATTTTACTGGTGCATCCAACTGTCCTAACATTTAAGTTGTATCCATGAGAAACCTAACAGGAAGCTAGCATTGCACATTTCTTTTCTGCACCCCCCCCCAAGCATCTGCTCCTCCATGAGGTCCCAATTTCCTGCCAATTGACACCAGGCTCATTTCCCTTTTTCACTTTAACTTCCTTTCTCCATTTAAACGGAGCTTCCATATGCCCCAGTGCTTTGCATGTCACAGGCGGTTGCTGGGAACTCAAACCCTGTGATTTTTCAGTTGCTCTCAGTGGTAAGACCACCCCAGAAAACAGGCTTAAATATTGAACCTTATGTGGGGAGGGTGGGGGCAAATGAATTTAGCTATTCAACAAGAAGAAGATGACATGATTTTCAGTCAAGACACCAAATCAGGCAGATACAAGTGACATTTAATGGCAAAGTATTCTTCAGAAATCAAATCTTCCCATGGAAGTGGCCACTCTGCTACCACTATTAGCTAACTCTTAACATGTGCTCAGCTCTGTTAAGTATTTTCCCCAAATTAAATAATGTAATCTTTCCGAAACAAATTTATGAAGTTGGTACAACTTTTAGCCACATTTTATTGGTGGAAAAACTGAGGCACAAGCATTGGAAACTGAGTCACATACCATACAATTTCCCCCAGTTACATAGGTAGTTTGAATCAAAACCTAGTTTTGAAGGTAACTTGTCTCAGAGGTTAAAGCGTTGTGTGAATAGAGAGAGTGTATTCATACAGACTGCCCCATCAGAACTACCAGTTGCATGACATGCCTACCGTATATCTAAGACCTAAAGATGGAGTCTAACTGTGAGGCACATTGCCCTTCCCCGGCCCAATTCTCAGAGAACTGACATTCTTACTAGGAATTAAAGATATGCATAGGTTAGTGAGTTCCACAGATGTATTAATATCTGATGGTATGAACATATGATTAGTTATAAAAAGTAGAACCTATTATGAGGTGCAATTAAGCATCAGCAATCATGATGGATGAGATGTTTCTTGAGAGTGAGAGGAATTTTTCTTCACAGAACAAAATTTCTTAACACCTAGTTAGTCTGTCAGGTACCCTAAAAATCGATCCTTATGTGAAAAAAAATATTTTTGAACCACGAATCATAAAATATTGCTTGGAAGGTAATGAGAATGTTGAGTCCTAAGAAAATCTCAAGATTGCCTATTTGGGTTTATTTAGAGACCCTTTAGCTTAGAACCTCATTAGACAATTATTGTGATGAATGACGGTATTCAGCCAGTTACTGTGTTGATTCTACCCCAAACAACATTTTGTTGAGACATCCCAAACATGGGACATTCTTATACTCCCCCTGCTCTGGCATTATTAAGGTTAGCCCATATCTTTTCTAGTTTTCATTACCAATTGAGTAAATAAAATATTTCTGCAGGGTCCCTGAATTTGTGCCTCATGCTGTCTGGCCCAGCAGAGGAAGCTACAGGAGAAATGACTTGGATCACTGCCCACTGCCCAAATATCTCAAAGGCAAGGGCAGATGGCCACAAAGAAGGAGGCACTTTGTTTGTTGTCTTGAAAACTAATCATCTCCACTACAGTAATACTGTTGGCAAATGTTCCCTTTCACAATTTCGTATTTAAGAATATTACTTTGGAAGTTATAAATTGTCAGTTATTATTTGATTATCTCAGCTTGGAGCTTGCTACATAATGACTTCCTCGGTAGGATGCTGAGCTGCTAATTCACAACCTCCTTCTGAAAAAGCTTTTCAGGAAATTCGTAACAAATCCATTAAATTAAAATGAATTTGTGCTATATTGAGAAGTAACTGAACCATATGGGGCCAATCCAAATGATATTCTTTTTATTTTTTTTTCTTCAACCCTAACAACATTCCATTTACTTCTCTTCAGTCAGAGGGGTAGGCCCTATTCTTTTACGGTCAGCATCCTAATATTTGGTGCAGAGGGAAATCAAACTCTTCACGAGATGCCTTTAGAAGTATCCTATCTGGGGCGCCTGGGTGGCTCAGTGGGTTAAGCCTCTGCCTTTGGCTCAGGTTATGATCTCAGGGTCCTGGGATCGAGCCCCGCATCGGGCTCTCTGCTCAGCGGGGAGCCTGCTTCCTCCTCTCTCTCTGCCTGCCTCTCTGCCTACTTGTGATCTCTCTCTCTCTCTGTCAAATAAATAAATAAAATCTTTTTTAAAAAATCCAAAAAAGAAGTATCCTATCTAATGAAATACCCATCTAGCAACAATCTGCCTACCTTAGTTAGCAGCTCAGGCTGAAAATACTTCAAAAATGTAATGGGCATTTATGGTTTGGGGCTGTCACTCTAAAAGGGCAGCAGCTTGCAACCCTGGCTACACATTGGAATTTCCCAGGGAGTTTCTAAAAGTCCAAGTGCCTGGACATACTCCAGACCAATTAAATCAGAACCCCTAGCAGCGAACCCAGGCATCAATATTTCTTTAAAGCTCCTCTGGTGCTTCACCTGTGCAGTTCTGGGCAGTGCTGTTCAGGCTTGAGTGTGCATCAGCATTACCTGGAGGGCTTAATGAAATGCAGACTGCTGTCTTCCCTCCAACTTCTGGTTTCTGACTGAGTAGGGCTGAGATGAGGCTGAGAATTTACTCTTGGTCTGGAGGCATGCTCTCTAGAGGCTGGACTTCAAGCCTGTTAAGGAAACCTGAGTCCAAGTGTTGTATTTAAAAACATCTGAGCCTCATTTTCAACATTTGAAAAATGGGGCATAATAATGAATCCTTCTAAAATTTTCTGAGAGAATCAAGTGGAACATTTGTAAACATCCATGATAAAATTTAAGGTTTGCAGTATTTGGGTTCCTTTAGTTTACAATGAGTAGACACTTTTAAAGGATAATATTCAAAAAGGTAAAATTGTGACTTTAATGTAAATGTGTTAATAATTTAATTTGTTAAATAATGACGTAAGATATGAACACACCTTCCAAGGAGCATCTAAAGAACAGATACATAATAGGCAATCAGGGAGCTGAGATGAATTCACTAACAGATGCACAGTTAGGCAATATTTCAGGCATTATATGTAATGTTTGGAAAAAAAATAGAATGTTTGGATAATCCCTTCTCAGACCAGAAATCAGTTCTATCTCCCCAGGGAAAAACAAAATACTTGCATTGCCTTGAAAAGGAACCATTTGCATCATGATGGACACAAAATGCCTGCATCACCATCAGCCCTCCACAAATCCACTTCTATTTCTACAGAATTGCAAAATATCCTGGCCAAGGATAGGCAAAGGCACTCATCCCATAGCATCATACAATCCCTGGAGGTGGAGTTCTGCTTGATATTGTCAGAATTCCATCGGAGGACATCGAGGATCAAATGATAGCCATTGTGACAAAATTATGAAATTTATAGTCTTACAGAATCCTCATAAAAGTATTCCTACCTGACTTCTGAGAGGGTAAATTGCCTTGGCTTTTTTTCTCTGTTTTCTTCTCTGTCTTTGGCAAAGGCCATGAGATCCCATGCTTTACCATCAGGACTGGGAATTACCCTGGGCCAGTGAAACAGGTGCTCTTATGACTGCAGGGGACCCTCCAATTGGGGCATTCCATTCCACACTCTTAGGCTCATCCCTGAGTGCCTACTTGGATCCGACTGATAGAACCATTTGTGTAAAATTGAAAATAATCAGTCAGCCATTGGAAAAATCAAGGAAGCAGTGCTTTCATAAGTGACTTAACCCATGTGTGCAAAATCTCTAGGGAACATGAAGAAAATGCAAATGAAGGGATTAGAAAAAAGAAGTAATATCATATAACACTTGTTTTGAAGATAAAGGTGAAGAATTTCAGCTTCCTACACCTAATGGGGAAAATTCCTGCCGGACTTCTCCTAGAGAGACTAGTGTCTGCCCCATGTAAAATGAGGCTTCTGAAGACTAAGGAAAGGGGCAGAAATTTCCTTTTCAAAATTCCAGAATTTATGCTTGAAATTCATGAATGTTTTACATTTTTTTTTAAAGAGGCATAGTTTCAGTCATATGTGGAACATAAAGAATAGCATGGAGGACCATAGGGGAAGGGAAGGAAAACTGTATGGGAAGAAATCAGAAAGGGAGACAAACCATGGGGGACTCCGGACTCCAGGAAACAAACTGAAGGTTACAGAAGGGAGGAGAGATTGGAGGATGGAGTTACAAGGTGATACGTATTAAGGAGGGCATGTTTATGATGAGCACTGTGTAACTAATGAATCGTTGCACACTACATCAAAAACTAATGATATATTTTATGTTGGCTAACTGAACATCATAATAATAACTAAATAAATAGCTAAATAAATAAATAAATAAATGCCCTTCCCTTCCCCCCCAAAAAGAGGAATAGTTGAGAAAGAAACATTGCTGAAATGATTACAGTGAGGTTGAAAGCTTATTTGCAGTTATTGAATTACTTCCCCCCCCCCGCACACACTTTTTCTTATTTTTCAGTTGCTTGTTGAGAGCATTTTTGCAATTCTCTATAAATAATGCTGTCATGAGCATAGTGGTCTGTCTCCTGATGCACCCAAAGAGTTTCTCTAGAATATAACATTGCAGTGGATTTGCTGAGTTTCTGGGTGCACAGATATTCCATTTATAAGATAACATCAAGTTGTTTTGCAAAGTTCCTGTTCCCTCTGATTGTGCCTCCAGCAGCATTGTGTAAGAATGCCAACTACAGGCCTAGGGTCCACCTTCAAAAAGGATCCATGCCCATCTGGCATCTCGGAGTGGCAGTCAAGGGTATTTCCTTGAGCATTTTTTTATTCATTTGACCATCTCTGTGTCCATTTTCTGAAAGGCCAGTCCATGTGTTTTGCATATAGATATTTTTTAATTTGAGTTTATGCTCTTTTATTTTTTTACTGCCTTCCAGAGATCTTTCTGATTTCTGTATATTCTTTGTTATTCTTTGTTTACTGTAGGTTTCAAATGCCATTTTCTGGCTTGTAGTTTGTATTTTTGCTTCCTTTATGGGGTCTCTTGATAAATGGAATGAAAATAATAAATAGATAATAGAATGGGATAGAAAATAAATCATCATTGATAATTTATTATTTAAATTGTTTTAAACAATAATTTATTGTTATTATTATAAATAATAATTTATAGATAGTTTTATTATCAATCTTTTTTTGATGTGAGCATTTTTTGTGTTTTTTTTAAATCCTTCTCTATACAAAAATCTTAAAGATACTCGAGTTTTCTCCTAAAAGTGTACAAAACTTACCCTAAGTATTTTTATCTTTTATCTGTGTGTGTGTGTGTGTGTGTATGTGTGCATGTGCATGTGCGTGTGTAATGTGAGGTGGGATCAGTTTATTTTCCCTTTCTGTGTATGTAATTTTTGTAGTACAGTTTATTAAATATAGTCCATCCTTTCCTGACTAATAGGCATTGACATCTCTACATTGTATTACATTTCAACACACGCATATATTTCTAGGCTTTCTGTTCTGTTCCCTTGGTAACTATATGTCGATGTGCTAATTCCACACTGTCTTCATTCTTATCATCTTGTAATAAGTTCTGGTAGCTGGTAGGTCAAGCTTTCCCTATTTTTAACTGTTGAATTCTGATTATAGAAATGCAATGAATTTGCTCCATACTCATCATTCTTAGGCATTTTGATAACTAACTTGTAAATTGTTTTCCATTACTTTCATTTTTTACACAGTGTTTAGTTTTCTTTCCTCCTTTCAAACTCATAACTTCTATTATTACTATGCCTGTGCAAATCTCAAGTACTATGTTAAATAAAGGTGGTATAAGTGGGGATCCTTATTATGCTCCTCATTTTAGAAGGAATGCATTTAAAGTTTCTCCACTGAAATTGATACTTTTTGGAGGCTTACCAGTTGAGAAAGTTACCTTCTATTCTTCAGCTGCTAAGAGTTTTTATCAGGAAGAGATGTCAATTTTATCAAATTCTTTTTCGATGTATATTGATGCAATTATTAGAATTTTCTTCTTTAATATATTGATCAAGTGAATTCCATTTACAATTGTTTACAATGTTAAACAACTTCCTGTATCTTTAGAATAAGCTTCAACTTGACAACAATATTTTCACTTTTTAATAAATTGCTCTATTTGGCGATCTTATATGTCGTTTAGGATTTCTGCATCTACATTCACGATTATGCTTAACTAGTAATTCTTGTTCTCATACTTTCCTTTTTAGATTATGATATTAAAGTTTTCATTGTTGAACAGTAATTCCTACTTTTTTTTCCTCCCTCTTCTGGGAGAGTTTTATCATGTTAGAATAATCTATTCTTTCAAAGTTTAATTTAACTATTATGTAAAATGGCCTGGTCTTTTCTCTTGTGGGAAGAGTCTGAAATACAGATTCAATTGCCTTAATGGTTATAGGATTTTTCAGGTTTTTTTAATTCATTCTTGAATCTCTTTAGAAAGCTCTTTTTTTTTCTAGATTCGTTTTCTGTTTGATCTAAGTTCTATTGACAGAGTTGTAAACTGTGTTTGTATTAACTTTTAATTATCTTTCTAATCACTGCTGCATGTGTTGTTACGCTTCTTCCTCATTTTTTAAAGGTTTGGATTATAATATTTTTATGCTTAATTGTAATTAATATTAAGGTTTCATTTTGATTTCTTCATTGCCTTATGGGTAATTTATAAGTATGCTGTTTAATTGCTAAGATTATAACATTTAATTTATATTTTAGTAATTGATTTCTAAGTTAACTGCATTGTGGCCCAAGATAATAACTTTATGATACCAACTCTTTAAAAATTATTGAGCATGCGTTATGTCCTAATCTGTAGTTTTTTTTTTTTAAGAATACAATCTATATGTACTTGAGAGAAGCACATATTCTGTGTTCATCAAATCAAGAGGGTTCATTGTAGGGCACCTGGATGGCTCAGTGGTTAAGTGTCCGCCTTCAGCTCAGATCATGATCCCAGGGTCCTGGGATCGAGCCCCACATTGGGCTCCCTGTTCAGTGGGGAGCCTATTTCTCCCACTCTCTCTGCCACTCCTCCTGCTCCTGCTCTCTCTCTCTCTAATAAATAAATAATTTTTTTTTTTAACGAGTGTTCATTGTGTGGCTCAAATCTTTTAAATCCTGACTAATTCTTTTCCTAGATGACCTCATAATTAACAAATGAATGTTAAAAAAATCTCACTATATAAATTTAAGAAACAAAATGTGTGAACATTGCGGGGGGAGAGAGAAAGGGAAAGAAGGCATAAGTGACTTTTAACTGTGGAGGACAAACTGAGGGTTGATGGAGGGATGTGGGTGGGGGATGGGCTAGATAGGTGGGTGATGGGTATTAAGGAAGGCACTTATTATTATGAGCACTGGGTGTTGTATGTAAGTGATGAACCACTGAACTCCACTCCTGAAACCAATATTGATCTCTTTATCATCTGACTACAATTTGAATTTTTAAAAAATCCCACTACATAAGTGATTTGTCTATTTACCCTGGAGACTTATCAAATATGATACAAATCTAAATATTTAAACTATCATTATAAGCGCATAAAAGTTTTGAGTTATTGTGTATTTCTTATTGTCTAAACCTTTTATTATTATTAATGTTCCATTTTCCATACAACTTTTGTAGTAAAATCCCTTTTGTTAATATTGTGACAGTGACACTAGCTTTCATGTGGTTACTATTTGCCTGAAATACTTTTTCTATTTTTCCCATGTTCTTACTCCTGACCAGGAGTGCTGGTCAGGTATTTTGTAGACTTCCCATTTGTTGGAATTTACTTTTTTATATACTTTATTTTTTTTAATTATTATGTTCAGCTAGCCAACATATAGTACATTATTAGTTTTGATGTAATGTCCAATGATTCATTAGTTGTGTATGACACCCAGTGCTCATCACAACATGTACCCTTTTTAGTACCCATAACCTCTTTGACATTGGCCACGGCAACTTCTTTCAAGATATGGCTCTAAAGGCAAGGGAAACAAAAGCAAAAATAACTTTAGGGACTTCATCAAGATAAAAACTTCTGCAGAGCAAAGAAAATAGTTGACAAAACTAAGAGGCAACCCTAGGAATGGGAGAAGATATTTGCAAATGACACTACAGAGAGAGGACTGATATCCATGATATCAAACTCAACACCCAAAAAACAAAAGATCAAATAAAAAAATGGACAGAAGACATGAACTGACATTTCTCCAAAGAAGACATATAAATAGCTAATAGCTAACAGACACATGGAAAAATTTCAACATCATTAGCCATCAAGGAGATACAAATCAAAACCACAATGAGATACCACCTTACACCAGTTAGAATGGCAAAACTTAATAAGTCAGGAAACAACAAATGTTGGCAAGGATTTAGAGAAGGGGGAACCCTCATACACTGTTGATGGGAATGTAAGCTGAGAGCCACTCTGGAAAACAGTATGGAAGTTCCTCAAGGAGTTAAAAATAGAGCTACCCTATGACCCAGCAATTGCACTACTAGATATTTATCCCAAAGATACAGATGTAGTGAAAAGAAGGGGCACATGCATCCCAATGTTCATAGTAGCAATGTCCACAATAGCCAAACTGTGGAAGGAGCCAAGATGCACTTCAACAGATGAATGGATAAAGATGTGGTTCAGATATACGATGGAATATTACTCAGCCATCAGAAAGGATGAATACTACCATTTACATTGACATAGATGGAACTGGAGGGGATTATACTAAGTGAAATAAGTCAAGCAAAGAAAGACAATTATCATATGGTTTCACTCATATGTGGAAGATAAGGAATAGAGCAGAAGATCACAGGGGAAGGGAGGGAAAACTGTTGAGATTTATTTGATTTTCTTTTCACAATTAGGTTAGGGTTGTTGGTTTCCATGAAGAAGACTACAGAGGTAAAATGGCAATTTCATCACACCTTATCAAGATTGCCTGATGCCAACATGAATACTACTTTTGATCTTCATCTGGTTGGGGTTTACATTTGTCAAGTTCTTCCACTGAAGAGTTACTCTTTTCTCTTTTTTGCATATTATCTTCCTTGGAAGGAAGTCATTATGTACAGCTTAAAGTTTTAAGGATTTAGGAGTCTGAATGGACTCATGAATGTTTATTTTGTATTCTGTGTTATAATCCCAGACTGCTTTATTTATGTCATAATCAAATTGCACTGGCCATGGCCATTGGGACCTCTTACAGTTGGTTTCAGTGTTTTTTGAATAAATCATCATGAATGTGGTTTTGTTTGTTTTTGTTTTTACCATGTCCTTACTCGTTTGCATTATAGGAGGCATTACCTTTCTGCCTTATAAGATGCACTCTTATCTTATTCATTTCCTGTCCCTGTCTTAAATTTGCTATTTCACCAAGGAGGCCTGGTTCCTTTTACTGAAGAAGGGTACAGGCATACTATAAAGATATTGTGGGTTTAGTTCCAGACCACTGCAATAAAACAAATATCAAAATAAAGTAATTGGTGAATATTTTGGTTTTCCAGTGCGTATAAAGTTATGTTCAGGGGAGCCTGGGTGGCTCAGTCATTAAGTGTCTGCCTTTGGCACAGGTCATAATACCAGGGTCCTAGGATCAAGCCCTGCATTGGGCTCCCGGCTCAGTGGGAAGCCTGCTTCTCCTTCTCCTATTCCCCCTGCTTGTGTTCCCTCTCTCGCTGTCTCTTTCTATCAAATAAATAAATAAAATCTTTAAAAATAAACAAATAATAAATAAATAAATATAAAAAATGCTTTACTGGTAAAAAAAAAAAAATGCTAACCATTACCCGAGCTTTCAGTGAGTCATAATCTTTTTTGCCGATGGAGGGTTTTGCCTCAGTATTGATGACTACTGTCTGATCAGGGTGGTGGCTATTGAAGTTTGTGGTGTCTGTGGCAATTTCTTAAAATAAGACAACAGTGAAGTTTGACTCTTCCTTTCACAATTTCTGTGTAACAGATAGTGTTGTTGTTGTTTTTTTAAAGATTTTATTTATGTATTTATTTTAGAAAGAGAGAGAGGAAGCACAAGCAAGGGTGGGACAGAGGGAGAAAGAGAGGGAATCTCAAGAAGACTCTGCCCTGACTGTGAAGTCTGACACAGGGCTCAATCTCATGACCCTGAGTTTATGACCTGAGCTGAAATCAAGAGTTGGACGCTTAACTGACTGCTCCACCCAGGTGTCCCCGTGCAGTGCTATTCGATAACCTTTTACCCACAATAGAACTTCTTTTGCAATTGGAGTCAAGGCTCTCAAATCTTACACTACTTTATCAACTAAGCAAATGTAATTTCTAATCCTTTGTTGTAATTTCAACAATCTTCACAGCATTGTTACCAGGAGTAGATTCCATCTTGAGAAACCACCTCCTTTTGCTCATCCATAAGCAGCCACTCCTGATCTGTTCAAGTTTTATCATGGGATTTCAGCAATTCAGTCACATCTTCAGGCTCCACTTCTAATTTTCTTGCTATTTTTATCACATCTGTAGTTACTTCCTACAGTGAAGTCCTCAACACCTCAAAGCCATTCATGAGGGTTGGAATCAACTTCTTATAAACTCCTGTTTATGTTGGTATTTTAACCTCTTCCCATGAATCATGAATGTTCTTAATGGCATCTAAAATGGTGAATCATTTTCAGAAGGTTTTCAATTTACTTTGCCCAGATCCATCAGAGGAATCACTACCTATAGTAACTATAATCTCACAAAATGTATTTCTTTTTTTTTAAAGATTTTATTTATTTATTTGACAGAGAGAGATCACAAGTAGGCAGAGAGGCAGGCAGAGAGAGAGGGGGAAGCAGGCTCCCCGCTGAGCAGAGAGCCCGATGCGGGGCTCGATCCCAGGACCCTGAGATCATGACCTGAGCCGAAGGCAGAGGCTTTAACCCACTGAGCCACCCAGGCACCCCTCACAAAATGTATTTCTAAAATAACAAAAACTGAACTTTAAAATTACTCCTTGATCCATTGGCAGCATTAAGTGTCTTATTCGCAGGCATGGAAACAACATTAAGCTCATTGGACATCTGCATCAGAGCTCTTGGGTGACCAGGTGCATTCTCATTGAGAAGTAATATTTTTGGGGTGCTGGATGGCTCAGTGGGTTAAAGCATCTGCCTTCAGCTCAGGTCATGATCTCAGGGTCCTGGGATCGAGCATCCCCTCTCTCTCTGCCTGCCTCTCTGCCTACTTGTGATCTCTCTCTCTCTGTCAAATAAATAAATAAAATCTTAAAAAAAAGAAGTAATATTTTGAAAGGAAATAGTCAAAAAATATTTTGAAATACTTCCAAATATTCAAAAGTAATATTTTGAAAATAATATTTTTAAATTTCAAATATCAAAATTTGAAGTTTCATATTTTGAAATTTTGATATTTCAAAATATTTTGAATATTTTGAAATATCAAGGATATTTCAAATATCATTGAAAGTAATATTTCAAAAAATATTTGAAAGTAATATTTTGAAAGGAGCAATATTTAAATGCTCTCTAATTTGCATTAGAGAGCAAATAGAGAATATTTGCTCTCTAAATGGATATATATATATATCCATATATATGGATATATGGATATATATATATATATATATATATATATATATATATATATATTTGAGCAATAGGTCTGAACAGTGGGCGTAAAACATTTAGTAAGCCATGTTGTAAAGACAAAGTCTTTGTTTTTCCGTTTAGAGAACACAGGCAGAGTAGACAGAGCATAATTCTTAAGGGCTCTAGGATTTTCAAAATGGTAAATGAGCATTGGCTTCAACTTAAAGTTACCAGCTGTATTAATCCTTAACAAGAGAATCAGCATTTCTTCAAAGTTTTGAAGGCATTGACTTCTCCTTTATAGCTATGAAATTCCTAGATAGTATCTTCTTCAAATATGAGGGTGTTTAATCTACATTGAAAATGATTGTTCAGTGTGGCCACCTTCATTAATTATCTTCACAAGATCTGGGTAATTTGCTGCAGCTTCTACAGCAGTACTTGCTGCCTCACCTTACACTGTTATGGGGCTGGTTTCTTTCCTTAAACCTCATGAACCAACCTCTGATAGCTTCAAACCTGTCTTCTGCAGCTTCCTCACCTCTCTTAGCCTTCATAGAACTGAAGAAAGTTAGGGCTTTTCTCTGGGTTAGGTTTTGGCTCAAGGGAATGTTGTGGCTGGTTTGATCTTGTATCCAGACCACTGAAACCTTTATATCAGCAATAAGCGTGTTTCACTTTCTTGTCATTCATGTATTTGCTGGAGTAGCACTTTTAACTTCCTTCAAGAACCTTTCCTTTGGGGGCGCCGGGGTGGCTCAGTGGGTGAAAGCCTCTGCCTTCGGCTCAGGTCATGGTCTCAGGGTCCTGGGATCGAGCCCCACATCAGGCTCTCTGCTCAGTGGGGAGCCTGCTTCCCCTTCTCTCTCTGCCTGCCTCTCTGCCTACTTGTGATCTTTCTCTCTGTCAAATAAATAAATAAAAATTTAAAAAAAAAAAAAAAAGAACCTTTCCTTTGTACTCACAGCTTGGCTAACTGTTTATTGCAAGAGGCCTAGATTTCAGCCTATCACAGCTTGTGACATACTTTCTTACTAAATTCAGTCATTTTTAGCTTTTGATTTAAAGTGAGTGGCATGCAACTCTTCCTTTCACTTGAGCAGTTAAAGGCCATTTTAGGGTTCTTAATTGACATAATTTCAATATTGTTATGTCTCAGGTAATAGGGAGGCCCAGGGAAAGGGAGGAAGATGGGGGATGACTGACTAGTTAGTGGGGCAGTCAGAATACAGAAAACATTTATCAATTACACTTACCATCTTATATATGCCTGGTTTTTGGTGTCCCCCCAACTTACAATAATTACATCAAAGATCACTGAACACAGGGTACCATAACAGATATAATAATAAAGAAGTTTGAAATATTCTTTCAATATGAACTATCAAAATGTGACAGACACACAAAGTGAACATATGTTGGAAAAATGGTGCTGATAAACTTGGTTGGTGCAAGGTCTCCACAAAACTTCAATTTGTAAAAAATGCCATATCTGCAAAGCAAAATAAAGCAAAGCACAGTAAAACGAGGTATGCCTGTATTTGAAGCCAAGATATGAGTCTTAAGTATGCTTATTGCAGGGTTAAAGCCTCTGCCTTCAGCTCAGGTCATGATCTCAGGGTTCTGGGATCGAGCCCCGCATCGGGCTCTCTGCTCAGCGGGGAGCCTGCTTCCCCCCTCTCCCTCTGCCTGCCTGTGATCTCTCTCTCTGTCAAATAAATGAATAAAATCCTTAAAAAAAAAGTATGCTCATTGCTGTTGTGTGGTTTCTGCTAGCTGTTATTGTCAGCTGGCAGAACAAGGACATATGTGTGTATACTAACCCGCATATATATACATATTTATAATCTTTTTATATATAGCTATCTATATCTCTACTAAGCTAAATATGAGTTCATACTGATGTTTTCACCTGAATCCATTACTGCATGGGTCATTCTTGTCTCTTTGCCTTGCTTATCTGTATCTCCCATTTCAACAGTGAGAAACTGGCTTCCACCATTTCACTTAATTTCTCAATCCCAGAGCACATGTACAGCAGAATGTTAACATATACTCCCACGGGAAACAATTTCATCAACTAGAGGAGAGTGCTTATGTTGTAGTTCCTTTACCTTTATCTTATAAACTCCATTCATTTCCAAAGTTGTTTAGTTCAGCACCTCTTACCACCACGCCCTTCAGTGAGGTTGTTTTATACCTTTGTAATACCTACATTCTTTATTTTGGTCACAGCTGCATTCCATTTTAGGATTCTCACAAACTCCCAAATAATTTGTTTTAATTTGCAGGCATTAAGTTCCAGTGTATGTGTTATAAAGTTCTATGGATTTTGATAAATGCATAGTGTTATGTATCCACCATTACTATATAAAACCAAAGTGTTTCACTGCCCTAAAAACTCACTAGTGCTTTACCTATTCAACCAGTGAGGGAGCACACAGTCAGGATCTCTAGCTTGCAGGTACGTAATACAGAGCTCAGAGAGGCACTAGAGGCACACTGTCCTCTGAACAGGAGAGAGAACAAGGCACAGATGTCCAGCTGTCCTGCAGTCCCCACCAGGGCAGGACCAACCCCGAAGGTCAGCATTGCCATCCCACCAGGAGACAGAGGGAGACAGATGGAGGCAGAGGGAGGCAGCTGCACCCACCACGGCCTCAGCACTAGCAATTACCTTGAAACTTCAGTTCTCATCAGCAATGAGGAAGTCCCCTTGCAGAAATCAAACAGGAATTACATTGACTGTAGGCTTTTGAGCTTATAAACTATCAGTCTTCCAATTCATTCTGGAGACAACAGAGAAATGCTACTTTTAGGGGAGCCTTACTTTATAGTAAAGTTAAAAATGATAAATAATTACATATATCAGCAGATTTCTTTGTGATTATATTAGAAAGGCTAGAAAGAGAAATAATTACTATGCTACCAAGTGTATGTGGAATCCTGTAAAAAGAATGCATGGATGGTTGTCTTCCTGCACTATCCCTCCTTAATTAGGTTAATAAAAGCTTCCTTTAATGTTCCAGAGGAACACATATTTAAAATAATGTCATGGCAAATTTTCTATTTCATTCATTTATCAATGGACACTTGGCCTGCTTCCATAATTTGGCTATTGTAAACATATATATTTGGCTATTATATTCATATATATATTCATATATATATTAAATCTTTCCATAAATAAATATATATATATAAACATACATATTTGGCTATTGTATTTATATATAAATATATGAAATCTTACCATTTGCAACAACATGGAAAGAGCTAGAAAGTATAATGCTAAGGGAAATAAGCCAGTCAGAGAAAGACAAATACAATGATTTCACTCATATATGGAATTTAAGAAACAAAATAAATGAGCAAAGGAAAAAAAAGCTAATTATCGTTTTCTTTTTTTTTTTTAAGATTTTATTTATTTATTTGACAGAGAGAGAGAGATCACAAGCAGGCAGAGAGAGAGGGGGAAGCAGGCTCCCCGCTGAGCAGAGAGCCCGATGTGGGGCTCGATCTCAGGACCCTGAGATCATAACCTGAGCCGAAGGCAGAGGCTTTAACCCACTGAGTCACCCAGGCGCCCCCCAAAAAAGCTAATTAATATATAACACTGCATGTTAACTATACTGGAATTAAAATTAAAAACAAAAGAAAAATAAGTAAGTAAATAAATAAAGTTCCTACTTTCTTAGTCTAGTCAACACTTGTTATTGTTCATCATTTTTTTTTTAATTTTAGCCGTTCCAGTGTGTATAAAATAATATCGTATGGCTTTGATTTGCATTTTCCTTAAGACTAATGTTATTAAGCATTATTTCATGTGTTTCTGGGCTATTCATATATCTTTTTAGGAGAAATGCCTATGTAGATCCTTTATCCACTTTAATTCATTACATGTCCTCTTAATTATTAAGTTGCAAGATTTCTTTATATAATATGGACAATAGAACTATATCTGATACAGTCAATCCTCATCATTCATGGATATTTTGCTTTGTTTCTTTTTTTTTTTTTTTTGCTTTCAAACTTGTTTTATTCATTGCAAACACCAAACATTCTGTGAAACAATATGTATATCCAAAAGATTTTTTTCATACAATATTTCAAAGATGGTTCTATTCATACCCTGAATTCTACTGAGTAGTGCAGCATATTTTAATACCTATTTTTTTTAAATTAACACATAATGTATTATTTGCCCCAGCGTACATGTCTATGAATCATCAGGCTTACACATTTCACAGCACTTACCATAGCACATACCCTCCCCATGTCCATAACCCAGCCACCCTATCCCTACCCGCCCCTACCCCCCAGCCAACCTCAGTTTGTGTCGTGAGTTTAGGAGTCTCTTATGGTTTGTCTCCTTCCTGATCCCATTTGTTTCATTTCCCTCCCCCACCCCCCACGACCCCCCGCCCTGCCTCTCGAATTCTTCATATCAGAGAGATCATATGATAATTGTCTTTCTCTGATTGACTTATTTCGCTTAGCATAATACCCTCTAGTTCCATCCACATCA
>CM052885.1:79516636-79541247 GCA_028534135.1 Potos flavus
CCCCAAAACCCTCAGTCTGTTGCTCAGAGTTCACAGTCTCTCATGGTTCATCGCCCCTCTGATTTCCTCCAATTCACCCCTCCCTTCCCTCTCACAATGTCCTCCATGTTTTTCTTATGCTCCACACCTAAGTGAGACCAAATGATAATTGACTTTCTCCGCTTGACTTATTTCACTCAACATAATCTCTTCCAGTCCAGTCCATGTTGGTACAAAAGTTGGGTATTCATCCTTTCTGATGGAGGCATAATATTCCATTGTATATATGGACCATATCTTCTTTATCCATTCATCTGTTGAAGGGCATCTTGGCTCTTTCCACAGTTTGGCAATTGTGGCCATTGCTGCTATGAACATTGGGGTACATGTGGGCCTTCTTGGTACTGCATCTGCATCTTTGGGGTAAATACTCAATAGTGCAATTGCAGGTTGACCCTTTCTTTAAAGAGGTGCAGAAAGTTGCCAGGGAACAAAAGCCATACTGAGACCAACTCACATTAAGCTCATCCCCCCTGACAAGGGGTGAGGAAACTCCACCCAGGCAAAGAAGCCTGAGAAGCTGATTTCTTTGCAATTTTGGGATATAGTGTCTTCTAACAAAAAGACCAAAAATCAATTAGGAACAGGCAGATTACCCTGCTTTGTCCACCCTGAGAGATTATAGTCCCCCGCCTCCCCCACTTTTTTTTTTTTTTATTGTTTTAGATCATCTTGGCTTTGTTTTCCTATCTGTGGTAGCTTCTAACCACTTCGGATTTTTTCTAGGGTGCATTTTACTTGGGTCATAGTTGCTATTTTGGATTGCTCAACCATCCCTCAACAGAATGACTAGGTGGAGGAACTCTCAACAAAGAGTTTGTTAAGTTCCTTATAGATTTTGGATAAAAGTCCTTTATCTGATAAGACATTTTCAAATATCTCCTCCTGTTTCATAGGTTGCTTTTAGTTTTGTTGACTCTTTCCTTTGCTGTACGAAAGCTTTTTATTTTGATAAGGTCACATTAGTTCATTTTTGCTTTTTTTTTCTTTAGATATGTTTAACAAGAAGTTGCTGCAGCCAAGGTCAAAGAGTTTTCTGCCTGTGTACTTCTATAGGATTTTGATGGATTCCTGTCTCACATTTAGTTCTTTCATCCATTTTGATTTTATTTTTCTGTATGGTGTAAGAAAGTGGTCCAGTTTCCTTCTTCTGCATGTGGCTGTCCAATTTTCCACACCATTTGTTGGAGACACTGTCTTTTTTCCATTGGATACTCTTTCCTGCTTTGTCAAAAATTAGTTGAACATAAAGTTGAGGGTCCATTTCTGAGTTCTGTATTTTGTTCCATTGATCTATGTGTCTGTTTTTGTGCCAGTATCATACCGTCTTCATGATTACAACTTTGTGATACAGCTTGAAATCTGGAATTGTGATGGCTCCAGCTTTGGTTTTCTTTTTCAACATTCCTTTGGTGATTTGGGGTCTTTTCTGGTTCCATACAAATTTCAGAATTGTTTATTCCAGCTCTGTGAAAACTATTGATGGTATTTTGATAGGATTTGCTTTGAATGTGTAGATTTCTTTTATTTATACCATGTGAATATTGCTGCTATATATACTGGGGTGCATGTGCCCCTTGGAACCACTGTTTGTATCCTTTGGATAAATACCTAATAGTGTAATTGCTGGCTTATGGAGTAGTTCTATTTTTAACTTTTTGAGGAACTTCCATACAGTTTCTCAGAGTGACTGCATCAGTTTGCATTCCCACTGACAGTGTAAAAGATTTCCTCTTTCTATGCATCCTCACCAACATCTGTTGTTTCCTGAGTCATTCATTTTAGCCATTCTGACCAGTGTGAGGTGGTATCTTATTGTGGCTTTGATTTGCATTTCCCTGATGCTGAGTGATGCTGAACTCCTCTACTCTTTTGTAAAATGTCTTGGGGCATTAATTGTTCTTCAGTCTGATCCAATTACATTTGTGCCCCTTTTCAGTAGGTTTTTTTTTTTTTTTTTTTCCCCAAATACTTTTATTTTATTTTTTCAGTGTTACAAGATTCATTGTTTATGTACCACACCCAGTGCTCCATGCAATATGTGCCCTCCTCAATACCCACCACCAGGCTCGTCCATCCCCCCACCCCCTCCCCTCCAAAACCCTCAGTCCCTTGTTCTGAGTTCAGTAGGTTTTGATTCCAGGCTTTAAGGTTTGTTCAGAACCCAAAGGACTCTTCTTAGCTGTATTTTCCCACGGTTTCCTCTGTTAAGCTCCTAGCTAGGCTATGGCTTGGCTTTTACTAACATACAACCACCAGTTTCCCTTAATAGCTTACCACTAAAAACTCCATTATTTTTAAGACAACTCTTAAGCTTGAACTTCCCCCATGGTCTCTTCTAAGTGAAGTGAATTCTATTTGGGAAGGGTTATGGAGCTCTCCATTTTTAATCTCCTGTCTCTCCTCCTGCGCTAAAACTTTGCACCACTCTTCTAGAGCTGGGGAGGACACTCATGCTTTATGAACAAGGCGCTGGGCAGAGATATGAGACTCTGGTACTCTCAACTCAATGGTCCCTGTGTGCCCTACACGCAAACTCTGGTCTGCCATGGAAGTGGCTATGCAAAGGGAGCCCTTGGTCATGACTGCCTGAAATAGACTTTCCACAGCCTGAGGTAATGGTGGTGAGGAATGCTGTTTGCCTCTCCCTCCAGGGAAGATACTGAAACTCTAGTCTTGCAGCTGGAGAGGAAGAGCCTTGTGTTTTTGTAAATGCCCAAATTAACCTTCTTCATGATAAGCTGGGAGAATGCAGAAAGGAGTATAGTGTGTTCCAAACACCACAGACTCTTGTCATTCTTATATTCCTGTTCTTACTGTAAGTTAATTGTTTAAAATAACTTTTTCTTTTCTTCCTTGTATATTTAGTATTTATATTTATTTTTGCATCAATTTTGGTAATTTAATACAGACATCTTTCATTCCTCAGCTTTTTTGGGGGAGGCTTTCATATTTAAAGTTAAGCATATTTTTTAAAAGGCTTTTTATTTCTTTAAGAATACAACCTTTGAGTTTCTAATTTTATTTTTTCTTTGTGTATTCTTCATTTTTTTTCTTTGACTGGTTCACCTACTGCTTTATCTGTTTCACTGTTTCTTTATTCTGTGTTTCTGCCTTTTACCCCAAGGTTTGGAACTCAGATCTTCTGGCTTATTTCTTATTGTCTCTTTACAATATGCTTTTACCTTGATCATTTCTTTTGCCCTGTCTTCATTATGTTTCCTTTATAGCTTATATTTTCATGTGGCAAACTTGATTTAAAAGATGTCTGTCTGAAAAAATGGAAAAAAAAAAAGATGTCTGTCTGACTAAAAAAAGTGGCTATTTTAAGGTTTTTTTCTTTCTTTTTTCTTTTTCTTTCTTTCTTTTTTTTTTTTTTTTCTGTCAGAAATAGGCACAGAATAGACACATAGCAACCCGCCCACACTGGGAGGATTTGCTCTCCCTACATCCATCACCTGGTCTTCTTGCTAACGTATTTCTAATCCATGGTCTTCTAAGGATTTATGCCTCAGAAATCCTACTCAAGACAGACATCACTTTCACATGAATCACTGCTTCTTCTTCTCTGAGATTATCAAGATGGGCTCTCATTGCAAAGAACTGCTTTCGAGATATGTCTTTCTGAGGGCTGGCACATTTTGAAACATCTAATCAGCAAGGCACCTATCCCCACTCAAAAGGGGACTTTCCAGGAAAGATGGACAGAGTGAGAATGTGTCCTCTCCCACTGAAGGAGCGAATTAATGCATGTAGAACTCATAACCAGGCATTTGCTGGCTTCATAGTTCACCATTGTTGAAACTTTCTTCACTCAACAACTAACACTCCACCAAAAAAAAAAAAAAGTCTTGATGCTTCATGGCTTTTGGACAGTGTGTAGTACACTCCAGTTTAAGTAAATATGATCACCAAAGAGACATTCTTCCTCCCCGAGACACACTTTTTTTGATAGGCAGGTGCATGTCAGAGTAATTCCCAAAATAATAACAATAGACTTTAGGATTCTAAGAAAATGGGAAACCACTCACTCATGTATCTCTGCAAACTCATTTGCACTAGTTTCAAGCTTTGGTTCCCTGCTAACTGTAATTTAAATGCAATTTATGATTCCAGTCAAGATCCTGATTACATTTAGTTTGCTATGACAGAATCAATTCATTTCAGCCAGGAAAAATGATGCATTTGGCTGTCAGGCTTCTGGCCCCTGGGACATCAAATTTTCCCAGAGCCATCTCTCTGCATTTTGGAGTCGCCTGTCGTTTGCTCCTGACATTTCATAATGAGCAACATTAAGCACCAGCTTACCTGCTTGGAAGTCAGGGGCAGTATATTCTGATCTATCATCCACAGAGAGCCAAACAGGATGACTCTATCAACAACAAAACGGATTCTTTATGAGGAAAACTGAAGCAACAAGGAGAGGTTTTTACTCTAAGGTAAAGCAGGAATTTGACACATTGGTGGTGTTACTGCATGCTGTACTGTTAACAGTGAAATAACTTATATAAAATTATAATAAT
This sequence comes from Potos flavus, assembly GCA_028534135.1. Lineage (NCBI taxonomy): Eukaryota > Metazoa > Chordata > Mammalia > Carnivora > Procyonidae > Potos > Potos flavus. Next base: position 79,521,199 of record CM052885.1, read on the forward strand.
AGGAGGCAGTGTGTGTGTGTCTTCTGATAGGCTGTAGCTGTTAATACATGCAGACAGCCCTATTGTCAACTATTGTTAAGATTTTTGTTTTACAAGAGACCACTCATCCAATTCTCACATAATTTGTCAACCCCACACATTACTAATTTGAAAACCAACCTTCTGAGTTTTAACCAACAAAATTTGACACACATATAGATCTAAACAGCAAAGTGAAGGCTAATTTTCCTTTAAATAAGGCAAAACTGCCACATCACTCAGGTGAACTATGAATAAGCAGTGATGGGAGAAAATATTGTCGCTCCTATGATGCAACTTCCCTTCTCTCCATGCACACTGGGCCAGCAATCTACCATGGACCTCCCTGTCAGAGATAAACCCTGGGCTCTGTGATTGGGTGCCTGCCTGTCATTTGAAAACATGTCCAGTGGGCCCATCACAGGTGTGGAGAAAGTGTCTGAGGCTGAGAGATCATCCCAAAGAGTCAGACAAAGGACCTGCTAAAGACACACACAGTCTGTTTCTCCAACACAACTCAAACCAATGAGTGCCCCAAAAGTTCCAGTCAGGGTGCTGGACACTTTGTGATATATCCTTCTCTCTCAGAAATAGGAAAATCAAGGCTCCAAGAGACTGGGAGATGGGAAGTGAAAGATTAGCTTTGAGACAAGGACTTCTGGAATCAATGCCTATGTATCCTCCCAAAACATGCCACGTGCCACATTCCACATGCCATGATGCAACCCTGGGGTCTAACACAGCCAGCCTAACTCCAGAGCCTGAGATTTTAGCCACTTCCTCCCACAAGATGTGGGAGCCCAGCTTCTCCAAATAGGAGGTAGACTGAATCAGTTAGGATTGGGTTCAGCTACAAGGGGTAGAAACCCCAATTTATCAGAGGTTTAAACTAGACCTAAGTTCATTCCACTTGTATGGTTAAGACCCAGCTGCTCATGGGGGATATGGCATTCTATGTTGTCAGTCCCCAGGCTTTCCTATCCTGTTTCTCTGTTGTGTATGGCCTTAATCCCATGGCTCATGTTAGTCCTTTCATTTTCCAGGCAGCAGGATGAGTGGAGGAAGAAACATAGTAGAACACAAAGGAGTACACCTACTATGCTTTGGGAAGGTTCTGGGTGCTTCCATATCATGTCTGTGCTCTCATGGCCACCTGTAATCACAAGAGAGACTAGGGAATGGAGACTTCATTCTAGATGGCCATGTGTTAACTATAAGTTTAATACCATGGAAAAAGTGGAGAATGGATACTGAGGGAGTGATCAGTAGCTCTGCCATGACCATCTCCAAGAAGGATGGGTTTCCACTTGTAACAGGTCACAAAATACCATCTTTGGTGTCTTGGAAAGAACCCACACTCCCCCCATTCTCCATTAACTATGAACATGTCTTTACTTAAATAAACATCTGTTACATTGTTATCTAGTGTGTGCAGTGAATGACAATCATCCCTCTGGATATTCGATGAAATCAAGGGATTGGGATGTCTGTGAGCTATTGGTCAAATTGTTTGGGTCTTCTGTTTTTCAGCGTTGGCGGCCAGTTTGGTCAGAGAGCTTATAGCAGATGGAAGTTGAGATATGGAATTTATATCTGTTTCCTGGAGATATAGAAAAGGAAAGGACGTGAGTAGAATATTCGCAGCCAGTCACAAAGTTGGGGACCATGGTATTACTTTCCTAGCCCACCCCACCTCCCAGAGCAGTAGACAAAGGGATGCCCTGTAGACTTCTAGACAAGGAGAGAATAGTTAGAGGAGATATTTACAGCATCTAGGACTACAATCTTCCCCCTCCTCAGTATTCTCTTCAAGGATCTGTTTAGGCAACAAGCCTTGAGTGCCATGAGCCAGGCCCACCTACCTTGGATTCTGCTCCTGCAGATACTGCTGTCCTAGGAGATGTTAGTAGGCTTTCTGAAGAGAAAAAAAAATTATGTTCTATATCATCTTCTTGAGCATTCACATGCGCATGGAATAAGATTATCTGTTTTTTAGGAATACTTCAGAGCACATTTAAAAACAGCACCCCTCAGAGCATGGTGGGCCACTTCTCTGCTGACCTGCACAGCATGGATGCTTTAATTCATAAACATTGCAAAACTCACTGCTGTGGGATTTATTTAAAGTAGAAACTGGCTCACAGAGAATCTGTGATTCTACCTATTTCAAGGAACCTAGTTACCCAAGCACCCAGAAAATGTCATTATGTGAGTTGGCAGTTGATTTCTGCAGATTCAGCAAAACCACAGGTAATGAGTTTGTAAGGATTTTATACACTCAGAAGCAAAAGAGGAAATCTCATGGGGAAAGCCAGAAAGCTTGTTCATGCTATTCATTGCCAGACTTTGTTGCTATAAGGCCTAGTGGGTCTTCTTCTCCTCCTAAATAAAATAGAATAATAAATGTTATTTATTAAATAAGTATTTATTATTAATAATAAATAATAAATAAGTTTTATTCTGACATCACTTTTACTTCACTTTCTTCCTCTGTGGCAAGTAACTCAAAAGGGCTCACTGATCATCAAATGGCACACAAAAGTATGGACTTAGAAGTAAGACACTGCACAAGGGCCAGCACACCTTTTCGGAGGTGATTTGAGACCCTTCCTGTAGGAACTGGACAGCATGTTTTCAACATTTTGCTTCCAATGGAATAGGACTGGGAGCAGAAACTCTGTTAATGGACACCACCAGGTTTCCAGTTCTGAGACCAAAGTTCACTAAAGGAGGAGCATGGTACAGGGGGTGTGGAGGGAGGAGTGCTGTATCCTGGGCTTTGAGCATTTGATCATATTTTGCCCTAGTAGTATCTTCACAGAAGGTTTCAAATAGCAATGGATTTACACAGAGGAACAGGTGACTAAATACACAGTTTGACTTTTTCTTGAACCTGTTGAGTCTCAGAAAGAGGTGCTTTTGCTGGTCCAGCATTAAGGCTGGGGCATGGAGCCAATGGACCTATTGTTCTTTGTCTCTTTCCACCTTGAGCACACACCTGACTCAGTCCTGTACATCCTTCTGTTCCCATGTCAAAGAAAGTCTGGCCAAGGACAGGCAAGCTAGAGACTCTGCCTCCTAGATGCTCAAGGATGCTGCTAATATGAGGGTATTCCTAACAGGCTCCCAGCCTGCCCAGCACAGCCTTAGCACTATCCTGCCTCTGAAGATGTCAGTTCTAAAATGATTCCTGTGCAACTATGCCTGGTAGAAGCCACACACCATCTACATTCTGGAACATAGACTCTGAACCAAAATGAACATACATTTCCTGAGGACCAAAAAGCTTAATGAAGATTTACTTTGTTCCAGTGGTTTGTGGAGGCAATTAAAAAGCAAACACTCTCTTGGTTAAAATGACTACTAATTTTAATAGACAATGAGACTGCCAATCCATTCTGAAAATCTGGTAAGTATCGTCAACAGACTTTGGTTAGTGACAACCCAGTTTAGCTTCTTCCTCTCATATTATTCTTAAGACACAGGACCCTCTCTGTGGCTCTCCGTACCAGCTAAAGGTAGCAGAGCATTGGGATGGCCCTGTTGAGACGCCAGACCAGCAGCTGACCACAAAAGGCAGTGTACTGCATCCTTCATTGTTCAAGGGTCAAATAAATCCCATAGGAACAATAGGATGTCTACTTGAGTGATAAGAGTGGGAAGGAATGGCCTGGGAGAACTTAGGTGGGTCCGCATCAAGCCTCAATCAGGGCAGGCTCAATGAAGAGCCACCATGGGGAGACTCCCTGGGGGTGACACAGCATCAACTTAAGAGACATAAAATCCACTACAGTGAGAACTTTAAAATATTGACACAAATCAATGGTGCAAGGCTACACATTAGACCATTAGGACATCTGAAAAGGAACATTTTGTCCTCAGTTTCTCACCCTCTGTGACAAGATAGCCTATGGAAGTATAAGAGTGATGGCCATGGAGCCCCCAAGGCATTCTGCAGGCACAGTCATGTTCCCCTTCCCAAGGGTCTACTTGTCCTTGTTAGTAATGAAAATATTAAGAGAAATTTGCCAGCTTCTGCAATTGCTCAAGAGGATCATCCAATTTGTGGAAATTACCTTTATTAAGATGGCAGACAGCTCTTTTAAAAGTCCAGGATGCCGCCTCCTGGTATATATGAATCTGCTCTCTCTAGTCCCTCGGCCTGAGTCACCAGGGCTTCCGTCCCTGGGGCTGACCACTATCCTCCAAGGGTCCTGACATAGTGACCTGGCTCAGAGCACTGCTCACTTCTTTAGTGCCTGTTGCCCATCACACTCTCCTGTTTATAGCAGAGTCACATTACAAAGAGCTCCCAAACCCAGTGACTGTTTCCCTCCCTATCCCTCATCCTGGACCACTCCTGACACTCAGCTGCTTTAGGCCCCGCAGTGTCCGACATCCCACAGGAATGAACTTCTTGGCCCCTCAGCAGGTGCTGGAGCTGGTCTACCTCATAGAACTGTGCTTTGTGACCTCCTATTGTTTTGACCAGCTAGATGAGAACAAGGGTGACATGGGCTCTTTGATGTATCCCTGCATTGCCTGTGCTTCTTTCCTTGCACTTTTTTTGTGCCCTTTTGACAGTTATTTTGGTCCACTGGAATGAAGAGGCTGCTATAATAGGTGAGACTTACATCTGTGACCTCCCTGTGTGCAGTAGCACCATGTTGACCTTTGATAAACATAACATACCCCTAAGCAATGGGGTGCTATTGTCATACTCTTCCTCAGCTTTATGCATGTTCCGTGACATGGGGACATTATATTTCCCCTAAAGCCTGGAATCCCCTAAGTCTGCTGCCCCCTTTCCTAAAGATATGCCCTGCTTACAGGAATTCTAGAGTGACTGCAGATAAAACCTGATGAGGTCCCCTGGGTAACATGCTCCTACCCACCCTGCAGAATACACAGCCTGGAAATTGCTGGGAGTTCTCATTGGAGGTCACTCTTGATGATACAGTCTGTGAATAAGATGAGGTGGTAAGGGCACCCCTAAAATATGAGCAGACCTGATCGATGAGCCCCATTTGTAATTAATGTAAGCCCCATTCTAGTCCTTAATAGAGAGGTCTTCTCGCTGAAGATGAGTTGCTAAGAAGCCCCTTTTCTGTGGCAGCTCTTCTTTATAAACAGGGACCTTGACAGCAGAGACCAGCCCTCAGGGAGGGCGTGTTAACAAGCCCCTTAGGCAGATGAAATGATAGTCCTGCAGGAGTGGGTAGTTGATATGCAGGCTTTGTCTGTATTTTCTCTGACTAATGGGGCTCATTGCTGCTTTTCTCACACTGAGTCCCCAGCTATTAGTTAATGGTGGGTTGTAAAACACTCTGCAAATATGCAGTGCTAAATAAGATGAGGAAAATCAATATTTGTTCCTAGTGCATTTTTTTTGGCTCTGCATAATGTGACTAATTTTAATTTTAAAACCCACGGCTTTACTAGGGGACTAACCAAAGACTGCTCACTTGCTATTTTAGACACCAGGACAGAGGGAAGACAAGTCTCTTCTGAATCTCAAATTATTTAAATACAAGCTGGCCTTCCTTTTCCTTTGATGTGTCTAGAATTTAAAGCCACAAGACAGATGATGGAGAACCAGAGACCCACTGGTATAACATCAACAACCACCTCTGAAGCCAAAAAAGGTGTCTGATGCACAGCTGAAATGGATTTCACAGAACTTTTGATTTCTATTTTTCTCTTAGGACAGCTCAGGAAGTTTGGTTAGTGTCTCAGCTGAAGTGATACAGCTGTCAAAGAGCCTAGAAACTTACAGTATCAGGGAGTCTCTATGTCCTGCTGAATAATCCCATCGAGATTCCTGCTCTCTCTGTTCTGAGGACTGGGAACCTTCCACCTTGCCCGGATCTCACCCTTTGGACAGACACTCGCCCTCTGGACATGGCTGGCAGAGAAGCCCTTAGTGCCTTGCCATCTCTTCGTATTATCTGTGTGGACTCACGGTCTGAAGAAGCCTTGAACTTTCTGCTAGGCTCTAGTTCTAATGAAAATAATCACAATAAAGACAAGACCATTAGATCAGCAAAGACCAGATTTTACAGGACTACGAAAGCCTGTTGACAGCCGTGAGCTCGAGGGTTTAGTTAAATCAGAACATATTAGCCTTCAAGTTTCAGTGAAATTGTTCTAAGTCCTCGGGAGCTCAGCCCAGATCTGGCTGAGGTTCCACTGCTGCAGTCCAAGGCAAGAGGATGTCATCTTGACCACAACTTCTTTACATTTAAATGACTAGAGAGCATATTTCTAGTGAGCCCTAAATCAGAGGCAGTCAGACAATCTTCCAGAAGTCTGAGTGAGAAAGCCAAGCAAAGAAGACAGGGTGAGGAGAGAGAGATGTTTGATTAAAAGCAGAGCACAGGGCACCTGGGTGGCTCAGTCATTAAGGATTTGCCTTTGGCTCGGGTCATGATCCCGGGGTCCTGGGATCGAGTCCTGCATCGGGCTTCCTGCTCAGCGGGGATCCTGCTTCTCCCTCTCCTACTTCCCCTGCTTATGTTCTCTCTCTCTGTCTCTTTCTGTCAAATAAATAAATAAAATCTTTAAAAAAAAATAAATAAGAATAAAAGCAGAACACAATGGCCAAGGCAGAACACATTGATTTTTTTCTTCCCATTAGAGCTTTAATTGTGACATCTTCTCTCAACAGAGAACCATTCCAGTAGCATCTCACCCCAATCGCCTCTCCATGAGGCTGACCGGACTTTGCAGGTGCTGACAGATGCTGATACCAAAAAAAATATATATATATTTACCACCTGGAAATCTAAAATGTCAATGTGGACAATTTTAACTCCCCTGGGAACTGAAACTTCAAAATTGGAATTCGAAGGTGATATTTTTGTCACAGTACTTTTTCCGGCTTGAGAAAACTATCAAAGGTACAGGAATGACCTGGTATTGCTTCCAGTTGCATGACAGTGGTTATAAGCCTTGGCCAAAACAAGCACATGCAGGTTTGCCCCTAAGTGTCTGGTATGGTTCCCTGAGCGTTCCTTCATCCTACAGATTTCCATCCACACTCAGCCCCTGCAGAACTGGTAGACTTATGAAATATTATTTTATTTTGTGTAAAACACCTGGAGCTATAGTTACTTTTAGTTATTAGATTGGCTGGGCCACAGAATGCTCAGATATTTGGTTAACCACTATTTCTGGGTGTGTCTGCCAAAATGTTTTGGGGTGAAATTCATCTTTGAGACAATAGCCTGAGTAAAACAGATGGCTCTCTGCAAGGTGGGTGGGCCTCATCCCATTGGTTAGAGCGAAAAGACAGAGTAAGGGACAGTTCACTCTCCCTCCACCTGAGCACTGAGCTGGGACATTCATCTCCTGCCCTTAGACTAGAATTTATACACTTTCTTCCCAGGTTCTCAGGCCTTCAGACTCAGACTGGAACTGATACCACAGGTTCTACTGATTGTCCAGATCGTGGGCCTTCTCAGCCTCCACAATCCTGTGAGCCAATTTATTATATTAAATATATGTATGTATATATTTTATATATTTTTTCACATAGGCGATTTTATATATATATCAAATGAAGGAAGACTGGGGCAGTCAGATTCACTGAGGCTATGTCTACTTAGAGCTGATGAGGGGTAAACTGGAGATGGGTGAGCACCCATCAATGTCTACCTCCATAAAGGAGGTAGAAATGTTGGCTCTAACAGAGGAAGGGGGACAAGGGAGATGCAAACAGAGCAGACATCGAGAGCACACGGAAATGTGAGACCACGTGGTACCTCAGGAATGGCAGAAAGGGTGAGAAGGAAGATGGGTGTCCATTTCCTATAAGACCCACTGGAATTTCCTATAATTTCCCATAAATCCTTTTGATAAATCCCCTGGTAGATGAGAGTAATATAGCTGCAGTTCTCTGATCCTCCCTGAATCTGTGCCCTCTGCTGCCTATCTCATTCCTACCCCTCCAGTCTTGGCTTTACTGTGATTCTCTTTGGTTAATAGAATGTGACAAAAGCCATGCTGTGTCATTACATAACTGCCCTTGGACTCCTGCTCACCCTGAGAACAAGCCGGGAATGGGCTGCTGGAAGAGGAGACATAAAGTGGGCCTGCCAGCTGAATTATCCCAGCTGGGACTCTGCACAACTGAGGGGCCCAGCCCAAATCATCCAATGGCCTCGTGAGACCAGCCCTGACTGGCCACTGCACTCCTGTTTTAAGCCCCTGAGTTCCAGTGTGGTTCGTTACACCACTGTGGCAACAAGGGTATCTGGTATTTAAATTAGCTTGAAAGGTTTACTGGGTTTTTGTGCCCAAGTGGTCCTTAAGGTCTAGGCTCTTTCCTGGATGGGTTTCTGAATCTGTGGCCCTGTGTAGTAACAGCTGTTGTTAATATGAAATGCCAAATTTGAGTCCATCCCCCTCCAGGAAACAAAGAAGAGAATTCCCCCTGCAAAGTTGCTAGTCCATGAATGCCCTCTGTTGTGATATTTCCACTCTCATCACAAGCACTAGCCTGGTGTATGTGACTCATTGTCACCATTCTCCTGAACAACATGAAGTTCTTTTCTGCTTCTATTTCTGTGGAGAGGGCAAGGTGACCACAGCAAACCAGATTTCTGAGACAATTCCTGCTGGAATTGGGAAAAATTGGATGGTGTCTCAGAGAAATCAGATTTCCTGTTTCTTGGCAATTCCTTCCATGAAACCATTCTGGGGTCTGACCTGAACTCCAGCTCTAAACCAGGCCTCCTGTAGAATAAGAACCCTTCCTCCCTCAGACAGTCTCTGAAACTGAAGGCCAGGAGACAGGAGCAATCTTCACCCAGAGATGTTACTTCTCTAAATTCCACTTACCCATAATGTAATGTGGCTAGGAATAGTTTACCATAGGTTACGGTGAGAAATAAATGAATAAAACACTTGTGGAAATACATATAGCAAAAGCATGCAAACAGGGTTAGACCCTAAATCCCTTCCGCACACAAGAAAAAATCATGAGGAAGAATGAAGGAAGGGGTTCAAGAGTGAACCTCAGATTTGAGGGCCAACTTGAGCTGCGTTTGGAAATGAGTCAAACTCGCTGCATTAGTTAATGTGGCAAGAGTGGGGGTTGTAAACGCATGTGGGAGCATAGAGGTGTGTGTGTATTTGTGTGTGTGCAAGCACAGGTGTATGTGTGTGAGCAAGGTGTGCATGTGAACATAGGTGCATGTGTGTGTGAGCACAGGTATTGTGGGTGGGTGTGAACATAGTTGCATTTGTGTAAACATGGGTGTATATTTCTGGGCACAGGTGCCTACGTGTCTAAGCACAGGCTTGTGTGCACAAGTACAGGTGTGTGTGTGTGTGTTTGTGTGTGTGCGTGAGCAGGGGTAGGCGTATGTGTGTGAAGGGGGGGAGGGACAAAAAAGGAGCAGTTGCTCTCTTCATTGGGGATCTCCTGAGGCAAAGCCTGCACTGGGGTAGTTTATTTGAGAATCTGACCTCAGAGAGCAGAGCTCTAGGACAATGAAGGACACACAGGAAGGAAGGAAATCCACTACTCTATGTGGGCACCCATATGGACAACTGGGTGCCATCCCACCATGACCTAGAAAGCCTATGAATGAGTCCCAGAAAGGCCCACCAGGGAGAGGAGAAAAAAAAAAAAGCATCTCTCTTTGGCACCTATACCTCACAAGGGGCCCTCTGATTTCTAGGGCGTGACGACAGATGCTCATCCGGGAGTGTTATTAACACAGTGAAAAGGCAGCACACCAAATGGGAGAAAATATTTGCAAATCATTATCCGTTAAAGGATTAATATCCTGAATAAAGAACTCCTACATCTCAACAACCAAAAGCAAATGTGATTTTAAAACAGAGGACTTGAAAAAACTTTTCTGCAAAGAAATTATACAGATAGTGAAAAAGCACATGACGAGGTGGTCAATATCTTTAATCCTTAGTCAAATTCACATCACGCCCACAATATGATAGAAGACATCACTTCATACCCATGAGGTTGGCTATTATAAAAGCAAAACAAAACAGGAAGCAGAAAACTACAAGTATTGGCATCCGGATGTGGAGAAATTCAACCCCTGGGGCACTGCTGGCGGAAATATAAAACGGTGCATCTGCTGTGGAAAACAGTACGGCAGTTTCCAAAAAAATAAACATTGAATTACCACGGCATTCAACAACTCTACTTCCGGGTATATCCACAAACAAAATTGAAAGCAGGGACTCAAACATGTTTATATTAGAATTATTCACAATAGCTAGAAGGTAGAAACAACACAAATGTCCATTGATAGATGAGTGGATAAACAAAATATGGTTATACACATAATGGAATATTATTCAGCTTTACAGGAGAAAGAAATTCTGACACATGCTACAACATGGATAAACCTTGAAGGGATTATACTAAGTGAAATAATCCAGTCACAAAAAGATATTTTGATAACACTTACATGAGATAACACTTACATGAAATACCTGGAACAGTCAAACTCATAAAGATGCCCTGTAGAATGGTGATTGCCAGGAGCTGGGAGAAGGGATGGGGTTGTCCTCCCCTCCGCCCAGGGAGCTGGTGGCAGGACCTCACAGAGCCAAACAGACAGAAGCAGTCCTAAACTGACGCCAAGAATCCCTCCCTTTAGATGGGGAGAGGGAACGTGCAGGGAGAGGACATCTTTGCAGTTCTCTAAGACATCCAGTCCTGGGTTTACAGCTTCAAGACACACACAGGGAGGTAAGGAAGAGGGAAGTGGCGTCCAGGCCTACTCAACAATTCTTCATACATGTCAGGAGTCCTCTCTGTTCCTAATTCCAGGGCGAACATTTAGTTTCTGGAAACTACCTTGCTTCTCCTGAAATATTGGCAGCATTTTCTGCTAACTAAAGCTTCCTAAAAACACAAAACAAAGTTTCTGTCCCTTGCCCCAACCCATGTGATGAGGAGTTGCCCTGCAGGGCTAGTGCCTGAAGTATCCCCTCACGGGCCATGTTCACCCTCCCTATTCTCTAAAACAGACTGGGATGAAGTCCCTCGAGCCCAGGTGATCCCTAACTGCGGTGCCAGTTTCCTGCTGAAACCATCCAGACTCAGCAGTCGATCATAGGCATCCTGTCATAATCCTAAAGAGCCCAGCACTCATGACACTGCTGTTCTGAAGACAGAAGGTATCTACGCTTTCCTTTTTCTCTTCTGGATTTTTGCCTTTTCTAAACAACATGAAGGAGCAGTTTAGGGAGCTGCATATGTGAATGAAACCTCTGCTGATCAGAAAAACAGGCCCACATTCCATTTTCTTTAAGGTACCCACATTTATTATGAGAGATGGGGCTTGCCAGCATCCTGCCCACAGAGACACAGAGGGAGGGGCGAGCTAGTCTAAGAAGACATATTTGATAATGGCCTCTGAGGCTGATAAAAGACAGGTTGCAGATCTGGAAGCCCATCTGCACCAACACTGTTGCCCTCAACAGCTAGAGGTTTTGAATAATCTAGGCACAGTGGGAGCATTTGTCAAAAGGACATTTATTATCCAACGAGAAATGGAATCAGAGAACTAAATCTGGGTTGGAAAGGCCAGACCAGTTGTCTCACGTACTTTCTTGTTGGTGAACGTGTAGGATGAGGTTCCTTTTGCATGGCCTTGTATCCTTGGAGCCCCAAAGACAATAGACTGGCCCCAGACTGAAAAGTAGGGGAGAGAGGTTCTGGGTGCCCATGCTGGGCTAGCCCATCACCAGCCCTTCCGTGCACAGCCCTCAGCCCTGACTCCTGTCACCAAGTCCCCAGGAACCTTCTGAGAGGCGTGTGTGGATGGGGAGACCTTTGGGACCATGGCAAGTATGCCCTTTGGACATTAAACAACCTGTACATGTATAAAGAAGGCAAGGACATAGGAATCTGACTCCAAGCCAGAGCTTCAGTTATTTGGTAGGATAAGTTTCCTTGGGGAGTGTCTGTCAGGCTGGTCTTTCTTGCTAAGCATCCAGAACCTAGCATTCAATGGGCCTGTTCTGCGGCGTGGAGGAGCCGCCACTGTCTCTGCTCACAGGCCTATAGAAAGAGCTGAAAACACACCATCATTTGCCTGAATCGACTAATCAACTAATTTTCTTCAAATTGTTGATCCAACTATGAGAAGAAGTACACCAGGGAAGTTTACTAAGTATAACTTAAAAGCCTTACAAAGGAGAAAACCACAACAAAAGGGCCATTTTAGTCATCCATCTGCTTATCAATAAGCAGTTTTATTTTATAATGAATCTTGTTGCAAGTAAATCCATTTTGGTTTTTACCAGTGTATGTTTCTGCTTCATGGACTCTCAAACCCTGAGATGTGGCCAGAAAATCAGCTGTATTCAATCAAGAATGCACTGTACCTTCTTTTTTTAATGTTCAAGTCCATTTTATTAAAAAACTGATTCCAAGAAATACTATATAAAATGAAAATGATGAACTTGATATTGGTGCCAAAGCATGGTTAAAATCACGAACATTATATTGTATAAATAAAATAAAACAATAATATTTACCATATAATTTCATTCAAAAGTTAGAAAACAGGAAAAACAAAACTATATTGGTCAGTTTTCCCCACATATGAAGAAAATGAAAGACATGCTGACTGTATACTTTATGCCTAACTTTTGGGTTTAGAAAGTGTTTAGCCAATTTAAATCGACTGCATAGCATTCCACTTATTGACCTGACATTAGTTAAACAGATAGTAACTTTTCAACTAGTCCTTAAACTGCACATGGAAATTTGGTGAGGTTTTCTGTATGTATGTCATATTTCGAAGTATGAAGTCCAAAGTTATTCAGATAAGTAAATATAAATATAAAACTTACGTTAATAAGGAAGAAAAGTTTAAAATAATTCTGGGAAAAATATGCCAGACAAGATTTTTGAAGCACTGTGGTCTCACATTACTCTTTGAGCAAGTGAGAAACCTGCCAACATGCCAGGGAATGACAGAAGTCCATTATCAACTGGGTACCAGTGAAACTGTGGTAGCTACAGTCATTAGAGGATGTTCACGAACATACTACCACCAATAGATTTTAACAAATGCTCACAGAAGTGATAAATTGAGCAAAGCAATTAAACATATAGATGATATTAATAATACAACAGTCAGAAGATACACATCCATCCCAGTCCTACACTGTTGAACCCAGAAAAACTTCCATCCACTGAGGCCAAAAGTAAGTCCACAGTGCAGATCATGAGTTTTCTGAGCTGCCTGTGGGCCTGTGTGCATTAAGCTGCCAGGCATCCTTTCTCAGTCCAAGTGAATATCATTTCAATGATGCCAATGAAGGTACAGGAGCAGTAGCAACCTTGATGCATGGAAGACAAAGGAGTCCATTCCCTGTAGTGGGTTCTTTCATGAAATCTAGCTGCAGGACAGCATAGAGTGGAAATCACCCAGGGCTGTAGATAACAAGTTCACTTTCTTTCTTGGCTGTTCTATTGCTGGCTCATAAAACCCACAGAGCAGGGCTAAAACCACACATAAAATAACACACAAGAAGTTATGCATGGTTGTTAATGTCACCAACACCAGGAATCCAGCCCAGCCACTTCCTCACCTGTTCCTAATTCTGAGACTGAAATCGGTACATAAAACACTGCTTTATGGTGTGTTATGACTTCCGTGAAGAATTTTTTTATCCCAATTAGCAGAGTTAATCCTGAAATATTTATGAATTTGAGGGAACCAGTGATAAAATACTGTTGTTAATTATAATGATCACTTCAGAAGAAACCAGTCATATTATGCTGATTTTTGTATTATTGCCAGCAGTGTGGCCTCTCTGATCACAGCAGTTCTCTCCTACACAGTTGGGTAATCATCTGCACTTTAAGTCTGTAATTTTTAATTCTATGAGATAACTATAGAGCAATTTAAATGCCTATCTTGTCAGAACTTCTGGAATTACAAGGAGCTTGTGAACACTAATTGCTTTTAATCTCTCGGCATACTATAATGGCGCTTTCCTTAGCAGCAATCAAAATTCAGTCAGAGCTCTCCGGGGTAAGAACAGCACCGAAGCAGGCCATGGTGGGAAGGTGCCTTCCTGGGGAGCAGGCAGCTGTGTCTGAGGCTAATCCAAAGGACCAGGAAGACCCAACTTCAAGCCAGTGGTTTTATTATTATTTTTCTCCATCTCCTTCCACCTCCACCTATCTTTCCGCTCTATCTTGCCTGGGATTTTGTCTTAAACCGTGTTTTTTTGTTTAGTTTTGTTTTTGTTTTTTGTTTGTTTGTTTTTCTATGAAAGGTGGAGCAATAGTTTTCTGTGCAGGGTTCTGACATTTTCCTGCTTCTTAGCTCAGGTCTCAAAGCCCAGTAGGGCACATCTGCCTCCATGCATGTAGCCCACACACCCCCATGAATGCACCTGACTCTCCACCCTTCCCATCTGACTCTACAGCTTTTCCTTCTGAAATTCCACACCACCAGAGCAGACAGATGTGGTGGGAGCCAAGAAGCAATCCTGTGCTCTGTAAGTAGCTTTAACAATCCAAGCCAAGGGCCTAAGTGACCTGAGGGCCACACTTGTTTTCTCCCTTTTAATGGAATTAGTCATGATCTCCTTGCCCAAAATTCAAAATTTAGACTCTGTTCCCATGTGAAGTAAAATGCCTTTAAACATGAGGTTGTAATCTTGTACATACTTAACATGTGCTCTTAAAAAAACAATTTTATTTTAATTTAAAATGTATGCATGGGGGATGCCTGGGTGGCTCAGTCGGTTAATCATCTGCCTTTCGCTCAGTCATGATCCCAGTGTCCTGGGATTGAGTCCCACATCAGGCTCCTTGCTCAGTGGGTACCTGCTTCTCCCTCTGCCTGCTGCTCCCCCTGTTCATGCTCTCTATCTCCCTCTCTGACAAATAAATAAATTAATTTAAAAAAAACTTAAAAAAACTTTAAAAATATATGCATGGTATCTCCAACCCTTGAGAAACTATATGCATGCAAGATTTTTTTTCAAATATCAAATTAAGTCAGTGTGTGTCCTGTGAAATTGAATATCCAGTGCATCCAATAGGGTTCTCATGGGATTGTTCCTCCCAGTCAAAACCCAAATAGTCTCCACCATGGGGATGTGGTGTCCAGTTTCCTTCCCAGAGATGGTAATTCCTAGCAGGTTTGTTTTTTTGTTTTATTTCATTTTGCTTTGCTTTCTTATCTTTTGAGAAATAATCTCATACAAGTATATGAGTATGTTATTCCTTTTACGCAAATGAAAATGTTTATACATTTTTCAGACAGGGAACCTGACATTTGGAGAGGTAAGTCTTGCCTACAGTAACCAACCAGTGATCTTTCTAATCTTCTCTGAGAGCCACAGGGAGCTTGGATCTGAAATCCAGGCTTTCCCCACTATGTCCTTCCTGTGTTTCCCTCTGAATGTCTTCTTTGATCAACCTTCAGATTTATTTCCCCCATAGTTATATACATTCCCAAAACATTCCTTTCCCACACCATTTTGTTATAAGCTGCTTTGGGGTAGGATATTCTTTTTACTGCCATCTTCCAAGGAGGAGTCTCTGTTCAGAAAAGGGAGTCCTTTGAACTAAACAGATGCACAAAAATATAATCCCTCCCCTGGGTCCCTCTTTTCTATGCCACATTCTTCTCCTTACTAGAACTCCAGAATTGATCCTTCTGCATCCTTAGAACCTATTCTTGTGCCTTTCTTCCTATAGGGAGTATTTTTCACACCATCTTTAGGATTCTTTTATCCTCTCTACACTCAAGAGTATGGTCTATGCAAACCCATACCTCTATTACTGGGGGTCACCACAAACTCAGAATGTAGCTTTAATTCTTATGGGGATACATGTTTTAAAAATACCCAGGATCTCTTTATCTTCTTACATTTATGAACTTCCAGTAAGATGTAATAAAAACTTCAAAATAAGGTCTGTTGTCATGTCACAAAATATATTGTCTAAACAATTGTGGTAAGTTAGGATAACATTTTGAGTTACCTTCCCATTCATTCACACAGCAATAAGATAATAAGAAGCCCACTTTGATCTTTAGGAATTCAACTTTAATTGGGGGAACTAGAATCTATTGTTTTTTGCTTGTTCTTTTATTTATTTATTTATTTTAAAGATTTTTATTTATTTATTTGACAGAGAGGAGAGAGATCACAAGTAGGGAGAGGGGCAGGCAGAGAGAGAGGGGGAAGCAGGCTCCCCACTGAGCAGAGAGCCCTATGCGGGGCTCGATCCCAGGACCCTGAGATAATGACCTGAGCTAAAGGCAGAGGCTTTAACCCTATGAGCCACCCAGGTGCCCCTTGCTTGTTTTTTTAAAGAACAACAGACACGCCACAATCAAAGAACATACATGAGGCCAGTCAACGATTATCGTACTAGCTTATTGTGGGGAAACATTGACTACTATATTTTCCAGAAGTACTTTAATTTAGCATTTTAATTTTAATAAGTCATTAATTTTAGTAACTACTATCTAAATAAACCCTAAACACTACTAAGCACTATCTAAATAAACCCTAAAGCCTAGCACTTCCTTGTTTCAGTTCTATCTTCATCCAATGTATGTAAAGCTTCTTGCTGCATCTGAAGCCTGAGTACACTGCACCCATCTGAAATCAAGGAATAGATCTGAAGCTTTTCCCTTTGCAATCTTTAATTCCCCAGAGCAAACACCACTTAAGAAATTGACACATCTTTTCAGATATACCATGCACACCAATTACCCTGAAGATTCTATTTGCTCAGAGAATGCTCTGCAAAAGTGAAGCCTATTGACCCTGTCAAATAGTGCCTCAGAGAAATTCCTATGTTCTAAAACCACAGCTTCTAAGAATTTTGTCCAATATTAAACTCTACTCACGTATTGCCTTTCAATTATTCCAACTCTGCTGGAAGAGAGTCTAATCTGTGGGTCTTCTTTCAGTATGATTCTGCATTAGTTTTAATATGAAGAAAACTTCTAATTGTGTTTAGAGCATCAAGCTTATAGAAAATTAGAGCAGAACCAATTATTAAAATGGAGCCATGTGTATTGATAGTGATTGTACAAAGGCCAGAATCCCTCAACTTAATCCAAAGCAGGACTGGGAAAAATAAATTTTAAAAGGAAGACTTTTCTGTGTCACATTTTATAACCTAAGGCCATGGTTTCCTAAGAGGGATGAGGTCCTCGGAGTAGAAAGGGCAAAGGGGTGGATCACAGAATCCTGAGGCCAAGAGGAATCTCAAGAACACATCTTCTTTATCTTACTGTCTCCAAACAGGAAGGACTGTGCCCCTCCTCAGACAGGTGTCTGTGAAGATGTTCTACTAGGAAGATCCAGACCCTTGCTCATCCTGCCATGGAGGCACATTTTCCCACTTTGATATTCAGAAAGTTCTTCTCTACAATCAACATGGGCTCTCTAGGTCATTGATTCCCAGATTGGTGGCCTACGATATACTGAGAGGGTTCTCGGTACAAGAGCCCTGACTCCCCCATTCAGTCTGTGAGCCCTTATGGGGGCACTGTTTCTGTTCAGGAATCAGGGACCTAGGCACCAGCTATGCCCCCCAGGCCTCAAGTCCTGGATTAATTGTTGTAAGATCCTAGCACTTCTTTTTTCCTATAAGGCCCTTCTAGGTTTATTCCTCCAAGTCAAAAGCCAAATTTGATCCCTCAGCTATTACTTCCCTGACATCAAGAAAACATGACCTCAAAGAGAAAGGAAGCCAAGGAGAAGAGTATATACAGATGCCCCAAGCATTCTAGGTGTTCCTAAGAAAAGAATCTTCTCTAAGGTGGAGGAGCATGTCCAGCCCCATAGTTCCCTGGGTTTATTCTGGATTATCCTGAAATAAACCAAATGTGGGGACATCCACATGTATGCAAAAGTAACTCATATCACAAGAGATGCGGCCACAGAGACAGGCCTCAGGACCCTGGCCTGCTCCTACTGTAACCCTGATAGACCTGGACACTCAGCAGTCATGTCTCCAGGAGTCTATCCAAAGAAATGGCAATAACACAAGAAAACACAGTTTACAATTCAAACATTTATTCAAACTCAAATTCAAAAATAATCGAAGTGGAGAACATTCTTAATTCATGGAACACAGAGGTCCTCCAAGTAATGTCCCTATCTCAATCTCTTTCACTCTCTGCAAAGTCCCCCCTTCTTTGTCTCAGCTCTATTCCTTCAAACACTTTTTCACATCTAGCCTGTCCCCAGGACTCAAGCTTTTTCTCTCTACACATTTCTCCATCATGTAACCACCATAGACTTTCTGATAGCTTTGTTTTACCTTCCCTTTGCCCCTTATTCAGATCATGCACAGAAAGGGGCAATTGACCCAGCAAGCTAGAATCACTGCCTATTAGGAAAGCTGTTAAGTGATGGGGAAAGGTTGAAAATGCCTACAAATTCATGTCTTCTCTTTTATTTCTATTGCATGTGTCATACCACAGATTCTATTTCTTACGATTATGGCTAACATCCTGATCTTTCTTCACTTACATCCAGATGCCCCCTGGCAAAAACACACAAACAAACAAATAAATAATTAAAAAGTTGGATTTCCAAAGCGTCTTTAAGGATGACTGCAGTAAATTAACTGTACTTTTCCAGGCCTGTATATATGTGAACAAGAATACTCCTGGGGGCACCTGGGTAGTTCGGTCAGTTAAGTGTCTGATTTTGGCTCAGGTCATGATTTCAGGGTCCTGGGATCTAGCCTGTATCCAGGTCTGAGCTCAGTGGGGAGTCTCCTTCTCTCTTTCCCTCTAATCCTTCTCCTACTCTCTCTCTCTCTCAAAAAATAAAATAAAATAAAATAAAATAAAATAAAATAAAATAAAATAAAATAAAATAAAATAAAATCTTTAAAAAATAATACTTTTGGATACTATACATTTCTTATTTATAAAACCCTTAAGGAACACTGAAAAAAATAAAATAAAAGTTAAAAAAAGAAAAGAAAAGAAACCCTTAAGGCATATAACCGTAGTCCCCTTTAATTCCGTTTTGGCAAGGGTAGAGGTAAAAAACAAATTGTTTCAAAGTTTATACCTTTTGAGAATCAACTTAAATCTCTGCCCATTTCTCTTTCTCTCTCCAACAAACTATCATTCACAACCACCCACTTCTTCGCAAAATATAGCTCTTTGCCATCTAAAATTATTTGCCTAATGACCATCACTGAGGAAGCAAAGTACCTGAATCAAACTACGAACAAAGCTTTATGAAGGAAATAATCCAAAAAATGTTACAATTTGATACTGACTTTTAAGGAATTTTTACATAGCTCAGTATAATTTAATGCTTCTCCAAAAGGAGAAGTTCTCTAGTACCAGCCAGGTAGCTTCCCCAGTCCATCCCCAGGAAGTCTGATAGAGCCAATTCCATCTCTCATGTGAATATGAGTACACTCTGTCAGTCCACATTCAATGCTCTGCAGAGTTTCCCAACCTTCAGTCACAGCTTCCGCTTTTCTCTGTTTACAGGGGTTATGAAATACGATTACACAATGGGAAAGGCCCCTGGGTGGCTCAGATGGTTAAGTGTCTGCCTTGGGCTCAGGTCATGATCTCCAGGTCCTGGGATCGAGCCCTGCATTGGGGTTCCCTGATCAGCGGGAAGTCTACTTCTCCCTTTCCCTCTGCCTCTCCCCCTGCTCATGCTCTCTCTCTCTTTCTCTGTATCTCTCTGTCTCAAATGTATACATAAAATATTTTTTAAAAAATGGGAAAATGCCTTGGAAATACCCTGGAAATGTGTAACTGGACATCACTATTATTAAAGATGTACTGGGAGCACCTGGGTGGCTCAGTGGGTTAAAGCCTCTGCCTTTGGCTCAGGTCATGATCTCAGGGTCCTGGGATCAAGCCCCGCATCGGGCTCTCTGCTCAGTGGGGAGCCTGCTTCCCCCTCTCTCTCTGCCTGCCTCTCTGCCTACTTGTGATTTCTCTCTCTGTCAAATAAATAAATAAAATCTTTAAAAAAATAATAAAGATGTACTGGCAATAAATGTGCTGT
>CM052885.1:79541747-79590079 GCA_028534135.1 Potos flavus
ATTGCATGGAGCACTGGGTGTGGTACATAAACAATGAATCTTGTAACACTGAAAAAATAAAATAAAAGTATTTGGGGAAAAAAAAAAAAACAACAAACAAATATCTTTCCACCAAGGGAAACAGGATGACTCAAACTCGATAGAGTTAGAATCAGAGAAATTTAGAGCTGGTAGGAATATTTAAGAATTTACCTTAAAAGAGGAATATACATTTTGTAGAGGTTGAGTGGCCCTCTTAAAGGCACACAGCATGCAAATGACAGACTCTAGTATAGACCCTGGTATTTTCACTTAAAATCCAGTGCTCTTTACTAAGGATGGAAAACACAGGCCTACACAGGTTTATCACTAATCAGTCATGATGGTCTTCTTTGCAAGATCTTTCAACTCTCCTATTTGCATTCTTTTACATTCCCAAAATTTGACGAGAAAGTGGGTACTACTGAGGCAGGACTCCCTTTGGACAAAGAGTACCTCTACATACCAGAAGAATGCATTTGCAGTGGTCTTTACACCCCTGGGCTGAGGGAGGTGCAGGATTGATTTAAGTAAGGAAAAAAAAAACAAAAACCAGACTGAGGTATAAAGCTTTGAAGGAATGGAAGATTGTTGAAGATGTTGCAGAGCTGCCATTTCTTACCTACCTTGCCATCTTTCCAATGCAGCCTTTAAAAATGGTTCAGGAGGGTGTGAATATCTATAGCTGGTGCCTTAAAGAACTGCTTTGGAGATGATGAGATTCCTCCTTCTCTTGTGGACGTGTGGCACATTGAAAATCCTGTACCAACAACCATCTCAGAATCTGCAGTTGATGGACAACATAGAACCAAGTCAGAATGGCTGCAAGGACCATGGGGAAAACCTTCCGACTCCTTGATACCCATCTGCATCATAGAAGCAGGTGATGGGAACATTCAAAACCAGCCCAAGGAACTACCTTCTAAAATATGTTATTTTGTAATATTTATCCCATTTTTTTCCTAGCTGAGCCCCCTCTGAACTGACTGCCCATAATAATCCACGTTCCCTCACAAAGAGACCCTCTACCAGACGAGAGACAAAGAAACTTTCTGCAAGGGGACTTTAACCCACAATGGATGGGCATCTGGAGGGGACCTAATAACCTATGATGGGCACTGATCAATCAATAAGATCATCCTTCAGGTCCCTTAAGATTGTCAGCACTAGAGAGACTCTGAACTCTCAGGGAGACTAAAGAATGGCAGGCACAGGTAACAAATAAACACTGAACACATCAACTATGCTACATTCTACTATTCCAACTGCCAAGGAGACCAGGTCCTGTGATGAAAAAGAATCCAGGGATCTCCAAGAATGCATGGACAAGCAGCATCAAAGAGGCAGGTTTGCAAAATCCAGTGAAAGCAGGCCTTTTGCCAGTTGCACTGGGTTCCTGTCATAGCTGACTCCATTTCCACTTAAGCATCACCCTCTTTTCTGTATCTAAAAATTTCCCGTCTCAACTGGATCTTCAACCTGGGAATCTAAACCTGTTTCAGCCTTTCCCTGGAAACACACATGCATACAGAAACACACACACACACAAGCCTCCACTCTCCAGCTGCTGTCCTGGCTTCCTACAGGGCTGTTTCTGGGAAGGATGAGACACAGAAAGTGTAGTTTGGGAAATCCAGTGCATGTATTATGCACTTTCTCGCATTTGACTTCACTATGGCATCTGGCACCAGCAAGCCCTCTGCCCTTCATAAAATGTGTTCATCCATGGGCTGCCACACTGTTGTGCTTTTGTTGGAATAATTCTGTTTTGGTAAGTACTCCTCTCCTCATGGGCTCCTTCTCCTCTGCTGCAGCCTTAAATAGTGCTGGTCTTCAGGGATCCCTCCCTAGTCTTCTTTTCCTCCTCCATCTGCTGTCTCAAAATTGTCTCACCTACACCACAACTTCAGCTACCCTTCAGATGGTGACCACTCCCAAAACTATAGTCCTGTCCAAGGCTCTGAGCCATCTCTCCAATTTATTGATGTCCTAGAGCTGCCTCAGATACCACGTGCCAAACAGTAAACATTATCTTTACCCAACTTACTTTCCTCCTTGAAAGATATGATTTATTTTCTTTTTCCTCTAGGTAGAATCATGGAAGATCACAGTCTTCTTTTATTTACCCAGACATTGAATCAATCCCTAAGTCCTAGAGATTCTTCCTCATCAATTTCCCATGTGTACCTCCTTCCTTCTCTATTCTTACTGACACATCTTACTCATGTGGTTGTTGCTTTCCACCTGCATTCCTACAATACCTCACCAGCTTGTATCTGTGCCTCCAGATTGGCCCTCTCCCAGTTAATTTTCCACCCTGCCTCCAGCATAAGCCATTCAAAGAGTAACTCATACAGAGCCATTCCCTGCTTTAAAGCCCCAGTGGAGTTCAGTAAGTCTCAGGGCACCATGCATGCACATGGACACAGCAACATAGGCCCTGCCCAAGCTGTCCTTCACTTGCCTCTCTGGCCTCATCCCTCTGTGCCCCAAGTCTTGCTTGACTACTTGAAATTCCTAGGATTGCCCAAGCAATTTCACACTTTATAGGCACCAATTTCCTGCTCGGAACACACTTCTGCATCTGTCCTTCCTCCTCCTTTATTCCCCCTAAGTCAGCCCTTGAAGTCTTTCAATTCAAGTGCTGCTTACTCAAGGAACTTTTCTTGCTTCTGTTGGTGTGGTACAGTGTCTTGGAAACCCCTGTATCAGCACACCTACTGTGAGATACTGCAGTCAACACGTGCTTGGGTGTCACTCCTATTTATCTACGAGCTCTTAGAAGTACATGTGGTGGGAAGATAACCATATTTGAATCCCTGAAACCTGGGAATATATTATAGGGCAAACAAACCTTGTAGGTGTGGGTAAATTAGCAACCTTAAAATGAGAAATTATCCTGGATGATCTAGGTAGACCCAATGGAATCACAAGGGTCCTTAAAAGTATAAAAGGAAGTCTGTGTTTCAGGAGATGTGGCAATGGAAGAATCATCAGAGGGTTGTAATATTGCTGGCTTTGAAGATGGAGGAAGAGACCAGGCACCAAGATGTATAGGCAGTCACTAGGAACTGGAAACGACCAGAAAAGAGATTCTCCCTTAGAGTCACCAAGAGAACACAGCCCTACTGGCACTTTGACTTTAGCTCATGAAACCCATGTCAGCGTTCTGACCTCCAGAAGCAGAGCACAATGGATTCTTGGGGTTTTAGGCACCTACATTTGTGGCAATTACGGCAGCAATAGGAAAATAACACAAGCCATGCCTCCCTTGCTTGCACATCCCAACACTCAGCAGAGTGCTCGATGAGTAAATTTTTTTAACATATCTGCAGGTTAGATGATTGGAGAAATACATGAATAAATAAATAAAAAGTGAAATAAAGTCACATAAACATGTAGGTTTCCAACTGGGGTGGATAAAAACCATTCACTCCACCTAAACAGGTCACCGCATGCCGCATGTTACTTGCAATAGCTCCACCGATCTACTTGTCATCTCTCAGCACCTTGAAGACCTCAGCAAGTCCAGGAAGACTACCAACATGGAGGCCTTTTTTGCAGGCTTTGGGTAGAAAGACCTTGTCATTGCTTGGCCAAGTGATGTCCCAACATGGTGTTTCCAGCCCTGGTTTCACAGGAAACCATCACAAATTGATAGAACACATAATTTGCATTCTGGGTGGGTGGACAGATAGATACATGATAATGGGATACATATAGAAAGAGAGAGAGGTTTTTTTTCTTTATACTTTGGACAACTGGGGTTTATGAATGCCATATGTATTATCTCAGCATATTAATAGGGAGGAGGCCCCCAGGATTTCCAATGAAGCCTGCTGCAATGATGAGCTCCCTGAACATCAGGGTTCCATGGCATAAAGCTGTCCTGCTGTTTTGCTTTCTCTGAAGATACGTGCTGTTTAGAATGGCTGTATGAGAAAAATCTGAATTCTTTTTTTTTTTTAACCAGACCCAATGATATTTACTTTTATGTTAGCACGATACAGAAAACCTGCAGGACCAAATGTTTGCGTTTTTGTCGCTACTGCCCCACATGATGAATTTTGACTACAGAGCACTGGAGACACTGAGAAAGAGACTAAAGTGTGTGTTTTGTGTTTTGCTTTTTAGGCTTTGATGTATTCTCAGAGGAATTTTGGCTATTATTTTTCCAATTTGGCCTTATCTTAGCTGCTCCATGCATAAGAAATAAGCTCTCAAAAAAAAAAAAAAAAAGAAAGAAAGAAAGAAATAAGCTCTCATGTCTAAAGAGTAGGAATCAGCTATTTGTTTTGAGTGGGCTCCCGGACCACTGTACAGTGAGCACCCCTTCCCTAGGTGAAGGGAGCAGAGAAGAGTGGTGTTTCAGAATTTTTCATTTCTAAAGATCATTGTAACAATTAAGGTCCAAACTGAAATCTCCAAAGTGTGGAGAGTAGTAACCAGTGGCCTATGGAGGAAAAAAATGTGAAAGGACATGCAGCGTGGTTTCTGGAGATGCGGCTCCCTGCTCAGGTCTAAGTTAATTGACACTGTTGCTTAGCACCTACCATGGGTCACAGGGTCAGCTGGGCATGCAGAGGTCTCAGTGTGCCCTGCCCTCCAGAGCTCACTGTCTTGCAAGGAAGGTCATCAGGACCTGAGCCATGGAGACACCTCACACCCGGCAAGGTAAGCTTAGAGCTGATAATCTTAACCTAGGTAAGTGACAACAGCAAAGCATAGGTGCTTTACAAGCAGGAGAGAATGCTGTGGCTCAGACTTGCACCTGATGATGTGGTAGATGGGCACAGGGGAGACCAAGGTGTTGCTGGGAAGCTGTTGGGACTTGAACAGTCCCTGGGAGGAATACAGGGGTCCTGCTGAGAGAGGATTTCATTTCACTTAGAGAGCCCCTCAAAGAATGAAGCTGCAATGGGAAATCCTGTATGGACTCAGGCTAGGGAAGAGAGGACAGAGACATGCAAAGAGGTGATATGCTTTGAGAAATGCCATTGTAGTGATTTTGGAAACTGTCTACAAGCAGCTGGACAAGAAAGTCTATGAGAGATGGATAAGGGCTGTGAAGAATGGAGTGGAGTCCCACTGTGGAAGCAGCCACTTTGGGTCCTTGAGGGCATGTCTGGGAGAGTCTCCCATGGCTCGTGGGGCTAAGGAATTTTAAATAATGGTGATGCAGTATTCACTTTTTATTATTTTCCTGTTCTTCCTGTGGTCCATCATTACCCCCAAATGCTTGCCACATATTTCTGCATTGTGTTGGTGTTGCTTTGAGAATAAAAGAAGAAGGGAGGGTCTGCAGAGTGGGGTAAAATGGAGGAAGAATTGTGAGGGTGGGATGCAAAATAACCAGTGGGCTTGGGGGCTACCCAAGATAGGGAAGCAGGCCAGGCAAGAGTGACACAGGGGCCACCAGGAAATAAGACCTCTGGACTTTCAAACACACTCCACAGAGTGTGGGTGGGGAAGATAAGCCCCTGCAGCTATTGGGTAAGGAATATCCTGAAAAAAATTCTTGAGTCATATGTGTTCATAATGAAAAAAGGAAAATGCCTAAATAGTGTATGCAGACAAAGCTGAAAAGGTTTGGGGAAGGGCTTGTCTGGGGGGAAGAAAAGGTTTTCTTGGAGGGACGGCTTTGAATGAGACCCCATGTGTCAATGGAGTGGGATGATGACCGCTTGGTCCACTGTTTCTTCATCTGTGCAGTGGACTCAATAAATTCCGCCTACTTATCCTAGCTTTTATAAAGACACAGTTCATTAAAAGGCATGAAGTTATCTTGAAGATGGTGTTGTTTGGGGGGAGACATTATTACATGTCAGTGTGACATAGTCAGCCTATGGGGTTTTCTGGTTTCAGAGAATACTAGATAACTGTCATTGCAGTAATTTTTTTTTTCTTCCTGGAGACTATTTTTAATTATGTTTTTGTTTTACACTTGAGATAAGTTTGTGCTATATTATCTGCTTCCTACAGGTTAGACTTCTCTAAAGTAAGGCCAATATGGATGCATCAGTTTGTTCCAAACACACCTGCCTTGGTCTGGACATCCCACATTAAGAATGTGAGGAATGGCAGCTTTTTGGAAGATGCTCCCAGGAAGCACATGTATTGGAGTGGGGAAGATGGCTGATACAGGGTCTGTGCTCACCCACCTGGGTCATCACTGTGGGCAGCTCAATACCACCAGAACCCCAGGTGGTAGTGAGGAACATGCCTCCAAGCTATCCCATGGTCTCCCCACTATCATTGTCTGAGAGCTGTTCCGGGCTTGCTAACACCCCTGGAATTTCTGGGCTATCTCAGACCCCACACAGATGGAAACCCAGGGGGAGAGTAACAGGTACTGGCTAGCTCAATGGTGAGCGTGAGGGTCTGGTGGACCCCTCCCCACCATACACAGGTATGGCAGTTTGCAGTGAGATTGAAGGGAGGAAGGAAGGAGGGAGGGGTAAAGAGAGAAGAAGACAAAGAAGAATGGGAGGAAGCATGTTCCCTGGGAACAGTGTGCAGGTCTGTCATGGTGAGCCATAGCACCCTACATGGAATCATCAGGATTCTCAGGGCCGCCTGGCACTAAGTCCCCAGTGTAGCCACAGTCACAGATATGGTTCCCAGCCCCACTTCTCAGACTTGGGAAGGGTGCTGGTGAAAAGAAAAGACCCCCACCACTGCCAACAAGCACTCTGGAACATCTCAAACAGTCAAGGTATTTAAAATTTATTTTCCTTTACCAGTTTTGACAGAGTACATGAAAGAAAAAATAAAAGGAGAAAAAAAGAATGTGTGTGAAGGGAGTGCATGTGTGTTTTCTTGGTCCCCAGAAAAATCCTGCACGGGGTAACTGGGACAGCCCTCCTCTCAGCCACATTTCAACATAACACACAAATAGGCTCCAATCTATACCTTTTCCATCTACTGTAGAGTATGGGGAAACTGCCCCAGGATCCTTGTCCCTCCCCTAATGGTTTTCTATATTACCTATAATAATGAAACAATTAATAATACATAGTTACTATTTATGGATCATTGATATAGACCACAGTCTCAGTTATATATCATGCTTCTTGTGCATTCCAGAAGCCCAAAGGTGAGTTCAAGGACATCAAAGGGGTCAACTTGCCACGAATCACAGAAGGGTTGCAGCCAAGGTCTGCCTGTTTCCTCCTTGCCAAAAGGGTCCCCGAGATTGGCAGGAGTCCTGGATGCTGGATGTCTCCCACATCCCCTTCAGGACAGAAGGTGGGTGTTGACTGCTGAAGGATCACAGGAGAAGCTTTCCAGGAGCTGTCCATAGTGGGGAGCTGCCTTGCTCCATCCAGGCCACAGCCCTCTCTGAGGGCATTCTGCATCCTGGGCTTCCTTGAGTGAAGCCATGGCCTCCATGGACTTTAGCTCTGAAGTTCCATCCGAGTTTCCAGCTCCCCAGGAGGGCCACAGCTCTGCAGGTGAGCATCTCTCTTGGCCTAGGACCTCTTCCCTCACACAGACTCTCCCCAGGATAGTCCCTGATAGCCCATTCTCCTGCACCTGTTGTGCCCATCTGCTCCTCAGGGAACCTGACCCAAAACCCCAGGAAGCAGAGTTCAGGCTCCTGGGAGAAGAGTGAGCCCACCAAGGGACATGCTCTGCCCCTACCTGGACTTGCCCCTCATGGCAGCTCAACAGAACACAACAGGATTGATGGGGAAGGAAGGTGTCAGTGTGGCCCCTCATCTAAAGCAAAGATCTGACAGGCTCAGCTGCCCCCAAATGCACAAGTCAGATCAACCAAAGCTTTTAGGCTCAATTCAGGCCTTCTTCTTTAATCAGGGCTGAGAGCTACAGTTCTGGGATGAGAGCCAGGCTGAAACTACTCAGGTGTATGAGCTCAGGCAAGGTTCTTAGATTCTCCTACACTCAGTTACCCCGCCTGTGAAACTGGGGTCATGCTAGTGGCAATGATGTCAAACATGTGCTCAAATGCATGAGGACAAATGAGTTGAGATGTTAAAACCCAGTTCACGTAAGTTAGTAATGTTGTCTTATAACCTGGATTTTCTATTTAATGGGGACGCTAATCTTTGTAACTCCTGCTAGGGTGTGCTTTTACTCTGATTTACCATCTTGGACCAGGGGGAAAGCCTGGGGGAAATTTTAGGATTTCAATTTCACTTTTCTCATACATAGCTCTTACTCTGTAGGACAGGGAGCAGGACTGATGCTGGTTTCTGCCAGCCACCATCCCAATTCTTCATTCAGGGACTAGGGACCACAGCTCTCAGACTCAAGTGAAATGAGCTAGAGCCTGGTATCCACTTCCACCTGGGCTCCTTGAGCCTTGCCTTCAACCAGGGGACTAATGAGCTAGTTAGCTCACTCCTCTGTGAGCACTCATTGCTGGCCCTTATAGGCCAGACCCCCTGGTGGTTTGTCTAGCATTGCTTGACCACTATGGTAAATTATTTCTTCCCTGTTTCTAGTTCCACCTCATCCACAGTCTCACCTGCTGGTCCCATGGCATCTCTCCCTGTCGACCACAGACTCTGAGGACCGCCACTACCACCAGAAGTATTGATGCTTGCTTTGGGGCTCCCCATTGCTGTGGCCAAGGGGATATCCTCTGGGTGCCTCGGGGCTGTCCCATTCCTCCCTCACTTCTGTGCCAGGGTAATTCCAGCATCTCCACTTCACAACTGTGGGCATTCTGGTATGATTCAGGGAGCTGTCCTGGGCCAGATTCAAGAAGCTCAAAGGGCCCTCCTCACAGGCCAGAACCCCAGGTCCATACATCCTCCTGCCCCAGCACACAGTAAGGAGAGGCTGTTCTCTTCTGACAGGGCATCAAGGATTCAGGGAATCTGTAGGTCAGGATTTTTAGGCTCACTTACACAAAAGTTCTCATCTCATGATTCAAGTTCTGTCCTTTTCTTTAAGGACACAGACTTTTAAACATAGGAGAAATGTTTTGGTGTCTCACCTGCAATGGCAGGAGATGAGGTCTCAGGCCTTCACACATACTTGGAGTTGACAGTTGAGACATCTGAGCTTATCTTTCCTAAGGTTTGCGCACAGTTTCAAAAATCCAACTGCACAAATGTTACCATTAGCTTTATTCCCAAACTGCCTATCTGCCCCAACCAATACACCCACTGCTCACCTTAGATCTGCACCACAGATCAAACAACCACAGGTGAGGTCCTTGCTGACTGATGCCATCTGTGCCAAAATTATCATAGCTCGTAACTATGAACTATGCTATTGACATCTAGGTGGCAACTTAGCCTCAAACATTAACCCTGATACTGTTCTCTAGGTCCACTCCTGGTACTAACTGCCTTAGCTTGTGCTCCCCAGGAAGAAGTATCTGAGACAAAGGCTTATTGTGAAGAGGTTATTGGGAGAGACAGTCTTTGAATGCAGGATTGTGCGGCAGGAGTACTGGGCATAGAATGGGAACAGCCGGAACAACAACGCCAGGATGCAGTATGCAGTGGGAAGTTACTGCAGGCCAATTTTGCTCAGTCTCTTTATCAAGACTATCCTTCCAGGAGAAGAAAAGGAGGAGTGCTTTCCCATTGCTTTTGCACCCATTCATTGAGGATTTCTCCATGGTGCATTAACTCCTTTGTGGTAGATTGTAGTTTCCAAAAGTAACCACAGCAAATGTCTGGGCCCACTTGCTCTTCCAGAACTTTGCCATTCCCATGAAGAGGCGACATCCTTGTCCTTTCCTTGCAGAATGTGATGGAAATGGCACTGTATGACTTCTGAGGGTAGCTCATAAAGAGTGATATAGCTTCTTCCTGGCTTACTTGCAGGAGTACTCTCTCTCTCTCTCTGCACCCCTTGGGACCCAGCCACCATGCTTGTGGAAACCCAAGCATGAGGAGACCATGTGCAGGTGTTCTAGAAGACATCCCTAGCTGAGGTCTCAGCCAACACCCAACATCAACTATCAGACACACAGGTGAAGTGCCCTGGCCTTGAATCATTCCAGCTAAGCAAGAGGAACAGAAATGACTCCACTGAGCCCTGCTAAGTGGCAGGTTCTTGAGCAAAAGAAATGTGGTTATGTTAATTCACTGTGTTTTGGGGTAATTGCTATGCAGCCACTCTAACTGGAATACTCCTCAGCACTTCTGTGCTGAGGGCCAAGTGGTTGTCCTCCACAGCTGCATCAGAGGGCTCCAATGCAGGAAGGCAGAGCAAGCTGCCCAGCCTGAGCCTGCACCTTCCCCAAGTCAGTTGGAGGCTTTGGGGAACTGGTAACCAGTTGGAGTAAGAAGTAATGCCGAGAGTATTTGAAGAAGATTATCCAAGGGAACACAATCACCCAAATCAGAAGTTAGCCTGTCTTTGAGCAGTGATGTTTCCTCTGCAGAAGACTGAATGCAGCTTTAGGACTAGGACAGGTAGTCTCAGTTGACATTAATCCTAGATCAGCTGCAACTTTGGAAAAATGGTTCTCTCCTAGGCTTTCTCCAGGTCATCACTGACAAATAAAAGTGGGGTAAGCTTTAATTTTCAATAGGCTTTACTAGATAGATAGATGACAGATGATGATAGATAGTCAGATGATGATAGATAGATAGATAAATAGATATAGATAGGTAAACAGATGATAGATTTATTTCTCACTTTTGCTCTGAAATTGGTCTTTATGTCAGCATGACAAGATACCTTGGGGATGATGGCTGGGTGTAAGAACTGAGGCCTATTCAGATTCAGGTTTCAAGGAAAATGACTCCTGTCAACCAGGAATTCTGCCTGTGTGTGGAATGAATTTACTCAGGGGAGAAACATCACACCCAGGAGTCTAGGCTTGGTTTTGGGGGGCTAGATGGAGTTTTCAAGAGATACATTTGTGTCTTCAGTGGCTGGAGCAGGTTAACTCAGATTGTCCAATAATAGGCTCTAGAAAACCTGAGCAAGTTGTCAATAAATATGAGATAATGGTGGAAAAGAAAGTCAAGCCACGCAAGATGTAGTTAGTCTGCCTCTTGTGGCTAAGAAACAGAACAAGGCCTATAGCAGCTAAACTCCATGGCCACTCTGGGGCAAAATTTGGACAACTCTCAGCACAACCTGGGAATCAGCTCTAGGCTTCAAGTCAACACAGAGGATGGGCTAAGAGACAGCCAGTCCTGGCCACACTACTGTAAGAAATCTGAGCCAGTATGTGCTACATTATATGTCTCTATTTTTCCTTTGTTCAACAGAAAGGGACTACATCAAATTCCATTCTGGGGGGGGAGTAATTTTACACAGACTCATCATCATCATCATTACTGTTGTGCTTTCCATATTTGATTAACACTTGGACAGGTAGTATTTTTCCAGAAAGATATCAGACAACTTTTGAAGACAATATTTAGAAGAAAACAAAGAAACAAACCCTAAAAAACAAATAGGAATCCCATTCTTTGAAGAAAAGAAGCCAAATGTATTTACCCTGCATAACATAAACAGAAACACAACATGTTCTTACCCAGCCTGGCTCTACTCCAGAAATTATAAACCCAATGTACCAATCTCTGAAGAACCATTTCTCTTTTTGGCTTTTTCTCCCCAACTTCTTGTACAATGTTCTATGATTTCGTTGTGGTCTCTGGTCACCCAATTTCTTGGGTTTTCCCTCCTGCAAATGCCCCTGGACTTTCTCCCTCTTACTTAGGCTGTACCCCATGGTTGATCATTTAAATGGATAACTCAAAAATTTGGGGGTTTTGGTATTATTTTCTTTTTGCTCCAAGGAAATCCCTATCTTGACTCAGAACCACAAATTTTGGAGAAAATCCTATAACTATGTAGATTAGAGGCATGAAATTACACCCAAATTTAGTGGGGCCTCTAAAACCCTATGCCCACTCCTTTGTCTTTCCTTATTAGATCCCTATTTTATTTCTAAGTAGTCATGGTTTGCCTCTAGCCCCCTACTCAACCAGGCTCAATCCATCCCAGTATTCAACCCTGACTCTAAATTCATTATGGATTTGAAGCAGCCAGGTATTAACTCTGTCAACTTTCAAACCTACTTAAAATCCCACTTAAAACCTATTTAAATCTTAAAGACCTTAAAAACTTTAAAACTTAGGGATGCCGGGGTGGCTCAGTTGGTTAAGCGACTGCCTTCGGCTCGGGTGGTGATCCCAGGGTCCTTGGATTGGGTCCCACATTGGGCTCCTTGCTCGGCAGGGAGCCTGCTTCTCCCTCTGCCTCTGCCTGCCACTCTGCCTGCTTGTGCTCTCTCTCTCTCTGACAAATAAATAAATAAATAATCTTAAAAAAAAAAAATCTTTAAAACTTAAACACCTACTTAAAATCTACTTAAAATCTTATCCATACCCCAACCATCCTGATCTCCTTTCTTCTGGTCTTGGAGGATGAAAGATTTTCTCCTACTCTAATTATTGACTGATACCCCTACCATTGTAATTGTTGTCACTGGCCCACCATGACCTTGTTCTGACACATCAAAAGTCAAAGGCTGCCTAAAAGAGTTCAAACATTGGCTGATTGACTAGCCACCTGGCAAATGGGTTCTAGAAAGCTGCGAGGATCCAGGAAATGGCAGGACTTCAACTCCAAGACTCCATGAACTTGGATCTAGCTCTATGGACCAGAGTTACAGTCAACTACATCCCTGTGTGAAGCAGGAGTCAACAATCTCGTGTCAAATATGGAGCTCACAACCAAATGTTCCCATCATGGACAGACCATTTCTATCTGTAACCTTCTGTTCTCATCTTCTTCTCCTTCATTTTGGAAAATACTGCCTGCCCCTGCCCCAGCTTACCTATGGAAATGAGTTCAGTGTTAATCAATGCAATGGTATAACCATCCTCACCTGCCTTATCAGGTGGCTTTGTGGAATATATAATCATTACATTCATGTATCTGTTACTCAATGAAGAATACATCTTTATACACATCAACAGAAAAAGAGAAATAACCAAAAAAAGAAAGAACAATGAGTAACAATGGCATCACTAGACAAATAATATAGTGATTAAAAAAAAAAACTTCTTTATTTTATTTATTTATTTGAGAGAGAGAGAGAGAGTATGAATGGGGGAGGGATAGAGGACCAGGGAGAAGCAGGCTCCCCGCTGAGCAGGGAGCCTGTCAGGGGGCTTGATCCCAGAACCCTGGGATCATGACCTATGCCAAAGGCAGATGCTTAACTGATTAAGTCACCTAGACACCCAAAATTTTCTTTATTTTAAAAGATAAATTTTAAAAGAATCTGAGGCCTGACTTGGATGCCTGGAGGACAAACTCATTTAAATACAAATATTCTCAGACATAGTCTAAACATTTTTTTAAGTGAGTTTTCTCAAAATCCAAATTCAAGCCTTTACCACCACAAAGAAAAACTATTCTGAAAGCTCGACAGGTGCCAGGGTGTTGAGCTATAAATAGCAGCGACAAACTCACTTTGCAACTTTGCATTAAAAAAGGATGGCCCCAAAAGAACAGAAAATGTAGAGGGCAGATAGAGGGTTAGAAGGAAAAACAGCCTGAAAAGATATCTAAATAGAGCAGAGAGCTGGATAATTGAGCAAGGCTTAGTAAAGAACAGGCCCTGTCAGATTAATTGGGGGAGGAAGGCGAGTGAATGTGGGTGTGACTCTAATAATAAGATAACGGAGCCTTTCAGATAGCATTGCCAAGATGCAAAATCCTGCTTTGGAGCTGCAAATACATACTGAACAAGGAAGCTGGGCTGGGAACATATTTTTTCCATCACGATCAGTAAAATGTAATAAACTGATATTTATATTGATGATGATTACACTGCCTCATGCTCCTATACTTCATTGTATTTTAAGACCACAACAAATAAGAACACAGACAGAGATGCATTGTGGTGAAGAGATGCCTAGCTAGGGAGTCAGGAAGCTTCATGCAACTCACCAGCTGAGTGGTATGGGCAGGTTTCTCTTCAGTTCACTCATCTGTGAAATGAGCAGTTGGAATCTAGGGAACTTGGACAAAGGTGTATCTAGGGATTCGTCTGGGTATTCCAAGAACGCCTTGAAAATTGCAGACAATAGTGTATGTGTGTGCAGTTCTCAGGAGAGAGAATGCGTTTGTAGCTTTCATCAGACCCCCAAGGGACATGAGGTGCTACCACTATCAACCACCACTAAATCGGATCATATCTAAGGAACATTTTAGCTCATGGATACTAAAGGTAATGGAACACCATAGAAATGGAAACCTGAAATATCCTTACGTACATCAGAACCTATGAAAATTGGTTATATAAAGGCAAACTGTCTATGGGGTAAATAGTCATACACAATTTTAACATAACTAGATTATGTTTTACATGGATAAATGCCTTAATTTGGATTCTCCAAAAGGAGACACCAGGAGGTGTGTGTACAGGTGGTTTCCAGGGAGGGAATCCCACAGAATGTAAGTGAAGAATGGAGACATGAGAAGGGAAAGGGGATGTTGATGAATCAGTAACTGCTATCAGCAAGTGGGACACAATTCTGCTGGGAGGCAGCTATAGACCATGTGGAACAAACCTTAGGATTGTCTCAACAAGGTGGGGGAGCTGGTATTAACATATCCAAGGACTCCCATCCCTCATCAACAGAGGTTGCCCCTTGGCCTAAAATCCAGCTGTTTTGCACATGGGCCTAGGGACTCCATTGCAGGCAGAGGAACTTTTAAATAAAGAAGCAGAGAAACATAAGCATGTAGGCAGGAGCAGTGAGCACACATGGACAGCCACCCCAGCTTCCCATGGCCTCTGTGCCTGAGAAGATATGAGGTGTGAAATGAACAAACTGGACCTGGCACATGGGTCTAATCAGGTTCCTACTTGAGACTGCTTCTACAGGTCATGAGCCCATAAAGCCTGGAAACAATGCATGGTTAAGAGTGCAGGCCTGTCCCTGAGGCAAGAAAAACAAAAGCAAAAATAAACTATTGGGACTTCATCAAAATAAAAACCTTCTGCACAGCAAAGGAAACAATCAACACAATTAAAAGGCAACCTACAGAATGGGAGAAGACATTTGCAAATGATATATCTGATAAAGGGTTAATATTCAAAATATATAAAGAACTTTTACAACTCAACACCCAAAAACCAAATAATCGAATTAAAAAATGGACAGAAGACATGAACAGACATTTTTCCAAAGAAGACATACAGACGGCCAATAAACACATGAAAAGATGTTCAATATTACTCATTATCAGGGAAATGCAAGTCAAAACCACAGTGAGGTAACACCTCATACCTGTCAGAATGGCTAAAATCAAAAACACAAAAAATAATAAGTGTTGACAAGGATGTGGAGAAAAAGGAACACTTGTGCAATGTTGGTGGGAATACAAACTCATGAGTTCAGTATGGCGTTTCCTCAGAAAGTTAAAAATAGAGCTACCCTATGACCTAGCAGTCGTACTGCTAGGTATTTACTCAAAGAATACAAAAACACTAATTCAAAAGGATACATGCACCCCAATGTTTATAGTAGCATTATTTACATTATATAATGGAATATTATTCAGCCATAAAAAGAATGAAATCTTGCCATTTGCAATGACATGGAAATATGGAGCTAGAGAGTATCATGCTAAGTGAAATAAGTCAGAGATAGACAAATACCATATGATTTCACTCATATGTGGAATTAAGAAATGAAAGAAACAAAGGGGAAAAATGAGAGAGTCAAATCAAGAAACAGACTAAGTATAGAGAGCGAACTGTTGGTTACCAGAAGAGAGGTAGGTGGGGGATGGGGGAAATAGGTGATGGAGATCAGGAAACACACTTGTGATGAGCACTAAGTAATGTATAGATTGTTGAATGGCTGTATTATACACCTGAAACAAATAGAACACTGTATCTTAACTACCCGGAATTAAAATGAAAACTTTGAAAAAAGAGTGTGGGCCCAGACACCTGCCCACAGTCACATCCTGGCTCTGCTGTGTGGCCTTGCACAAGTTAGGTGATATGTCTGTGCCTCAGTTTCCTCATCTGTAATGTGGGGATTTATTCATGCAATAGCTATTCACTGACCATACCCCATGTGCCATGCTGGTTTAGGCGCTGGGAGTAGGCTGGGGGTATGTAACTACACAGGTAAAACTTATGTCCTAGCAGTGGGGGCATTCTGGATAAATAATAAATACATGCACCAAAGTCCAGCAAGTCAGAGGGTGATGAGGAGAGAGAATCTTGGGGAGGGGGTTTAGTTTAAGGGTAGAAAGGAAGGCATTCTGATAAGAGGACCCCGAGTAAAGACTCAAATGAATTGAGAAGGTAAGTTGTGCAGACTCTGGGAGAAGAATGTCCTCTTTGGAGGACACATCGACTGAAATAACTAACTACTCATAAGGAATGTGAAGCCCAGATGAGTTAGCATAAGCACAGAAGGCTCAGAGGAGGTGCCTGGCATGTAGGAAGCAATCCTACCTATTATTATTATTAATGATTATTATTACTATTTCTATCATTGCATTATCATTAGTCTTATTTTGAGTATCCTTTGATCTAAGTTTTTTTTTTTTAATATTTTATTTATTTATTTGACAGAGAGAACAAGTAGGCAGAGCAGCAGGCAGAGGGAGAGAGAGAAGCAGGCTCCCTGCTGAGAAGGAAGCCTGATGCGGAACTCGATCCCAGGATCCTGGGATCATGACCTGAGCCGAAGACAGCTGCTTAACTGACTGAGCCACCCAGGCACCCCTCCTTTGATCTAAGTCTTGACTTGTGAAGTAACCACACTCTTTTTTGAAGGTAGTTCTTGGGGACAAAACAAGGGCTTCTTGCCACAGCAATCAAGGATCAGTGGAATTGGAGGGATCTCTGAAGATTGTGTAAAAGAAAATACAGAATAAAGCATGTATTTAAGAAGACTCCTGGTTTCTTCCTAACACAGAGGATGGGCTGGCTGGTTGTAAGTGATTTGGAGAGAGGGGAGGGCAGTTGTCATAAAGCTGCCTCACTATGATCATCCCAGGCCATGTCCCTCTGTCCCATGACCTAGTGCTCCTCAAATTGAGCCACGTCAGGGCTGGCCCTGGGCACCTCTGGCTCTGGTGTGTTCTCCCATGTCGCCCCGCCTCTCTGAGAATATGCTCTGTGGCCCTGTCCAGCAACACATTCCAGAAGGCCAGTAGCACTCCCACTGCCCTGGTGAGGAAGGGGCTACGTGTCTTGATCTTTGGGGGCTTCTATAACAAACTACCAGGGACTAGGGAGCTTCTAAACAACAGAAACTTATTTCTGGAAGGATCAGATTCAGTGTCTGGTGGCCCTGCTCCCTGGCTTGTGTTTCTGTTGCCCTCACTGGGTGGAAGGGGTAAGGGAGCCTTCTGGAGCCTCTCTTACAAGAGTGCAAATCCCATTCATGGGGGCTCCACCCTCATGACCTAATCGCCTCCCATTCTGTTGATGGCACTAAGCAAATAAGATCTGGACTTAGAAGGCCCCTGAAGCAAAGATGAATTAACAGGGATTTCAAACAAGTGTTGTATATCTATATGCTGCCAGAATAACCCTGCAGGGAAAGTCTTGCTAATTCGTTTGCAGGAGAAGTGCAGGGGCCAGCAGATGTGTGCAGCTGGGAGGGAGAGGCCCCTTCTCCCTGACTGAAGCCCCCAGCCAGCTGGTGTCTGTGGAGAACAGAGCTGGAGGCTGCTAGAGGCAAGGTAAAATAGGGGAGCAGGGCTCCCAAGGGAGCACAGCCTAATGTCTATGTGCAAAGACCTTCTCTAGGGCCTTCCAGAGCCCAGGATGCAGCCCCATTCTCATGGATTCACAGGTAAGGGTGGAAGAGATAGGGTGGGAGGAAGGAGGCAAGGAGAGCAGGGGAAGCCTTAACTGTGAGATCAGGTAACCCAGGCAAGGGGGCCATGTTTTGTGGGGGTGCAAGTCCTAGTGCATCTGAAGGTATCCTGTCCTAAGACCCAGAAAAGAAAGATGGGATCTTTGCTTGTTGCAAATGTCTCACTTCATTTTCTCAGGCAGGAACCATTATTAACCCCATTTTAAAGCTGAGAGTGCTAAAAGGGAGAAAAACAAAGTAACTTGTTTGAGGTCCCAGAGCTGACAAGCGTAGAGCCCATAATTGCCCCCAGGATCCTGAGGGACCCAGGCTCATTCAGTGCCCTCTGCTACTCCTGACTGCTGGGGGCAGGGCAGTGCTTTCAAGGAGGGGTTTCTCCAAGGCATGCCTGTTGTTCTCTATTGGATATGTAAAGTTTATTAATTTGTTAAAAACAAGAGAACAGGCCCCAAATGGAGTTCCTTATGCTAAGCCCCACATCACCAAAGTGAGACCTAATTTACTTACAGTTTAGGCTCTCTCAAAAAAGAGATTATGCTGACTGAAATAAGTCAAGCAGAGAGAGTCAATTATCATGTGGTTTCACTTACGTGTGGAGCATAAGGAAAAACATGGAGGACATTGTGAGAAGGAAAGAAAGGGTGAATTGGGGGAAATCGGAGGGGGAGAAGAACCATGAGAGACTGTGGATTCTGAGAAACAAACTGAGGGTTTTGGAGGGGAGGGAGTGGGGGGTTGGGCAAGCCTGGTGGTGGGTATTGAGGAGGGCACGTATTGCATGGAGCACTGTGTGTAGTACATGAACAATGAATCTTGGAACACTGAAAAAATAAAATGCAATCTTAAAAAAATGTAATCTTAAGCCAGTCTGTTGGGAATCACCTGGTCAGCACTAGCAAGGTAATCTGCCTGGCAGACCTCTGCCATCCCCCAGAGGAAAGTGGCCTGGAGATAATCAACTCACTTTTTTTTTTTTTTTTCGTCAGTGTAGCCTCTTGTTCCCACTCCCTTCTGCCTATAAAAACCTTTTGTTTTTCACAGCTCCTACGAGCTCCTTTCTATCTGCTGAATTGGATGTGGCCTGATTCATATATCATTCAATAAAGCCAATAAGATGTTTAAAATTACTCAGCTGAGTTGTTTTATAACAAAATTGTTTTGAGACAGTCTTGTTGAACTTGGTCAGTGTCTTAATGTTGGCTGTGAGTGGTCGACGATCTGTGTAGTGTTTACACCTCCCTAGGATTGCAATGCCCCTACACACATAGTCACGTGTGAGTGAGTGTATGCACAATACTGGCCATTTCTAATCATCTCTCTATCTCTTGTAGGTGACATTTATTGAATCTACCAAATACCAGACGCTGTTGTGAATCCCTGGTAAATATTTGCCCATTCAATGTTAAGAACAATGTGGGTACAAATTTTCTCTCCATCCTCAGATGAAAAAAATGGGGTGCAAGGCAGAGGCATGATCCTCTAAAGGTCACATGATCAGCAGGGGGTTGGGATAGTGACCCCAACCTATGCCTTGGGTCCTTCATGGTGACCTGACAGGGGCTTCGTGATTATACTGTGCTGCTTCTCTGATCCAAGCTATGGGGTTTTATGCACCAATGTTTGTGTGAATGTTTATCTATGACTTTTAAAAAAGAAGAAACTAAGAAATTGTGAAACAAGAAAAAAATATAGAAGAAAGGGCCAGGATGTAGAAGAAACCCAGTTCCCCCAAACGTACACCAGGGACGACTAGACCAGGGAAAGGCAAATGTCATTCATGAGCGATTCCTCTGAGGAATCAAAAGGATGAGGTTTCTGCTCTAAGGACATTTTACAGTGAGTCTTAGAACCTAAGTGACCTAAAAAAAAAAAAAAAGAATGAACATGGAATTATTATTTGATCAAGGAAAGAAAAAATGTATATAAATGAAGATAAATTAGCTCTTTGTGGACACTTTCTACCCCAGTGCAGGCAGGCATGTTGATCCTCATTGGCTGCCTTTCTTCCTGCTTCTCCCACCTTCCCTGCCATTGGTTCCTTACCTCCCAAATAAACTACCTGCCCTTGAAACCAACCTAAGACAAAGGCTGCAAGTTCATGGCTTTGGTGGTAGTAAAGGAGGGATGGGGCAGAATCAGCATGTGAAAGCGGGTACTTCATCTTTAGATCAAGCACCAGCGAGCCTGTGGGGCCAGGAGAGCACATGTGCTGGATGGAGTGAGCAGGACCCAGGCTATGCCCAGGAGCTGGGGAAGAGTCGGGGTCCTCCCTTCAGCAGCAGCCAGCATAGGCCCTGTTCATCCTGAAAAACTGGTGGCCTCTGTGATCTGGCACTGAACTCAGGCCCCACTCAACCCACCCCACATAGATATCCCCTTTTAGTAGCTCAGGACCCTTCATGGTAATCCCCTTGTAGGCACAGTTAGACCCTGTACGAGAATCCCCCTGTACAAGGGGGAGAATCCATGTATGAGAATCCCCCTATTTGGCTTCAGAGAGATGCAGAGTTCATTATCCTCTTAGGAGGCATTTTGTCTGAGCCTCCTGTCCCATGGCATCTGACTCAGACCCAGAAGTGTGAACACACATTTTCTAGGGAGAGAAGCAACAGAACTTCCAAGCAAAAGAACACCTAACAAGATTGCAGTGAGATCCCACTGAGTGTCCAGAGAGTGTGACTTCCGGAAGCAGCCCATTGCTGCTGGGGCAGCAATCTAACCTCCACAGTGAAAAGAACATCATTGTGCTTTAGGGCTTCCAGCCTAAGAAAGGTGAAAGGTCAGCCTGGGTGGGCAGGATGATAGTGCAGTGCTGGGGCATAGAGGACAAGAGGCATATGGCCCTGCTCATGAACACCAGGCAATAGCACACCACATCAGATAAAAAAGAGGTGGCCTCTCTACCCCAGCAAGGGCTTCTTCCACCTCTGGGGTTTTGGCATGCACAGGAGGAATCTAAGCAGACCCTTAAACATGAGGCACATTCTTCTCTCCTCATCACCATCGGAGCTTTTGAATAGACTTTGGAGTCTAATGAAATATAATTTGGAAGAAGCTCCTACCGGTACAATGAAAAATGTCAGACTGGGTGGAGTGATGTCACCAAGATGACATGACACGGGTTGTTTCTGATTTTGTTCTCCCTCAAGAACAACTAACAATTATTCAAGAACAGACGCCACTGAGACAATCCTAGAACACGGGGGTGAGGGTAAAGCACTGCCTGTACCACAGACACCAAGAAAGGAAGAGTAAGGGAAGTGGCCAACATTGACTACATTGCCCCTCCCTCAGGCCAGTGTAGTACCATGTAGAGAGGTCTCTCCTGAGCTTCTAGTCCCACCAGTGGGAAAGGAGAGCCCAGGGGGGCAACCAGCCCCCCAGCATTGTGGGTCACTTTGTGAGAGCTCCTATTCTGGTCTCACACCACAGGGATTGCAGGGGAATCTGACTGTGATGGAGAAGGTGGGGAGGGGCTTGCAACAACCAACACATGGATCTTGGCAGACTGAGTTCATACCTGCAGTGTTCAGGTGGCTTTGCTCATCTTTGCAGAACTAAGTCAGGGTCAGGGGCGCATTCAGACCAGGGAACTCATTGGGGTGCAGATCTGCCTGATTCAGATCCCAAAACAAGGAATTCTGCTGTCCCTAGAGCTTGTTTTTCCCTCACCCAGACAATGTACTGAGTCGTAGCCCTGGCCAGCCACTGTGGGGAGGAGACTGGCAAGAGGACCTAGAAGCTATGTAGCCAGCCCAGCAACACTCAGCTGAGGGGCAGAAGGGGCAGGTGATGGCCCCCAGAGCAAAGCTGGGTGTGCTATGCCCAGGCAGGGGGATTCATTCATAGCCAAGGCTGAGGGAAGCTCCTGGCCCCTCCTACGTAGAAAGAGAACAACTTGCTTTGGACAGAGAAATGCAAGGTGAGGACAGAAATTCGGGACACTATGTCCCCTACCTATCTAGCAGCCAAGGGCCTCTGGGGACCATGACCTAGGCTCCACTGAGCCCTGCACCCACTGCCATGTGTCTTGGGTAAGTCCCTCACATTTTAAGTCTGTTTTCAATTCTATAAACTTGAGATAGACTCCCACCAAAGGGATGTGAAAATCACACAAGACACAAAGGGGGAAGATGCAAAAGTAGGCCACTGTGATAATTACAATTCATCAGAGTAACTAATATTTCACCAGCACTTTACACTCTCCATGAATTTTTCACACCTTCCTTCCTTTGATCAGAGCAAAAGCAAGAAAAACACACCCAGGTGCTCCCACTGCCCTTGCAGCTCAGCTCGTTCTTCTCATTAGTCAGTAATTGTTTGAGCCCATGGCTGAGGCTGGACTAACTCTGCTGCCACCAGCAGAACCAGACTCAGTGGGTGCTTTCCAGAGGAAGGCCTGTGTGAGGGGCTGGGAATGGGATCAAGGATGCAGAGAGAGTATCCTGGGAAGAGTGAAACTGAACATAAATAAGCACTCTTTATTCATACACTATGGTCCAGCTCTGCATAGTCCACTTGGGTAGCCACTACCCAAGTGAGATTATTTAAGTTTAATGTGAATTAATTAAAATTAAAATAAGAGGAAACCAGTCCCTCTTTTCCAATAGCCACATGTCAAGTGCTCAACAGCCACATGTGACTGGTGGCTACCATACTGGACAGTGGAGATATAGAAATGACGGTCATGGCAGGAGATTGGGCAGCAGTGGTCCTCACTGCACATTGATTACCAGGTGTTTTTCTCAGCCTGGTTCTAGGGTTACATAGGCAATGTCCACACCCAAGAGTGCCCATTCCTTTATTATGGTATAGAGAATAGAGTGAGGCAAGCCTGCAGGGCACAGGTCCCACACAGTGAGAGGCACTTCGACTGAACCACCTGCAAATATCTCAGTATCCTCAGAACCAGGTGTCATTGTCCCCTCTGATGGATTACAAAAACTTATGCTTAGTGCATAATAGGAGGCATCAACTTGGCTCTGAGCGCAGGTTCCATCCCCACTCTGGGCCTTCTTGAACAAGGCTCTTGTCCCAGGGTATTGCTTCTGTCCTCAATAATTATGCTTTGGCAGGAGGCTGTGGATTGACACACTCCAGCCAAGAGAGCACACATTGCTTGTTGAGGAAAGTGGCAATCCTGTGAGTCTTCACAGAGCAGCCCGCACACGGCCAGGCACACAGTAAGAGATCATACTTGGTTTGTTTGCTTCCCTGATGGTTATTTAAATCTTGGGAAGATACTTGACATTTCTGTAGTTCAATTTCCCCCACTGATACTGGGCATCAGTTTATTCCATATTTCTGATAATAACAGATCCGGAAAGTGCAAATGAGTTCTTTGAGGTTCTGAGCAAAGCTGTATTATAAAGATTACCCAAGTCACTACCAAAGTCATGATGTTCTGACTACTAAAGAGGTTAATGAAACCCAAATCAAAGACATGAAGTACAAACAAAAACTCTTTTTTCCCTTTTTTGAGTACTCTGTCTTCCTCCAAAGGTTGCAGTGTGCTTTGTAGCTCCTGCCCAGAGATGCAGCACGTTGGTAGAAACTGGCTCTGTGCAATGATACCAAGAGAGCCCATGAGGTTCGGAGACCTTCTGAAGACTTTGAGACATCATCCTGGAGTTGGAGCAGTTCACATTTCCTTGAGCACACTACTCTCTGAACCTGAGTTTCTTTATATGTGACATGGAACAAAATACTGCACAGGGTTTCAGTACAGAATAAAAGAGATGCCTGTCCAGGCTTAACCCACAGAACCCACTGAAGTGGAGCTGTGACCTCTTTACAGTAAGGAAGGGAAACATCAAAGTGAGTGGCCAACCTCTGAGCTCACTCAGACCCACAGTCCATCCGCAGCCCCTTCCCCAGCACTGCTGGCCCCAGCTTCAGTATGCCCATGGACTCATACCTGCAGCACCCCCAGATCATACCTGGTTTGATCCAGAACCTGACACCAGCCAAACCCAAGTCCAGTGTTGTTTCATGGCCTTGGCATCATGATGTGCTTGTGCCAGACCCCCCAGGGTCACTTTGCCCCCTCCAGATCTCTGTTCCTGATTCAGCATTGACTTCTCATAGCAACCTTGGACGAGACCTAGACAGAAGGAGGGCCACTGACAGCCCTGGGCGGAC
The DNA here is from genome assembly GCA_028534135.1 of Potos flavus. Classification (NCBI taxonomy): domain Eukaryota; kingdom Metazoa; phylum Chordata; class Mammalia; order Carnivora; family Procyonidae; genus Potos; species Potos flavus. The sequence goes on from CM052885.1 coordinate 79,565,717, forward strand.
CTCTGTCCTAAGTCAGAGAGCAAGCACATGGGCCAAGTACCTGTGCTGCAGGTTGAGTTTCCTCCACCTTCTTCTCTGGTCACCTTCTTCTTTCCTTCTGGTGGCCTGCTTTGGCTCTCCATACTGGGCAAAGCAGCCAGGTATACTCTGTCATAGTGGGGCCTGGGAGAAGAGTTCACCTACCTTAGGTTTGAATAAAAGTTATAAATCAATAAAATAAATTGTGAAGTAAAAAACATTCTATCCTCCTGCATTGACAAATATACCTCCAAATGTCCTACAATTGTGACCCTAGGAGTTTCATGCTGGAATGTGGCATTGTTAGGAAAGCCATCCTGTCATCTCCACCCCCAGTCCAGGGACACCTACTTCTCTTCCCACCCCAAATCCACCCCCAATGTGAGCTGCTCTGCCCACAGGCAGGGGGGACACCCTGGCCACACATCTGAGTTTGTCTGTACCCCCATGTTAGGCTTCTGATTTAGGAGTGCCCTGAGCCGCCCGTAGGAGGGCTGTTCTGGGGAAGAAAGGCATCTGCCAGGCCATAAAGAGAGAGGTTCAGAGAGTTTGGGGATTCTCTTCAGGTCCACAGACACTCCCCCAAATTCCTATTCCCAGATCCCATTTCTTGCAACCCTTAACTACTTGTTATTGAGGTGTCCTGCCGTGGATTTAAATTGCATGCTTTATCACTGCTTCTTGCTTCCCCATTCTAAGCATCACCATTGTCTTCCTCCCACAGCAGCCAAGAGTTTGCCTCCTTCTCTTACCCACACCCATCCCTCACATGCATAATTTTCATCCATTCATGGTCCCCATAGAGTTATATTATAAATCGAGATATGTAAGTATTCAATGTTTACATCATTGTGTTCATATAAAGATAATTCATAAGTGAGCCATGCAATATGCACCATTATTTTGCTATTCTGGAGTATGTTTTTTAAAAATTTGTCTGCCATGGAGTCAACAATTACCTTGGCTTTTTATATGCCTAGGCTCCTATGAAATCATCACTAATTCTTACCCTGACTCCACCCTATTCACCATCTGGCCCTTTAAGAAAAAAAAAAATGTGCCAACATTTAGTCTAAATCACAGGGAAGTAAAAAGTGCTCCACCAATTCCATTTTCCTGACAACATTTCTCCAGGACCTCTCAGACCTATTTCCCTTGGGACTGATTGCTCTCTTGTGTTGAAGTAGAACTGTCATCCTGGGGTCACTTTGTCATCCTCAGATCCCCTTAAACTCTTTCTCAAGTTCTTTCCCCTTTTCTGTGTCCCCTGTCTTCTGATTTCTTATTTTAGTCCTTTGTTTTGGTGGAGCACATCCTCCAGCTGTTTTCTATGAAAGGACACTTGGCAGATGATTTTTTGAGACCCACATGTAAACTACTCTTGCATTTATCAGGAATTTGGAAATAATTGGTTGGAAATAATTTGGTTGAAAATAATTTCCTTCAGAATTTTCTTTTTCCCCAAACACTTCTATTTTATTTTTTCAGTGTTACAAGATTCATTGTTCATGTACCACACCCAGTGCTCCTCAATGCCCACCACCAGGCTCACCCAACCCCCCACCTCCCTCCCCTCCAAAACCTTCAGTTTGTTGCTCAGAGTCCACAGTCTCTCATGGTTCATCTCCCCCTCCGATTTCCCCCAATTCGGCCTTCCTTTCCTTCTAACAATGTCCTCCATGTTTTTCCTTATGCTCTACACGTAAGTGAGACCATATGATAATTGACTCTCTCTACTTGACTTATTTCACTCAGCATAATCTCTCCCAGTCCAGTCCATGTTGGTACAAAAGTTGGGTATTCATCCTTTCTGATGGAGACATAATATTCCATTGTATATATGGAGCATATCTTCTTTATCCATTCATCTGTCAAAGGGCATCTTGTCTCCCTCAGGTGTTGTTACCGATACTTCCAAAGCCACACTGATACGGGCCCTTTGCAATGAACTTTTGTTCTTCCTTCCTCTGTTGGGTATTAAGATTCTTCTCTCAATTCAGACAGAGAGCATGAATGAACCCATAGGAAATAAAAATAGGATGGCATGACTGGAAAGCCTAATGGAACATCTGGAAGAGAAAACTGTAAAAAATCACCCTGGAGTTAGAGGAAACAAGACAAAGGCATGGAAAAGAGATGGGAAAATATAGGGTCTGTCACCTTGAGTACAGTTGTGATGGTGGGGGGTTGGGCGAGCCTGGTTGTGGGCATTGAGGAGGACTGGGTGTGGTACATGAACAATGAATCTTGTAACACTGTCCCTGTTTCCTCCATAAAGGTGTTTTTTTTTTTTTTCTACCTCTCCTGTTAGATGCTGTACTGAGCATTTCTTCTATCTCATCTCATATCCTCTCAGCCCACCTTTCCTCCAGGCATTGCTGCCTGGGGTCAACTTTGTAAAGAGGAGCCGACTTCTCTTGAACCTTGTATCTCTTGCACCCTAAGCCAGGGCTTCTGTGCTACCACAGAACATGTCAGCTGCAGAACCTACCTGGCACTCACCCCTGTGCTACCTGGCAGTGCAGGAAAGCATCACCCAAGGGGCAACCTGGACAATTTAAGATATGGATCTGGTGGTGCATGTTCTCCACTTCCATCCCTTGTGTGGACAATTCTAAGGCACATTTGACACAACTTCCCAAAGGAAGCTCAACAAGAGTGAGGTGAGTTGCCTGCAGTGGTGATCTGTTCAAACCACAAGCTGAATGGTCTTTCTTTGTCTGTGTTATTTTACTGTTTTTGCTCCTATTCTCTAGCATTTATTTCCCCTGAGTAAATTCTCCTCTGGCAAACTCTTACTTTAGCATCTGCTTTCCTGTGAGGAACCCAAGCTCAGGCAATGGTTGACCCATGATATCTGGTAATCCCAGGGTGTCCACACAATATTAAGAGGGCAGTCTTGGGGACACGTGGGTGGTGCATCAGTTGAGTGTTTGCTGTTGGCTCAGGTCATGGTCTTGGGGTCCTAGATGGAGTCCCACATCAGGCTCCTTGCTCAGCACGCAGTCTGCTTCTCCCTTTGCCTGCCACTCCCCCTGCTCATGCTCATGCTTTCTCTCTCTCTCTCTCTCTGACAAAAATAAAATCTTAAAAAAAAAAGAGTGCAGTATTAAAAAGAAATGACCAGGAAGAACAACAAATGACAGAGACATTACTCAGCCCTAAAAAAGAATGAGATCTTACCATTTGCAAAAATATGGATGGACCTAGAGGGTATTATGATAAGTGAAATAAATCAGACAAAAAGACAAGCACTAAATTATTTCACTTACATGTGGAATCTAAAAAACAAAACAAATGAATAAACAGACAAACAAAAAGCAGAAACAGATCCATAAATACAGAGAACAAACTGGTGATTGCCAGAGGGGAAGGAGGTGGTGGATGCACAGAATGGGCGAAGAGGAGTGGGAGGTTCAGGCTTCCAGTTATCATTTGTATATGGGGATAAAGTATGCAACATAAAGAATATAGTCAATAACATCATAATAGCATTCATTATATGGTGACAGAAGGCAGCTATACTTGTGGTGAATACAGCATAACGTAGAGTTCTCCAATCATTATTTTGTACACTTGAAACTAATGTAACATTGTGTATCAATTATATTAAAATAATGGCAAGGACATAGAGTTAGCAGCTGTGTAATCAGGCTCTACCCACTGGCCTTTTTCAGGAAGATAAAGGGAAGCCCAAGTTCATTTCTCCACTGGTACGAATCCATTGCCACCAAAGGAAATGTCTTCCTCACTAGCCTGCATATTTAAAAAAAAATCTGGAGCAATGATGACACTAGATTTGAATGATTTTTAATATTTACTTTGGGCCCAATTAAAATCCATGTGAATGGAACAAGTAGAGAACAGAATTAAGTGGAGAATGATAAAACCAGTTTCAAACTTCATTAGTTCTTGCATGTTTTGAAAATGACATATAGGTTCTGATACATTTGTAGACATGACAATCCATAATCTTAGTTTAACTAGGGGAAACAAAAATCCACAAATGACAAAGGAAAGTAAATCAGACTATTCCTTTTACCACATTTATACTAACCCTAAACATAGACTCAAGGGGAAAATGTCCCCCAAATGAAGCCAATATTTCAAATTGCAGCTTTAATATCATCTTGCAAAGTTACTTGTCTACAGTTGGAACTGTAGAAAAGTAACCTGTTCTGTGTCTCGTTTATTAGTTTTGTCAATTTTTCCTTCTGTAATGATTAGTTCAGATTGTTTTGGATACAAGTGACAGAAAACCTGGGACAATACCCTAAATAAAAAGTGGTGGTTTTACTTCATGTGAGAAGTCAGAGATAAGTGGTTCTTGCCATTGACTTGGTGACTTAACAATGTCAAAATTGATGGCTCTCATCGTCTTCTGACCCTTCCTCATGTTTGCTCTAAACTTTCCTCTCAGGACCACTTTTGCTGCATCCCAAAGATTTTGAACAGTTGTGTTTTCATTTTCATTTGTTTCAATGAATTTTTTAAATCTTCTTTAATTTCCTGGTTAACCCATTCATTCTTTAATATGATGCTCTTTAGCCTCCATGTATTTGAGTTCTTTCCAACTTTCCTCTTGTGATTGAGTTCTAGCTTCAAAGTATTGTGATCTGAAAATATGCAGGGAATGATCCCAGTCTTTTGGTACTGGTTGAGACCTGATTTGTGACTCAGGATGTGATCTATTCTGGAGAATGTTCCATGTGCACTAGAGAAGAATGTGTATTCTGTTGTTTTGGAATAGAATGTTCTGAATATATCTGTGAAGTCCATCTCGTCCAGTGTGTAATTTAAAGCCTTTATTTCCTTGTTGAGCTTTTGCTTAGATGATTTGTCCATCACAGTGAGGAGGGTGTTAAAGTCCCCTACTATTATTGTATTATTGTTGATGTGTTTTTTTGATTTTGTTACTAATTAGTTTATATAGTTAGCTGCTCCCCTGTTAGTGGCATAGATATTTAAAATTGTTAAATCTTTGTGTTGGACAGACCCTGTAGGTACGATATAGTGTCCTTCCTCATCTCTAATTATAGTCTTTGGTTTAAAATCTAATTTGTCCGAAATAAGGATTGCCATTTCAGCTTTCTTTTGATGTCCATTAGCATGGTAAATTGTTTTCCACCTCCCTCACTTTAAATCTGGAGGTGTCTTTGGGTCTAAGTTGAATCTCTTGCAGATAGCATATTGATGGGTCCTGTTTTTTTTATCCATTCTGATATCCTGTGTCTTTTGATTGGGACATTTAGCACACTTACCTTCAGGATAGCTATTGAAAAATATGAATTAAGTGCCATTGTATTGCCTATAAAGTGACTGTTACTCTATATTGTCTCTGTTCCTTTCTGGTCTGTTACTTTTAGGCTCTCTCTTTGCTTAGAAGACCCCTTTCAATATTTCCTGTAGGGCTGGTTTGGTGTTGGCAAATTCTCATAGTTTTCGTCCTGGAAGCTTTTTATTTCTCCTTCAATTTCAATGATAGCCTAGATAGGTGTAGTATTCTTGGCTGCATATTTTCTCTTTTAGTGCTCTGAATATATCATGCCAGTCCTTTCTGGCCTGCCAGGTCTCTGTGGATAGATCTGCTGTCAATCTAAGATTTCTACCATTGATATAGTGTCCTTCCTCATCTGTAATTATACTCCTTAGTTTAAAATATAATTTTTCTGAAATAAGGATTGCCACCCCAGCTTTCTTTTGATGTCCATTAGCATGGTAAATGGTTTTGGGTCTAAATGGTTTGGGTCTAAAAATAGCCTCTTTCAGACAGCATATTGATGGGTCTTGTTTTTTTATCCATTCTGATACCCTGTGTCTTTTGATTGGGGCATTTAGCCCATTTACATTCATGGTAACTATTGAAAGATATGAATTTAGTGCCATTGTATTGCCCATAAGGTGACTGTTACTCTATATTGTCTCTGTTCCTTTCTGGTCTATGTTACTTTTAGGCTCTCTGTTTGTTTAGAGGAATCCTTTTAATATTTCCTGTAGGGTTGGTTTGGTGTTTGCAAATTCTTTTAGTTTTTATTTGTCCTGGAAGTTTTTTTTAATCTCTCCTTCTATTTTCAATGACAGCCTAGATGGGTGTAGTATTCTCGGCTTCATATTTTTCTCATTTAATGTCTGACTATATCATGCCAGTCCTTTCTGGCCTGCCAGGTCTCTGGGGATAGGTCTGCTGCCAATCTAATATTTCTATCATTATAGGTTACAGACCTTTTGTCCTGAGCTGCTTTCAGGATTTTCTCTTTGTCTCTGAGACTTATAAGTTTTACTATTAGATAACAGAGTGTTGACCTATTTTTATTGATTTTGTGCCACCTGGATTATTTTCTCTGTGCCACCTGGATTTTGATGCTTGTTTCTGCCCCCAAATTAGGGAAGTTCTCTGCTATAATTTGCTCCAATATACCTTGTGCCCCTCTCTCTCTTTCTTCTTCTCCTGGGATCCCAATTATTTTAATATTGTTTTTTCTTATGGTGTCACTTATCTCTCAAATTCTCCCTTCATGATCCAGTAGTTGTTTATCTCTCTTTTTCCCAGCTTCTTTATTCTCCATCATTTGGTCTTCTATATTACTAAGTCTCTCTTCTGCCTCATTTGTTCTAGTAGTTAGAGAGCTCGAGGCCCCCCTCTTCACTGAGCCCTCAGAGAAAAGCACTCATTCATGCCTGTCTCCCTGGTCTCCAGCTGTGCTCCATGCTCACCTAGCCTGTGACTGAGCATTTCTATCTCTGGCACATGGCCCCATTTATAGTCTCCAAACCCAGCCAATTCCTGCAGTGCACCCCTGTGCCACTCTTCCCAGGGGAGGAAGGTGAGTCTCCTCGGATCTGCCACTTGTGGAGTCCCTGCTCAAATAGCAGTGGCCCAACTGTGCCTCGGATCATGGTTTAAGGTAACTCCAAACTGAGAGCCTCCTCCTTGGCTCTGTATCTGAAGCCAGCTTCTCCTCTCCAATACCTGGGAGCTCTGCCACACTCAGGCACCCCTGATCTTTTTGTGACCCTAAGAGTCCTGAGACTGCACTGTCCCAGTGAGGGCTCCACCCCTCACTTAGCCTCTGGAGCAATGTCCCTCAATTGAACAGACTTCTAAAAGTCCTGATTTTGTGCTCTGCTGCTCTATCGCTTGCCAGGAGCTGGCCCCTCCCCCTGCAATCTCTCTCCCCCTATATCGCCTCAGATTCACTTCTCAGCATGTCCTACCTTCCAGAAATTGGTTGCTTTTCTGTTCCTAGAATTGCTACTCTTCTCTTCAATCTCTTGTTGAGTTTGTAGGTGTTCAGAATGCTTTGATAACTATCTAGCTGAACTACTGGGACCAGGTGAAATTTATGTCTCCTTCTCCTCCACCATCTTCCCTGGGGCTCAGAATAATGTTTACACTCTGTACAAGCAGATGATGCTATGCAGAGGACACTATGTTTCAGTGTTAGAGTCTATTGAGCACTGGGTCTCACTTAAAGAGACAGGTTCACAGGTGACTCCATTGCTTTCATGCCACGTAACCAACTCCTCTCTCCCTTGCAAAATTTTGTGCAGATTTAAGACAGCATGCCTGTGGTGTCTAGTACAGTTTCTGGAATACCAGAGGGACTGAAATGATGCTCCTGCTCCTTCTTATTATCATTCTGCATGATGCCAATTCATACAAATAAACAAGACCTAAGACTTCATAAGAAATCCTGCTGCCAGTTTTCTGAGTGCTGGTAAGTCACTTTTTAAATAAAACCTTTGTAAAATAGAGAGATCAACTTTGCTTCTACATTTTATACAAGATGAAAGATATTACATAAAAGGAAGCCAAAGTGAAGAAGGTGAAAAATAGGGAAGATCAGTAAAGAGATCAAGAAAGTGTAAGTTATTAAAAAAAAAGAAAATATAAGTTATTGTTAGAAATGGCACTAAGGTATATACTCATTGTCTTGGACTATTTAAATGTAAGTTTTTAAGTATGGCCTGGGACAGCACTTTCCCTTATCTTTAAAACAGATCATTGGAGACTTTGACTTTAAATTAAAAACAGAAAGAGAAATTTGCTTTTGAGAAGAGAGAAATGAGAAGAGCTTCCAAGTGGGGTGGTCAATTAAACCCTGGACCCTACTTGCAGAGCAGCACCTCTGCCCCTTGTGTGGACTCATGAGGTGGATGGCAATGGTCCCCTGAAGGCATTGGGCAGCACCAAGGAGACAATCTGGGATTCTTCCCTTTGACACTCATTAAGACAAGCTCTGTTCCTCTTCATATGCAGGTTCCCTCAGAGAGCAAAGGCCAGAGGGTGAGAAGCAGCTCTGAAAATTGATGATCCCCCCACACCCACACACACACACACGTCTCTCCTTACCTTATGAGGAAGGGCCCAGTGTCCTGCAGGAGGTCCTTTGCTAGTCACTGTGGTGGCACACAGTCTTGGTCAGCACTTTCTAACAATCAAACCAATTAAGAGCTGTGCACAGAATACACATAATCTTCAGTGTGAAACACAATTAGCCTGATGCTTCAGGCTCCAGAGAAAAACCAAGCTTGGTGTTTGGGGTTTTTCTCCTTTCCTGACCTCTCATTTCTAATACTCACCCCATTTTTCAGAACACAGCATTGATGGCCCCTCAAAAATCATGAGTTGATGGTGGCAGTCCTTAAAACTATGTCTATGTGAGCTTAGTCCCACACAAATATCCAAAATGCTGTCATTATTTCAGAGAGTAACAGAAGTGAGACTGACCTGGCCCTTGAAAAAAAAAATCATACCCTGTGCCATTTCTAGCTATTTCTAGCATTTCATTTCCAGCTATTTATCTCCCTAATCTCTCTCTAAGTCATGCAGACTTTCAGAACACTCTTGCACCTCAGGTTGTGTGTAAGGTTTCTCCAAATGTTTAGTGCCTGCCCCGATAAGCTATTAACCCACCCACCGTTACAATCAGCCTTTGTATTCATTCATTTGGATGTCTAGGTTAGCATGTCACTGTACCTTTTACCCTATAAGTTAAATAGACTTTAATAAACAAGGAATGGTTCTGATTTCTAACTCCAATGAATATCAGCATGTTGTTTCAGTAGAAGATAGATGCAAGTTCCCTTCTGTCCCTTGTTACACCTCCTGTGCCCATTTATAGAATCTAATAAATTAGTATGGCAGTGGTAAGTCCTAGATTGCCTCATTTTTGCTACACCCAGGCAATGGTGGATTTCACCATCCCCTCCCCATTTTTCAGAAATTGGGAAAACAATTGTAGCACCTCCTTAGACTGCCAGCAGAATAGCATTCTCAGATAACCCCCTTTATCCACACTCCAGCAGTGTCAGGAGGGAGAAGTGACATTCACTTTGTTGAAACACAGGGGGTACTCAACCTTTGGATGATGACTGTATTACTACCTGTTACTTAAAAATAATATTGCTAATTTATTCAAAGTAATTAGTATCTTCTTGCATGATGTGTTATTCAATGTTACTTTTGCTTTGGGCAAATCTAGAGAGAAAAAAACTCAAACCACAGGGCTTAAATGGGGAGAGGATATCCAGATTTTAAAATCAGATCCAACTGCTTACCTGAGGGGCAAAAAAGAGATCTTCCTCTTTGAGTGAAGTGATTGAACAGCAATCTTCATTTAAGAAGCTGGTAGGAAGAAAATCGAGATTCCTTTCACCCTACTGAATACCTTGTGTGTGCTCAACCTACCACTTATACTTCTATTGATGAGTGTGTCCCCTCCTCACTTCTCTCCAGCCCCTGAAATCTGGGCCACAACATCTTTAACCTTCTCCTTCCCTCCTGTCTCCAAGAAACTGAGGCATTGGAAAAGAGAAATGCCATTTATGAAGCAACTGCTGGGAGTGCCAGGTACAGAGCCAGCTCCTCACTCCTTACTTGTTGCTGGAGGTTTATTCACATCAGAAGAGAGGACCCTGAAAGGCAATCATAATTTAAGCAAAAACTGTGTGTGTGTGTGTGTGTGTGTGTGTGTGTGATAATATATTGAATAATGAAAGAAAAACTCATAAAACAGGTTGATCCTGGCTTGTGTTAGACAAAACTTAGATTTCTTTATAACCATGCTCTACTTCATATGATAAACAAATAATGAATCAAGTGTATAAGGGATGTAGGGATTGAAATTTTCCAAAGCACATTATGAATGCCCAGTATGAAGCCCTTTGCCTGGGTTGGACTCCCACAGTCCTATACTAAGGGGAGAGTCCTATACTAAGGGGAGAAGGCTGTTGGATGTGGGACATAGTATTCCAAAGCTGCATTAATTTTCCGAGAGCTCTTTTAATCCTCTTTTGGTCAAGACGTTCTCTTCTGAAGCTGTTGTGTTGTGGGTGGTCTCTCTCCTTCCTATCCTGGGGGTTTGACACTGCCAGAGCCAGCAGAGTGTTGCTCTTTGTCTAGCTCCCAACATTGGCCTCATCGACGTATCCAAATCCTGAAGCTTCTTCAAATCAGTGGTGTTCTTTTTTGCAGTTACTTTGCATTTTCTCTGACTTGGATAAGTCAACAGAGGGATCATGACATGAATATTAGTGGATTAGTAGAGATGGATATGAGGGTCAAACAGAGAGAATGATAGAGTGGCAACTCCTTTTTCAAGTGGCTGCCATCTCATGGGGAATTACGTTCATGCCATGATGCTTCCCTGTGAAGCCATGTAACTGTGTGGTATCAGAAAACATTACTCAGGTAATGAGGACCCTCTCAAAATGTTGCCCAACCCTGAGAGTAACGCAGAAGTTGTATCCACTCCCACTGTACAGAGGAAAAGTGGACTCAGAAATGAAAGGACTTGTATAAGTTTGCTCTGCTCACCCATACTTCCTTGTCAGAGGCCACAATGATACCCTCCACCTCTGCACTGTAATATGCCACACCTTCCTTACCATGGCTAGGCACCTGGCTTGAGCACCCAGTCTTACACCCAACCAAGCTCCATCCTTCAACATGTTCTGTCTCACCAAATCCGAAATCCTCCCAAGGGAGCACCCTCACCTTGATGTCCCAACTCCCCCAAACCGCAAGTGCTCCAGACAATAGTAAACACCTTCCATCTAAAATGAGCACCTGATCCTGCTCTTCCCATCTCTCCTTTTAGCCAAATGGCATCAACACTCTCCTGGCGCCTGACCCAGGAGACTGGGGGTCTTCTTTCCTCCCGTATCCCTGCCAACCCCCTGCTGAATCTTGTGTTTTCACCTTAAGTTTATGCCATCCACTCTTTCCCCTGTAAGCCAGCATCATCCCTCACCCAGAAAATCTTGCTCATCATAGATAATTTCTTGGTGTGTCTTTAATCTTAAACATTCTCAAAACTGCAGCCAAAATGACCCACTAAGATGCAAATCCAAATATTATTTATTGATATTTGTATTTTTAATGAAAATATAGTTAACACACAATATTACATAGTTTCAGCTATACAACATGGTGATTCAACAATTCTACATGTTATACAGTGCTCACCATGATGAATGTAGTTACTTTCTGTCACCATACATTATTACAATATTATTGATAGCATTTTCTATATCGTGCTTTTCATCCCTGTGACTTATTTATTTTATAATTGGAAGTTTGTACCTATAATCCCTTTCATCTATTTCTCCTTGTGTTAGACAAAACTTGTTAGACAAAACTCCCACCCACCAACCTTTCTTCTGGCAACACCAGTTTGTTCTTTATATTTATGAGTCTATTTCTGTTTTTTTGTTTATTTCTTCTTAATATTATTAAAATATCCATATTGACCACAGCAATCTGTAGATTCAATGCAGTCCCTAACAAAATACCAGTAGTATTTTTTTAACAAAAGTAGAACAAATAATCTTAAAATCTGTATGAGTCATAAAAGACCTAAATAGCCAAAGCAATCTTGAGAGAGAACAAAGCTGGTGGTATCATGATCTCAGATTTCAAACTATGCTACAAATCTATAGTAATCAAGACAGTGTGGTACTGGCACAAAAGTAGACACAAGGACCAATGGAATAGAATAGAGAGCCCAGAAATATACCTACACTTATATTACCAATCACTTTTTTTAAGATTTTACTTATTTACTTGAGAGAGAGAGAGAATGAGCAAGGAGGAGGAGCAGAGAGAGAAAGAGAGAGAAGCAGACTCCCTGCTGAGCAGGGAGCCCAACGGGGGGCTGGGGCTCGATCCCAAGACCTGGAGATCCTGACCTGAACCAAAGGTGGACACTTAGCTGACTGAGCCACTCAGGCACTCCGACCAATCACTTTTGAACCCCCAATCCTGTACCATATAAAGCACACTCTTGTGAAGTGTACAAATCTTTCACTTCCTGCTGCAACCCTCCCTCTCAAGCTTTCCCTCAGACTAGTTCCCGCACCTCACCCAGACCCGATCTCCTGAGATGGTCCCCCTCTGCCCAAGAGCTCCCAAGTGTCAGCACAGGCTGACTCTGTCCATGCCACCTGCCAGAGACCACCAGGATTGCACCTGGGGTCAGCGTTGGGTTTATTACCTGCTCTAGCTTGGAAGGACCTTGCACCTCCCAGTCAGAGGGTGCCAGGAGGAGCTTGTGACCAGGTCTGGGCTGGTTATGTGACCTGAAAGGGGTCAGGAAAGCAGGGATCTCTGCACTGGATCCTGCCCGAAGGTGAGGTCACTCCACGATTGAGTCTCTAATGATTTTTGTCCAAGGGGTAGGAAGATGGAGCAGGACTTGAGGTAGAACAGGTAGAGAAAAAGCAGTCACTCCTCTGGGAGGGGGGGTGGAATGTGGGGTCCCGCCTATGCTTTGTGCAGCATTCCTATTTTTGTCTTTGCTCAGACATGATGATGGGGGTCTTGGTTTTGCTTGCTCCCGCATGGCTGCTGAGTGGCCTTTCCTGATGTTGGTTTCTATGAAACAGGTTAGCACCAGGCCAGCTGCCATCTGCTAGGTTTCCAGAGGCATTTTCCTTTTTCTGCCTCTTTGATTTTCAGCTTCTTCATTGTTTTTGGCACCTTGGAATTTTCCTTATCTCTGAACAAGCTTAACTTTGCATGAAGAGGATGTTTCTTGGATTGTGTCCAGCATTCTTGATGTATTATAGTGCAAGAGGGCCTCAGGTTATCTAGCCCATCCTATGTTTGGGAATGGAAGTCTGACTTGCAAACCCTTCTCACATGGCACAGCTCGGTGCTGTAGTTTCACGGGGCAACTGGGAATCATGTTCTCCACACCTGAGAGCTAGCATTTCCCCTGAAAACCCACGTGCATGCCATTTCTCTCTTTCCCCAAATTTTCAGCATCACTACAACTGCTAATCTAGATCAGAGAAGCTGTTGGTATATTATTTTTTATTATAGTGGTTGCTTTTTATTTTTTTTAATATCCTGGTTTTGATAGTTAGGTTAGAAATTTGCATAAATTTACTGTGGTGTATTGCAGGTTATAAATGGCCCCACTTTGTTCCACTTTTATTTATGTGTTGATTTCCAATGTATATAATCATTTTCTTAATGAACAATAAAATAAAAAAAGCGGAAGTTATTGTCAAGAATAATAAAACACACCAATAAATACTATTGGAAAGCAATGGCATATTTAAGAGAATATATATTCACTAAAATACTCTTATTTTAGAGAATCACAAAACCAGAATTTCAAAGAAATTAAGAAGCTGCAGGGAAAGGGGCTGAAGTAAATTAAAGATAAATCATAGCATGCGCATTGCATGTGTTTATTTTCTCACACATAGGGTAGCTGGGAGAAACAGATGACGCTAAAGTAGGCAGAGGAACTGAAGAGTAGGTGTCAAGGAAGAAAGGTCTCTCTAATTTGCCCAAAAAAACTTCCCCATTTGAAAGGAACACATTTTCTCCAGGCTTTTTCTGTTGGACATCTAAGGACATAAATGATAAAGGTCTTATTTTAAATGTTTTTCTAAGTCATAAAACAATCACCTGTCCCAGGAGCTTGCTCTCCACCTGTGCCTGGGATGTGGGATGGATCTGTGGCCATGAGGGGCCTGCCAATGTTTTTGGATGGCACCGTGTTCAGGGGAAGGGTTGGCACCAGGGAACTGCATATTTAATGAAAGGTTTCTAGAGATAATGGTTCAGCTTTCAAGTCTTTGTGCCATTAGTGAGATTAATCATTATAATTTCAGCCCAAACTGTAAAGCACTTGGTCAGTGATGGAAAAAAAAACATTTTGGGACAGAAAAAGCACCTTTAGAACAGATTTAAGTCACCCTGGTTTAGCCACCTGTCTGTGGAGTTGATTCTCTGGGGCATCTCAGCTCCTTCCCTTAAGTGTCCCTGGCAGGGACAGTTCTTCTCTGTCACTGTTCTCCCTCCAGGAAATACATGTTGTCCCTTCAAGAGCCCCTATCGTTGGGCCTCTTTCCCCCTGAGTTCTGGGTTGTCTCACAGAGAGGGGAGAGTGCTTCTGGTAACCATAGCAGGATCAGCCTTCTGGGAACTTCTCTCTGAGGGCTCCAGTGAGTCAGACAAAAAGAGGCTTTCTTCCTCCTCTCTTCTTTCCCCTACTTCATTCTAAACCATGCTCTGAGTAGTGGGTGGTGGTACCCATGTGGGGGCCACCAACATCATTGTCATGTTGGGGAGGAGAGCTCTTCCACCTTCACTGGGGGTGGAGTCTGGCCAATCCTGGAGGAAATGCTCCTACCTCACTGGCTTCTCCTCAGAGAGGAAAGGGGGGTCAGCAGCAATGGGACTGGTGAGAAGAGAACTTTGCTGCTTCTCTTCTCCTCTGAGGGTCTTCCTGTGGCACCCCATGCCTCCGTCTTCCTTCTGTTACTCTCATTTCGCTGTTGCATAAACTGCTTCCAGCTCCATAGGCAGAGGGCAAGAGGCCTTCCACTTTCTCAGAGCTCCTTGTCAAAGCCATACTCCTCCAAGTTGCCCTTGCATGAAGGGTCATTTTGTACTTGTTAGGTGTTAACAAGATGGAATGTTAATTCTTTAATCAGCTCTCATCTTTGTGGATTAGCTCCCTCGGTATGAAATCCAAGAGGCAGGCAGAGACAGACATCAAACCCCACTTTAAATAAACCTTAACAAAACTCAAATTGAGCCCATGTAGGCACCTGACATTTGTGTTCTCATTTATTAATCACAATACCAAGCAGGCCATTATCATCTTCATTATTACCCATTTCACAGATGAAAACACTGAGAGCATTGTGGCTTGGTGACTCCACTACAATTATGTGGCTGTCAAGTGGCAGATCTATGATGCCAAAGCCCCTGAGGGCTACATCATGCCACCAGCCTGTTCCCCTCTCTGCCCTCCTTTCCCCTTGGACACTGGCCAACATGAGATTGAGCTAGGCTGCCACTCCCTTGTCCTGTCCAATGGCATGGCGCTCAGCTATGCCTAAACCGCCCAGAGTCCAGGTGCCTCGTTATAGAAGGAAATCCATCTTCATTCATAATTTGACATCTGTTGACACTTGGGCCAAGCTGGTGCAAGGCCATGCCTGGGAATGTTGCTGCTTGTCCTGTCCTGGGATAAGGGGTCAGGAGCACATGGCCACTTGGACTCAGGTCTCTCTTTTGCAAAGTGAGGTCAGCCCGGAGCTGGAGTTAGGTTCACTGTCCTTTTGACTTTCCATCAAACTGCAGTAGCATCTGTTCCTCTTCCCATTCCATTACCTTTGTCACTGATAAATCTCCATTTCTAAAGAAACAAATAAAAACAAACAAAAAACAAACTAAATCTCCCCATGGTGCTCACTGCTTACAGACCTGCAGTTATCAGTGACAACACAGACCACTCATACAGCTGTGTGCAGGATACAACTCTGGAGTTGATCCTCAGAACAGCCCTGCTGGGTGGGTGCTACCATCACCACCATTTTGCATATGAGGAAACAGGCACAGAGATGCTCTGTAACTGGTCTGTGCTCACACAGCCAGTGGGCTGCAGCGTCAGAACTGGAAAACAGGCTGCCTGGCTGCAGAGCCCAGTCTGGACACATCCCACCACATCACCAGCTAACTTGAGGACTGATTCCATCCTGGCCCCTGTCCGCCTCTCCTGCCTCCAGGCTGCCACTGTCACCTTGGACAGACTCTGCTCCATCACACCAAACTCCTTCATTTCCCAGAACAAAGTGATAACTTTAGCAGCTCCCTCTCTTTGCACAAGATGCTTCCTTCAACTACAATAACGCTCTCCCCTTCGGGGCTGGACAAGTGCTCGTTCCCTCTTCAACCTGGTGACTCAGCTCTGCCTTCACCTCCTCAGGTATCACTTTCAATCATGTCATAATCCTAAGCCTTGCTCCTCTTGGGCCTGAATCAGGGCTTCTCAAACTGTAATGTGCACCTGAATCACCCAGAGAGCTTGTTAAATGCAGGATCTCAGGGCCTGACTTCTGCATTTTTAACAAGATGCCAGATGAGTGCAACATGGCTGCTCCAGGGCCACACTTTGAGTGGCCATGGTGGTCCTTCTGCCGCCACTCCCCCTGTGATCCTAGAGGGCCCCCGAGGCAGGCACCAAGCCCATGGTGTGTCCACTCCTCAGTCACCTACCTCACCATCTGGCACACTGGAGGAGTAAAATATGCACTTTGATTTCTTTCAATTAATTTTAAAAGGCATCTCAACACCAAAAGTTAAACAGCATCTAGATGAAGTATAAATAAGTGAGGGACCGTAAGTAACTTGCTCTTAAGTTCATCTTTTTTCATGAGAACCAAAATACCAGAAGAGACAACAGCCTGTTAAATATAATAAATCAAGAGTGGAAGCTAAGGAAACAAACAGGAGACTTTGAGATAAGGAAAGCCCCAACTCGACACGTCTGCCCATAATCACCTTAGCCAGTAGCCCATGAAATAAAGACCCTCTGGTTTATAATTTCCTCTATTTGTTTAACTTAAAGACCTATGTGCAGCCACAAAATGTATTATGTGTTGAGCATCCAGAACTGATAAAAAGAATAAACATGAATTGTAACCACTCAAGTTTAAGAACCAATTTTAGCCACTCGTGCTTCACCCATCAGAAAAAAAGAGCTGACTGGTTTCCTCTTGAGGTTCCCCAGAGCACACATCTGGAAGAGGAACAGGGTAGAAGTTTGCATCCCACGTGGAGGGAGAAAGCAGGAAACACAGCTGTGTTTTATCACAGCTACCGGAAACACTCATACGCTGGAAAATTTAGCGGGCCCCAAGGCTGCACATTCACAGGCCCTGGGGTTGAGGTGTCCTAGGAGCAATGGCGTGTGAAGTCTGGGGATCTCTGAAGGTCTTAGAAGAACAGAAGGAGCCCAGGTATCAGAAAGGACTCCCAGGAGCGTGTTAGTTGGCCAAAAGCTGCTTTGGAAACTTTGTTAAAACACAGACTTCTGTTCACAGAAATACTTTTATTATTTTACATAGTGGTGAGTTTTCCATTTTGGGGGCATGGAGTTTTTGCATCTGATGGAGTAAACATCATAGACCACCCTATAATTCAGAGCTTTACTTTCATGGAAGCAAAGAATACTAGAAATAGAAAGGATCCAGAAATCACATTTTTTTTTCTTCAAGTGAGAGAACAAACCCTGAGAAAGATGAAGTAGAATCTCCAAGGTCACCTTACCACTGAAGGGCAAAATCAAAGGATGGACTTACATTTCTGAATCAATCGCTGTTCTCATCTTGTCATGAGAAGCTGAAGGCAGAGTTAGTTCTAAGGAAAATAAAGAAGAATTAGAGATTCAAAGAAGTTGAGAGTCACCTCTTTGCCTGCTGCCACAGTCAGGCAGTGTCCCCCAGCAGCCATACCTGCCCTCCGCCTCCCTCAAAATCATGGAATCCTGCACCTGGCAGCTTCCTAATTGTATTTCTGTTATTTTACAGACAAGAACATCCTGAAGGCCAGAGGGGGAGCACTGGGCCATGTAACCAGGTAAAGGCTGACCTGAGACTTCAAAACCAACACTGCTCCCCACGTACTCAGTGTCATTACATTATAAGAAGGGATAAAGTGGGGAGAGTTTCCACACTAGCCTCCCTTCCACTTTCTGAGCTGCCGTTCCTTCTCACAGTGGCCTGCAGCACAGCGGCAGTCCGTCCCATGGTCAACCTAACAAGGTGCAAATAACCGTGGACCCTGACAGGGGAAGCTGCTCATCGGGTGTCGCTAATGCCAACCTACAGCACCTGCCACTAAGCAGAAAAACTGTATTAGGAAAATGAAGTGTAGTCTGCCTGGCTGGGTGCAGAAAACATATTATTAGATAAAATGTATTTAATTCAGTTTCAACCTTGTATCAGAATGCTACTTTGTTTTGTGAGGCAGAAAATAAACTGAAGTCCAGTCATGGCCACAGAAGCCCAGAGAGGTGTGTGTGTGCATGTGGGGGTTTCGCTGGTGGGGGCAGGGGTGCATGTGGGGCTCAGGAGGGGCGAGGAGGGGATTGTGGTGTGGTACCTGGGGTGAGTGTGGGTGGTGGATGAGTGTGTGCATGCATGCTTTTTCCCCTCTTCGTGAAGCCTTCGTGAAGCCTGACCAACCCTGGGCTACTTCAGCTCTGAGTGAATTAGAGAGCATGCTGATGGCTTTTCCCTTCCTCCTCACCTCACACAAATCAACAGGGCCCTTTGGAGCACTCTAAACCTACCCCTGGTTTGTTCCAGAAAATAAAAAGGAAAGAAAGGAAGGAAGTTACATGTCTCCAGGAATGAACAGTTAAGTTAGCTTGAACTTAGCCTAGGTGAACTATTTCAGAGGTGGTTCTGTATGATTATCAATGACAGCGAGCCTCTATCAGGTACCTATTCCATGCCAGGTGCTGAATCTTGAAGGCTACCTCTATTCTTCATTGCAGTCTTACCCGCAGGACCAGATCATGCCATTATCCACATGAGGAGAAAGAGTCTGAGGCAGGCGGGAGACCAAGTTGACAGATGGACCCAGGTGTGTTTGATGCCCAGTCCCAGGCTTGAAAACCACAGGCAGGGCAGAGAGCAGGACAGACCTGAGATCAAATCCCTATTCCATATAGTCAACCCCCAACTTGACAAAATGCTCTCAAGAATATGTCGACAGTTTGGGCTTTTGTCTGTATGTTTTTTGTTTTTTTTACCTTGTTTAACAAATAAGTCACTAGAGACTCAGAGAAATAAAACAACTTGAAGGAAAGCAGTTAGGTGGCTATGGCAGAGCTGGGACTAGAACCCAGCACTGCTGGTTCCCAGATCACTAAGAAAATGAATCTCGCACCGGATGCCTGAGACCCTCGTGGCAGGAACCTTCCGTGCCCATGGCACCTTGGACCTGCCAGGGGCTGTCTGCCCTGCAGCCACTGAGGCCAAGAGGCTCTGCCAGTGCTCAGGCATCAGTATACTTGGGCCCCGATCTACTTTGCTATCTCTTAGAGGGAGAGGTGTGGACACTATGTGCACTCTCTGCCTATCTGATCCCATGGGGATGGTTCTAGGAGTCAGGAGCTAACCATCCTGCCCTGACTCACAGGCATCTGGCTCATCCTCACCTCCTGGTGCTCACTTCCTTGATATCATTAGATGTTTGTGACACTGTCAGTCTTGAGTCTGCTTAATTCACTCTCCGGGTGTGCCTGCACTCGTCTCATTTTCCAGTCTGTTCATCTTCACCCACGTTTAAATTAGGTTGACCTGAGATGCCTGTCTGAGCCTCTCTGGCCAATTTGCTAGTGATTACTTCTGCTACCTAATTCACTGACCACAAGGACGTGAAACCTGTCCGTTTGATTAGGAAATGAGAGACAGTGACAGACACAAACCTTTGGGAAATGGCCACAGGCACGCACAGAACACCCACACGAAGGTGACTCCAAGGGCCCAGAAAAAGGGCAATTAGCTACGTGGGCACAGGGAGGTGCAGGAAATAAATGCTGTCTATGCACTAAGAGAGCCCAGGAAAGGACAACAGTGACTCCCTGGAGAGAGTGTGCAGATACCCTGCTTTATTCTCGGGTCACGACCACCCAGGACACCCTCTCAGGCTCAGTCTCCCCATCGGGCCCCCCACTCGCCAGAGGCTGGGCTCCTGGTGACAGAGACATATGCATGTCTCCGTCCATGAATCCAGCGCCTTCTCTGTAGGGATGAGGAGGCCTTGAAGGCACATCCTAAGGGATGTGCTCTGTATCACTGCAAGGCCTTGACATGCTCATCCCCTCTCTGAGCCTCAGTTTCCCTGTCTGTCCTATGAAGCTGGTGACCTGCTGGCTTGCTGCTCACTCTCATTGCCATGTTCTAAAAGGTAGACCCACAGGCTTAACTCCCTGGCAAGCATCAATGAGTATCACCTGATGGCCGGGAGAGCCCTTTGGGGAAGGAAGAGTGAAGGAGAAAAGGAAGGGTCAAATAGGGTCTGAATTAAGCCCGCAATCCCCTAGCTTTCCTTTGGAAAAGGGACAAAGACCACCACTGGTTTTAGACAAAGTAAGACCTGAGAGCTGTCGTTTTACCCTCACAGCACCCCTGCAGGCAGTGGGGCCATTACCATTTTGTGAATGAGGTGTCTGAAGCAGGAGAGTTTAGTCCTATGTTCGGGATGCCCAGTCGAGGGGCAAACTTGGGGTCACTTGTCTCCATGGTGGTGCTGCCTTAGCAAGGAGAGAACAAGGAGCCCTTTGTCCCCGAGTTCTGAGAGAATCTTCTGGATGTGGCTAAGCTGAACACAGGGGAGGCCAGCCTCCTCCTACCCTTCCCCAAGGGGTAACACCTACCATGGAGAGATAACACTGCTCTGAGGGATCAGAAGGACATTTTTGGGCAACTGCCACATGCGTCCCTTGCAGAGGGGTGAGTGTGTGACAGGAGACATGGACGGAGATGGGGGTCCCTGACATCTTGGGATAGCCAGTTAGGCTCTGTGGGTGAGGATCAGGGAAGTATGTGGTTTCTGCCAGAACATCCGTGGACAGCTTGAGCCAGCTCCTGCTGGTCTCTTACCCTCCCACACACCTGTTAAAACCAGCTTGTCAGGCCCCATGAAAACCCCTGGTGAGGCTTTTGTTGGGATTGTATTATATTGAAAAATCCATTTGATGCTCTAGAATATTGAGACATTTGGTAGCTCTAGAATATAGAGAATTCCTTTTTTTATTATTCTAGAACTATTTTTATTTATTTATTTTAATTTATTAACATATACTGTATTATTTGTTTCAGGGGTACAGGTCTGCGAATCCTCAGTCTTACGCAATTCACAGCACTCACCATAGCACATACCCTCCCCAATGTCCATAACCCTAGAATATAAAGAATTTCTGACCATAAACCATATCTCTCCACTTCCTTAAGACTTTTATAATCACTTTTGACAAAGAATCATACGTTTTCATGTTAAAGTCTTACGTTTAAAAATTCTATTTCTAGGCTCCTTATATGTGTGCCATTGTAAATGAAATCTTTTAATTGCATTTAATTAATTACAGTTGAGTACAAATTACTGTAGGCTTTATAAACAGTTCTTGTATTAACCAACAATATGAGGTGCTATTATTACTTGTAATTTGCTTGTACGTTCTTTGGGGTTCCTACGCAAACAAACATCTGAGTAATGGCAGTTTTGTTCCTTCCAGTTCATGGGCCTTTGGTGTGTCTTATTGCTCTGAATGCACAGTATGAATTGAAGTGGTAGTGGTGGGCATCCTTGTCTTGTTCTTATTTTTTTTTAAGGTTTTTATTTATTTATTTCACAGAGAGAGACACAGCGAAAGAGAGAACACAAGCGGGGGGCGGGGGGGAGGGCTGGAGAGGGAGAAGCAGGCTTCCCGCCGAGCAAGGAGCCTGATGCAGGGCTCAATCCCAGAACCCTGGGATCATGACTTGAGCTGAAGGCAGACACTTAACAACTGAGCCACCCAGGCACCCTGCTTGCTCTTATTTTTAAAGGGAATGCTTCTGACATTCCACATTTAATCAGGATTTTTTCATATCTTTCTGGAAGATATCATTTATCGGAGTAAGAATGTTTTTCTTGATTTCTAGTCGGCTAAGACTTTTTACCATGGATTTGTATCAAATTTCTCAAATGATTTTTCTGCTTTCATTGAGCTAACTATGTTGTCCTTTTACTTCAATTGTTAAAATGGTGAATTATTTGTTTTACTAATGTTTAGTAACTATTGCATTATGTAATAATTTAAACTTAGTCATGAGTATTACTTTTTGGTATAATTTAGGGTTTTGTTTAAATATTTTGCATCTATGTTTCCTAGAAATTGGTCTGATTTTCCTTCCCTTTGTCTGTTTTTTTTTAAATACTTTATTTATTTATTTATTTATTTATTTGACAGAGCAGGGGGAGGAGCAGAGGGAGAGGGACAAGCAGACTCTGAACTGAGTGCAGAGCCTGATGCAGTGCTTAGTCTCACAACCCTGAGATCATTACCTGAGCCAAAATCAAGAGTCAGAGCTTGGGGGGTTGCCTGGGTGGCTCAGATGGTTAAGCATCTGCCTTCTGCTCAGGTTACGATCCCAGGGTCCTGGGATCGAGTCCTGCATTGGGCTCCCTGCTCAGTGGGGAGCCTGCTTCTCTCTGCCTCTGCCTCTCTATCTCTCTGCCTCTCATGAATAAATAAATAAAATATTTAAAAAAAAAAAAAGAGTCACCGCTTAACCTACTGAGCCACCCAGTCACCCCTCCCTTTTTCTGGTTTTGGCATCAGAGTTAGACCAGCTCAATGAAAGGGGATTTCCTTCCTTGGAAAGGTTTATGTAAAAAAAGGATTGCTGTTCCTAGGGAATCATCTGGATGTCCAGGATGTAGTGATGTTGTGGAGTGGGTATATACTGATGGCCCAGGTTCGAATCCTGACTCTCTTGTGTGGTCCTAGGCAAGCCACATAACCTCCCCTTCCCCAACTCATCTGTGGATCAGAATAGGATACCACCTGCAAGGTTGAATCATTGTGACAGTTAAATGAGTTAATATATATAAGCCAGTGAAAATAATGCAGACACATGACAAATGTACATAAGGAAGAGCCACTGGGGGTCCTAAAAGGAATTACTCACGAAACTAAGTAAAGAAATTCACTTGTGGGAACACTTTTAAATATCTGCTTAGTTCATGTAGTGACAAAAGTAATAGAGTTAGTCCAGTGTTCTTTTTCTTCTCCATTAAATTTTTATTATTTGTACTTCTCTAAGAATATATCAATTTTATCTAAATATTCCAACTCATGTTCTCTTTTATTAGAAGTGTTAATTATTTGCTACATCTATAATTATATGTTACTTTGCATTAAAATGTTGTTTATGTCATTCCTGTTTTCCTCCAACAGTTTTGTCTCAGACTTTTCAACTTTATTGGTTTTTTCAACAACAGATTTTGAAATTGTATATTTTCTCTGTTTCATTCTTTGCTATTCTTACCCTTATTACTTTTCCCTTGTGTTCCCTTTGGGCTTAGTTTGTGGTTCCTTTTCTATCGTCTTATGTTCTACAGTTAGCTTTTAATTCTCTTTTCTTTCTTTTTTTTTAAAGATTTATTTATTTGAGAGTGACAGAAAGAGAGTGGAGTGGGGAGGGGCAGAGGGAAAGAAAGAATCAATCTCAACCTGACTCCTGGCTGAGCACAGAGCCTATCGTGGGGCTCGATCCCATGACCCTGAGGTCATGACCTGAGCCAAAACCATGGGTCATATGCTTAACTGACTGAGCCACTCAGGCACCCCTTTAATTCTCCTTTCTAATACAGACGTATAAAACATGCAATACCCATTACGTACTTCCTTAGCTATGTTCCTTTGGTCTTATAATTAGGGTTTTATTTATTTAATTGTCATAGAGTTGCAGCAGTTTTTGGAGTTTCCATTTTTACTTATTTGTTGCCTCATGAATCACTTACACATTTAGAAAATATATTATTACCAGGAGTGTTGCAGGGCTGTTGATCATGCCAGTATTATTGATGTACAACTGAATCTCATTTTGGTCACAGATTGATGTCTGCACAAGGAAGAACCACTCAGGTAAGCTCAAGGTGAAGGAAGACTTATTCCAAGGGTTCATAAGAAGCGAGGGCATTAGTCTTGGTGGTTCTCCAGGAGAAGCCCTCCTTTTTTTTTTTTTTTAACTTTTCTTTTTAACATCTTAATTTTATTTTATTTTTTTCATGTTCCGAGATTCATTGTTTATGCACCACACCCAGTGCTTCATGCAATATATGCCCTCCTTAATACCCACCACCAAGCCCACCCATCCCCGTACCTCTCTCCCCTCCATAACCCTTAGTTTGTTTCTCAGAATCCACAGTCTCTCATCTTTCGTCTTCCCCTCCAATTTACCCCAATTCACTTTTCCTTTCCTTCTCCTAATGTCCTCTATGTTATTCCTTATGATGCTCCACAAGTAAGTGAACCACAT
>CM052885.1:79599989-79628338 GCA_028534135.1 Potos flavus
A
This sequence comes from Potos flavus, assembly GCA_028534135.1. Classification (NCBI taxonomy): domain Eukaryota; kingdom Metazoa; phylum Chordata; class Mammalia; order Carnivora; family Procyonidae; genus Potos; species Potos flavus. The sequence continues at coordinate 79,599,991 of CM052885.1, forward strand.
AACAGTTTTTCAGGCTTCTGCTCTCTGGAGGTTTTCGCTCTTTTGCAGTTTTTTCGCCTTTTCAGAGAGTCCGAGCAAGGAGTCTGCCCGTCCCCAGACCTCCGCGTCACAGAGAAGTCTCAGTCTGCTCCCCTCTGCGAACACCGTCCTCACCGCAGCCCGCCACAGGCGGTGCGCACCCCAGCCACCGTCCCAGTGACCCCGAGAGGCCCTCAGTAGCCTCTGCACCCTCGCGCGACCAAAGCCGCGAGGTCTAGGAAACTGGTTTCTGGTGGCTGCCCGCGCCTCGACTGCTGTCCGGGCTCCGGTCCGCGCGGGTGCGCTCAGATTCCTGCCCCAAGCGGCCGCGTTCTCTCCGGCCTCTGGGCGGAGGGCGCCTCCGTTTCTCCCCCCTCGTGCGGGGCACAGGGCGTGAGCCAACGGCGTTAACGCGGGCGGAGAACACAGCGCTCGTCCCGCCCGCCGCTCTTTGTGTCTGGAGGCCCCGACGCCGCGCTCTGGCAGCCTCCAGGCCGAGGAGCAGATTTCTAAAAGTTCCGATTTTGTGCTCTGCCGCTCTGCGGCTTGCCGGGAGCTGGCCCCTCCCCCCATGGTCTGTCTTCCCGTCGCTTCAGATTCACTTTTCCGCAAGTCCTACCTTCCAGAAAGTGGTCGATCCTCTGTTCTTAGAGTTGCTGTTCTTCTTCTCTTCTATCTCCTGCTAAGTTTGTAGTTGTTTAAAGTGGTTTGATAACTATCTAGCTGAACTTCTGGGATCAGTCACTATCTCCGCCTCCTACTTCTCCGCCATCTTGCTCCTCCCCCTCCTGTGCAGAAGCTTTTTATCTTGATGAAGTCCTAAGAGTTCATTTTCGCTTTTGTTTCCTTTGCCTTAGGAGACATGTCCTGAAAGAAGTTGCTGTGGTCAATGTCGAAGAGGTTACTACCTATGTTCTCCTCTAGAGAACATAGATTCAATAGGAATTGATAGATTCCTGCCTCACGTTGAAGTCTTTTGTCCATTTCGAGTTTATCTTTGTGTATGGTGTAAGAGAATGATCAAGTTTCATTCTTCTATATATAGCTGTCCAATTTTCCCAGCACCATTTATTGAAGAGACTGTCTTTTTTCCACTGGATATTTTTTCCTGCTTTGTCAAAGATTATTTAGCCATAGAGTTGAGGCTCTCTACTCTATTTCACTGGTCTATGTGTCTGTTTTTCTGCCAGAACTATGCTGTTTTGGTGATCACAGCTTTGTAGTAAAGCTTGAATTCAGGCAATGTGATGCCCCAGCTTTGTAGTAAAGCTTGAATTCAGGCAATGTGATGCCCCCAGCTTTGTTTTTCTTTTTCAACATTTCCTTAGCAATTTGGAGTCTTTTCTGATTCCATACAAATTTTAGGATTGTTTGTTCCAGCCCTTTGAAAAATGCTGGTGGAATTTTTATCAGAATGGCATTGAAATTATAGATTGCTCTCGGCAGTATAGACATTTTAACAGTGTTTATTCTTCTGATCCATGAGCATGGAATGCTTTTCCACCTTTTTGTGTCTTCAAATTCTTTCATGTGTGTTCTGTAGTTCTTCGAGTACATATCCTTTAACTCTTTGATTAGGTTTATTCCCAGTTATCTTATGGTTCTTGGTGCTATTGGAAATGGAATCAATTCTCTAATTTCCCTTTCCATATTTTGATTGTTAGTATATAGGAAAGCAACTGATTTCTGTGCATTTATTTTGTATCCTGCCACATTATTGAATTGTTGTGTGAGTTCTAGTAGTTTGGACAAGAGTCCAGGACCTGACGGATTCCCTGGGGAATTCTACCAAACATTCAAGGAAGAAATAAGACCTATTCTCCTGAAACTCTTTCAAAAAATAGAAACATAGGAAAACTTCCAGACTCTTTCTATGAAGCCAGCATTACCCTGACCCCCACCAGGCAAAGATCCCATCAAAAAGAGAATTTCAGACCAATATCCTTGATGAATATGGATGTCAAGATTCTCAAAAAGATCCTAGCTAATAGGATCCAACAGCACATTAAAAAGATTATTCATCATCATCAGATGGGATTTATCCCTGGGAGGCAAGGGTGGTTCAACATTCGCAAATCAATCAATGTGATAGAAAATCAATAAGAGAAGAGAGAAGAACCACATAGTCCTCTCAATTGATCCAGAAAACGCATTTGACAAAATTCAGCATCGGTTCCTGATTAAAACTCTTCAAAGTATAGGGATAAAAGGAATATTCCTCAACTTCATAAAATCCATCTATGAAAAGCCCACAGCGAATATCATTCTCAATGGGGAATAGCTGACAGCCTTCCCTTTGAGATCAGGAACACGATAAGGATGCCCACTCTCACCCCTGTTGTTCAACATAGCACTAGAAGTCCTAGCGATGGCAACCAGGCAACAAAAAGAAATAAAAGGTATTCAAATTGGCAAAGAAGTCAAATCTCTCTCTTCGCAGATGACATGATACTTTATATGGAAAACACTTTCTGAAAAAAGTCAAACATTTTCTGAAAGAGTAACCTGCCAAGTGGCCCCATCCCATATGGATATTAGAAAGCTCATTTTGTTTTATTAATATTTCTAATATATTATTACCATTTAATAATAAAAATAATTTTATTATTATTATTTTGTTTTATTATTATTATTTTTATTATGTTTTCTTAGTCGCCATACAGTATGTCATTAATTTTTGATGTAGTGTTCCAAGAAAAAAATGAGGCTCATTTTGAATGCAGTGTGCAATGCCATTGGAGGAGATGGGCTAGTGAAGAGACTTGCTGAAATTTAGGAGAACTGAAAAAGGTGTGGTTGTAGGGATGGACAAAAGGGGTCAGATTTGAGCCGTGTTCTGGAACCAAACATCTGAGGACTTGGTGATTTTGGGAGTAGTCAAGTAACTCATCTATGGTGTCCTGGCATGGTTTCAGTAAGTACACTCTCAGTCTGGGTTGTCTACCCAGACAGAGACCAAGAACAGCCCCACACCAGCAATGCGCTCATCTATGGCAGTGACATCATTGACTTTGCCTTCCTTTACTGGTGTCTACATTTTCGTTTTTCTGTCCACACAATCCCCTCATCACAAAAGGAGGCGACCTACACAGGCAGGCCCTACAAACAGCCCAAAAGGCACTCCGAGCCGGTGGTGGTTTCAGAGTCACAGATGGCTTTCCCATTTTTGTTAATTCTGACACTTTTCCCAGCGCAGGAGTTGTCACAACATGCACTGGATATAATGAGATTCATGAATTAGATAATAGGATTTGCTAAGGCTTGACCGGGATTGGCTCTAACTTGATTAGGATCTGGAACTAGAAGCTGAATGAGTGGGAGAAAAGGAGCTTCCTGTTCTTTTGTTCACCCCTGAGATTTCATTGTTATTCTTTGTCTTTAACAGCGAGGCTTGCTTCACATGTTGCAAGCACCAGGATGACAGAAGGCTCTGAATAGCTGCAGAGCATATGGGTTTAAGAACAAAAGAAGAAGCATTTAGATTTGTTTGTTCATTTGTTTGTCTCAGCTATAGATAAGCCAGTTTCCAAATTTTAACTTGCAATAACAAAACACACTCATAAGTCTAAAACATCTTGTTGTTGAAATTCCTGCATCTTTGTTATCTTAGGGAACTTAAGACTCTAGCCCTGTTTTCCCTTTGAAAATTTTTCGTGTGCATGTGATCTTTGGTTAATAGAAGGACACTTAGTGATGAAATACAATGCAATGTATTTTTCAAGCCTTCAAGATGGTCTCTGGGGAGATGGTTACAAGATACCGGACCAACAGAGCTTCTTTTGTTCCAAATCTCCCTATTTAAACTTTTTTTTTTTAATCTTTCTTTGCTCCCTAAAAACCACCCCAATATCTACCATTCTGGTAGACCCAAGAAGGATTTACATTTGTGGACCTTAGTCCCTCCCCCTTTGCCCAGCCTCTACCAAATCAGATGTGGTGTAGAATTAAGTCACATTCCTGGATCCAGACCAAAGTGTCAGTGAACCCCCCAACCTCAAGTCTCCTTTACAACTGACCCACCTCAGAAAAAGGCATGCAGAGAGTGAGTCCTGATTATCCTTGGAGTTTCCACAATCCAATGTGGCCAGAACTCTAGAAGCCTGATCTTGCCTAGATGTACCCTATTTGGTGCTGATCAACTTGCCCTATTGGCTTTTTGGGCCTTGTTGTCCTCTTGAATGACCACAGCCTTGCAATGAAATCAAGTCTATTTTGATGGGGCTTTGATTGCAGGCCTCTTTTTTACACAGAGCAGTTTATATCACTGCAGTGTGTGCACTGCACACCTGAGGACTCCATAATGGTGTTCCCTGGAGTTGTGCAGTGTGCAGTAAGGACAACCATTTATAGAGGCCCTACTACATTTGTCAATTCATTTTCTGAATCAGATTCTGACCATTCTATACACACACACACACACACATACACACACACACACACACACACACACACACACACACACACACACACAATTTCACAGAATGAGTCTCTCTTCCTTGCCTGACACTTGAGTATTTGACTCTAATCTAGTTTCCTGCTTCAGTACTCTGATCCACGTAGTATCTGGAAATTAAGACCATTCTACTTCCTTAGTCACTGTGCCTGAGCACTCAGCTGCATATATTGACTCACCCTCAAAAACTAGGACAGGTCCCTCAAGCCTTGCACACGTGTGACGCCCACCTCTGAAACCCACAGACTACTTATTTATTCAACAATTGCCACAGAACACCTCCTGCATGCTAGTTCCCGGTTTTCCATCTGCAAACCAGTGTTGGGCATTAATAAAATGTCACTCATACAATTCCTCTGATAGATTGCTTCCAAATTTTATGACCTTTCAAAGTTTGAATTCACAATATATAGATTATCAACTACACAGAATTTTGCTTACAAAATTAGTTTGTTAATTTTGCTTAATTAACAAATCTACGACTTAAAAGGTCAGTGTGGCATACAATGGAAAACAACTCCACAATAAAAAGGAATGAATACTTGATATTTGCAACAGTTTGGGTTAATCTTAAGGAAATTATATGGAGTGAAAAAACCTAATATCAAAAGAATACATATTGGCTGATTCCATTTATGTAACATTCATGAAATAATATAATTATAGAGTTGGAGAAAGTTTTGGTGGTTGCCAAGGCTAGGGTAGTGAAGGGATGGGTGGGCAGGTATGGCTATAAGGAGGTAGCAAGAGGGAGCCTGCGGTAATAGTAGAGTTGAGTGTCTTGATTGTGGTGGTGTTTACACATGTGATAAACTTGCAAAGAGCTATACACATACACACATACACGCACATGAGTTCATATAAACTGTTGATATCTGAATATGTTCTATGGATTGTGCTAATGTCAGTTTCCTGGAGGTACCTCTGTGCATCTCCATTTCCTCATAGGAATGATAATAATGACACCAACGCCATGGAATTTTCTGAGGGATTAAATGTTATAATAGATATGAGGTAGTGAGCACTATAAATGGTACATCATATTCATAGTAGGCCTATTGATATTTCTGCCCATCTATCTGTCCATTCATCCATCCATCTCTGTGATGGGGGTGGGAAGGTGGTGATTACCAAAATCACAAGATGAGCTGGAATGTAGAGCAAGAAATTCAGAAAACACTGATCTGGTTACAATATACATAGTTTCATTTTTCCTTCCTCTTTCTGCCATAAAATTGTTGCCTTCTTCTCTGAATTCCCCAGGGCTTACATTTACCTTCTGTACCACAGTGTATAGTATACACTCAGGAATAAAGACAAAACCATTACTCATATTCTGCAGAACTTCTGATTCATCAGCCCTGGTATTTGTTTTCATTTATTCTCAACATCCTTCAGCTTTTGATAAAAATATCCAAACTTTCATGTGAATCTGCATTTGAGTCCTTTAGGAAGGGCCTAGGATGATCCAGAAAAGTGTGATTATTATCAAGTAAGATACTATCACAAAAACTAATCAGAGAAGTTATTGGTGATGTTCACCTTAAAATCCATTGTTCTCTATTGTCCTCATTTCATAAAAGGAGAACGCAAGAGTTCATCAAAACTAAGGGTTGAGGAGGAGTGAGTCAGAGTCAAGAATCAGAAGGTGCTAGCCAGACCATTGGTAATAATGGAAAGTCCATTTCATCAGTGGAGCTAAATTAGGAACAGGACAGGCCTATGTAGGAAGAGAAAATGAAATGTCACTTGCCCCATTTCACCCAGATAGCCAACTCATGCATTCTCAGATCTCTTCTGCAACTTCCAAATCCACTTTTCCACCTCTCTGCTTAGTGTAAATTTAAGACCTATCTTTCCTTACATAAATTGTTGTAAAATTCTCCCCACTTTCCTCACTGTCTCTACTATACAATTTGGTTTTCTCCCCAAACTGCTGACTTTTAACTTTTTAGGACATCGCTTTTCCTAGCTTCTATCATTCTTAGATCTTAAGTTCCTATACTCACACAACCATTCCCAGTGGACTTTAATTCACATGGCTGCTGATTTAACTGTTCCCATTTCATGGGTGGCTTGGCCATCAGTATCAGTAATGGTCTCTGCAATACTGGATGGCTTCTCATTTTAGGATAAAGCCCACTTTCATTAGCATAAACAACAAAGTCAGTCACCACTGTTTTTCATCTATATTATCAGTCTTCTTTCTATTTGCTCCAGTGACTCAGCCTCCACTCTAGCCACCCTTAATTATTCATCTTTCCTTTTGTGCCCACGCACTTCTAGGGATCCAGCTTGGATGACTGGATGGATGGATGAACAGATGGAAGAGTTAATGAATGGAGAGATAGTGGATGGATGATTGAGTAAGCAAGTGAGGAATGAATGAATGGGATAGGTTGGACTGGAAGATTTAAAGGTAAAAATAACAACTGTTTGGAAACTGGGAGGCGAAGAAATTGATTGGGATGTGAAATTAATAGTTATTAGGAATTGATCCTATCCTAGTCATTCTATGCATAGTCTTACCGAAGTATTTTAAGGTGGGCATTTTATAAATATCACATTGTATAAATGAGGAATTGAGATTTCCAGAATGTAGTACCTTTTTCAAGTATATGCAATGCCAGAACTGGAATTCAAACCCAAGTGAGATATGTCAGAAATTTATGCTCCTTCAACTGCACTACTTGGAAAGATTTCAGTTGGGGACATACTGATGGACAGATGATTCAGCACCTTCTGATGATACCTAGTAAATAGGCACATATTTAAATTTAGAGCTCAGGAGAAAATATCCCTGGAGATAAGGATTTGGGACTCATGGCATGTAGATAATGGCTGTATCCATACAACAGACACATATAAAGCACATACTATATGTCAGACATTCATCTAAGCCCTGAATGAGATGGAAAAACTGATAAGAACACCCAGCACAAAGACAAAGAATAAGGAGAAGAGAAGTAAGAACACAGGCTGCGAAGACATGGCCTGGAAGGTGCCTGAGACATATTCCTGTCAGATGGGTGGAAATGGAAACAGTGTTCCAGGTGGGAAGGGGGTTCGAGGTTCAAGGAAGAAGTGTGGTTTGAGGAAGTGTGGTTCGAGGGAGAAGAGGGACTTGCGGTCCTGGGATGTAAAGAGAAAAGAGGAGTGTCTCGCCAGATGAAAGTTGTGAACCCTGTTAGGGAATTTAACCCTTAGAACAGTGGAGAGTCCCAGAGGGGTTCACACAGATGGATGTAGTGATTAGCTCTGCACTTTCCAAGTGCATTCTGGGAAGAAGTGGGCTGCAGGGACCAGTTGGGAGTCACTCCAGGTATCCAGGGCACAGAGTGGCCTCTGGGGCCAGAGGCTTGGAGCCTGTCCAGGGTGCTGCACAGCTCTGCAGATTTACTGTTTCCTATCTACTCTGGGTGGTAGGCTTTGCCTAGTAAAAGCAGAATTATTTAATCTTTTGTCAGAAAACTCTGTGTTTTTTTCTTTAGCAGTGCCATCAGGGATCACCCCTCAGGACACAAAAATCAAGCCCTTCCTCCACTGTAAAATGTTCACCTACATGCACCCTGAGCTCCACAGTTACTGCTTACTGCCATCATGGGTGAGTTCCTCCAGTGGGTTGAGATTGAGAAAGGGAGCAGCATTTGTGGCTGGCGTAGCCATCTGCCCCTCAATTAGCACACACTGGCTTCCTCAATCTGCTGCTCTCTCCACCCATTAATCTAAGGACTTCCTGTAAGTTTCCACCTCAGCCAGCTATGAGCAAGCCTCTCAACATCTCCATTAAAATCCTGGCAGAATCAGTTTTGTTTTAATTAACTTATGCTCCTCAGATCTTTGGTGGCCTACATTCAGTTTGAGAATCATCATTGTGAATGACCAGATCTCTTTCAGGATGTTAGCATGTTTTAGCTCCAAATTCTATCAATCATGACCCCATTTTTCATGAGGGGCTACATTTTCTACCTGAACTGTGGATTCCTTTCAAATGATACACATTTTAAAAACTGGTTTAAGAAAACAGGGGATGGAAAGGAGAGGAGAGGGGCAAAGCCGAAAGAAAGCCAGTGAAAATGAGTGTTGGAAAGACAATTATCGAACTGACTTTTCAAAGTCATGGAACAGCCTGTGTTCTTATTGAAACTCCTAGGAAGTGTTTTTGGGTCATTTGTCTCCTCAGCAGAAAACACAGAAGTTCACCTGATACACTCAGGCATCGGATTTTGATTAGTCACCAGGTTTTCATGTCCAAGCTTGATGCATGAAATTACAATGAAGCCACAAGCAAATTTATTATCAGTTATAAATTATGAAGAAAAATTTGAGCAGTCAGTAGTTGTCAAGGTCTATCATGAAGACACACATATTTTCAGTAGGATGAATGGGAAAGGGAGGGCATTTCGGTCCAAAATGATGAAGTTACTTCATCATGGAATTTATGAGCTGAAAAAGAAACTTGATAATCATATTTCTATCCTGTTCTAGAATTCCCTTTAGTATACTTTTTTAAATATTTCATTTATTTATTTGAGAGTGAGAGAGAGCACTAGAGAGAGCAAGCAAAGAGGAGGGCAGAGGGAGACCGAGAAGCAGGCTCCCTACTGAGCAGTGAGCCTAACTTGGGGCTCAATCCAAGGACCCTGGGATCATGACCTGAGCTGAAGGCAGATTCTTAGCTGGCTAAGCCACCCAGGCAACCCGATTCCCTTTAATATCTTTACCAAGTATTTAAATGATTGATACCCTCAAGGTGCAGTAGTTTTCAAACCAGAGATTAGATAAGTGTCAGAATAATGGCTAACAGAGGAAGCAGAATCAAGACTGGTATCCCTTTGGGGTTTCCTTCAGCCAAAGCAAGGATGGAGCAGTTTCTATTAGAGAGAGAGGACGAGCCCTTTCCTGCTGGAGGATTCATCTCACTGAATCTTTCAAGCCCATGCTCCCTGCACATCCTCTCAGGGAGGCCAATGGATGCTTCAGTAGTATCTGCCCTCAGCTACATATGCACCTCAAATGCTGGAATAGACTCATGTCTGAGTTCTCCTTGGAAAAAAAGAAAACAAGTATAGAGCATGGAAGCACAAATAAATAAAGGAAATTTGGCAAAATGGCTCAACCAAATTAAAATTGGAGCTTAGAATATCTAGAGAGGGGTGCCTGGGTGGCTCAATCAGTTAAGTGTCTGCCTTTGGCTCAGGTCATGGTCCCAGGGTCCTGGGATCAAGCCTCAAGTCAGGTTCCCTGCTCTTCAGGGAGCCTGCTTCTCCTTCTCCCCCATTTGTGCTCTCTAGCTCTCTCTCTCTCTCTCTCAAATAAATAAATACATCTTAAGAAAGAAGATGTAGAGAAATAAATGAACTGCATAGTTTTTAAAGCATCTTGCAAAAATGACATTTCAATCAGGCTTTGTGTATGTGCCATCAATCAATGATTTGAAGTCAATCTCTCTGGAAAGATGGGGCTTGCTTTGAGAATCAGTACCTGATTCACATACTTTAAGAAACAGGAGACAAACTGAGGAAGTTGAAATCCACTCATGAGAGGGGATCACCAGGGTAAAGATTTTATGTAGCCTCAGGAAGGTGGCATGTCCCCAAAAAAAAAAAAAAAAAAAAAAAATTTACTCAAAAGTTGTTCTTTGCCTTATCCAACTGCTGAAAAGAACCAACAATTATGACTCCATAGAGCATGAATGGAATTATTATGACCTAGAACATTTTCAAGGTAGAAATTTTTATGTGCAGAAAAACTTCAATGGTACTTCTATTAAGAGTGTGATTCTGAGATGTCGCTTCCTACTTGAATGAATTCATGGATGAATATGCACATCTCCGGGTGTCTAACTAAATCAACTTGCATTTTGGACATGGACCAACTGTACTTTGGAGAATGATTCTGCTTCTGGTCTGAGATCACTGGTCTTCCCATTCTATGTGCTAGATTGTAGGCTTTCCTACTTAATGACAGTAAGACCACATTACAATGTGCAAACATAAGTTGCCCAAAGATTGTTACCAACAATTGCCCAAAAATCTTTGGGAAGGGCATCCAGATAATGTTCCAGATATTTAAGATGTATATTATGAAAGAAAAGAAGGATCCCAGCCGCACTCTGGGACACTCTGTGTTAGGGTGTGACAGGGCCCATCAGTTTGCTTTGTCACCATCACAGCAGACTTGCAGGCTACCCTGAAATTTTGTGTTAGAGAGTTTGCAGAAGCACCAATACCTAAGGGCCTCTAATTGTTCTATTTAACCTGGGCACAGAATCAAACAACAAATAAGTGTCAACTAAAGCTACACAAAATGCTTTCTTTAGTTGTAACAGATTTTTCAGTAAAATGTTAGGGAACAGGCACCTACCAAATATGGCAGGATTATGCTGAGTTTCATGCCCGGGATGGGCTGATTGTGCAGAACGAGACTAGGAGAACATTCAGTGACATGAATGTCACTTGAGTATTGAAGTAGAATAAGCTCCATTTTTGAAAATGGAATTCTAAGTAATTTCAAATTTTTGACACCCTCAATTAGGACAGGTGCTAAGAATATAATGATGGAGGTAGAAAAAACCCTATACTGTAAACAAATTAATTTGAGATGATGCTACTGAGTGTTACTAAGAATATAAAGGTTATGACGATGAAGCATTACTTTCCTCATTTAGATTGAAACATTTAGCATAGGGAGTTTTATTGGAGACCTGAGTAAAATGGAGACCACGTTATATGGTAACACCCACAAGTAACCTCAGACCCATGAGCCAAGATCCAAAAGCAGCAATGTACTCTGTATGTAAGAGCACAGAAAATTAATGTGGCTAAAGCATAGCGGGCCTATGGAGAAGAATAATGGATGGTAATGGGAGGCAGCCAAAGCTGGGAACCACAGAAACAAGAATGAGGGACTTGTCTCTCCTCTAAGAACAGAGGGAGGACTTCTGAGGGTTCAAGTAGGAAAACAATTCTTTCTTACATTTTCGAAAGAGGATTCTTACTGCTGAGTGAAGAATGATATGCTAGGTCAATGAGTACATTGACTGGTTTGAGCTTTACTTTATTTTTTCCAGAAAATTACATAGCAGATGGTCCCAGGTTCCAGAATGAGAGGTGCTTAGGGTTTTTGTAAAATTCAAACCTGCTTTAATAAGATGAAGCTGCAACAGAGACCAATGGAACAGAGTAGAGAACCCAGATATGGACCCTCAACTCTATGATCAAATAATCTTCGACAAAGCAGGACAAAATAGACAAAAAAGACAGTCTCTTCAATAAATGGTGCTGGGAAAATTGGACAGCTATATGTAGAAAAATGAAACGCGACCATTCTCTTACACCATACATAAAGATAAACTCAAAATGGATGAAAGACCCCAACGTGAGGCAGGAATCCATCAAAATCCTACAGGAGAACATAGGCAGTAACCTCTTTGACATCAGCCACAGCAACGTCTTTCAAGACATGTCTCCAAAGACAAGCAAAACAAAAGCAAAAATGAACTTTTGGGACTTCATCAAGATAAAAAGCTTCTGCACAGCAAAAGAAACAGTCAACAAAGCATACAGGCAACCCTGATGCTCCCCAACAAGGAGAAGATATTTGCAAATGACACTACAGACAAATGTCTTATATCTAAGATCTATAAAGAACTCCTCAACCTCAACACTTGAAAAACGGAAAATCATGTCACAAAATGGGCAGAAGACATGAACAGACACTTCTCCAAGAAGACATATAAATGGCTAACAAACACATGAAAAAATGGTCATCATCATTAACCATCAGGGAGATTCAAATCAAAACCACATTGAGATACCACCTTACACCCAACTTTTATTACACAGCCATCAGAAAGGATGAATACCCAACTTTTTCATCGACATGGATGGGACTGGAAGAGATTATGCTGAATGAAATAAGTCAAGCAGAGAGTCAATTATCATATGGTCTCACTTACTTGTGGAGCATACGGAAAAATATGGAGGACATTGAGAGAAGGAAAAGAAGGGTGAATTGGGAGAAATCGCGGGGGGAGATGAACCATGAGAGACTGTGGTCTCTGAGAAACAAACAGGGTTTTGGAGGGGAAGGGGTGGGGGGTTGGGTGAGCCTGGTGGTGGGTATTGAGGAGGGAATGTATTGCATGGAGTACTAGGTGTGGTGCATGAACAATGAATCTTGTAACACTGAAAAAATAAAATTAAATTAAAAAAAAAAACCCACATTGAGATACCACCTTACACCAGTTAGAATGGCCAAAATCAACAACAAGTGTTGGAGAGGATGTGGAGAAAGGGGAACCCTCTTACACTGTTGGTGGGAATGCAAGTTGGTGCAGCCACTTTGGAAAACACTGTGGAGATTCTCAAGAAATTAAAAATAGAGCTACCTTATGACCCTGCAATTGCCCTACTGGATATTTACCCCAAAGATACAGATGTAGTGAAAAGAAGGACCATATGTACCCCAGTGTTCATAGCAGCAATGTCCACAATAGCCAATCTGTGGAAAGAGCCAAGATGTCCTTCAACAGATGAATGGATAAAGAAGCTGTGGCCCATATATACCATGGAATATTACACAGCCATCAGAAAGGATGAATACCCAACTTTTTCATCTACATGGATGGGACTGGAGGAGATTATGTTGAGTGAAATAAGTCAAGCAGAGAAAGTCAATTATCATATGGTTTCACTTACTTGTGGAACATAAGGAATAACATGGAGGACATTAGGGGAAGGAAAGGAAAAGTGAGTTGGGGGAAATGTGAGGGGGAAACAAACCATGAAAGACTATGGACTCCAAGAAACAAACAGAGTTTTAGAGGGGAGGGGGTTGGGGGGATGGGTGAGCCTGGTGGTGGGGGTATTAAGGAGGGCACATATTGCACAGACTACTGGGTGTTATATGTAAACGATGAATCTTGGAACATTACATCAAAAACCAATGAAGTATTATATGGTGACTAATGTAACACAATAAAAATTTAAAAAAAATTTTAAAAATAAAGTGCATTTGTTCTAATCCTGGTAGATTGACCCATTTTGGTATCTTTCAGACGTTTCTGTTCATAAGAATCATCTGAGATGCTTATAAAAAGTTAGATTCCCAGGGTGCCTGGGTGGCTTAATCAGTTCAGCACCTGTCTTCTGCTCTGGTCATGATCCCAGGGTCCTGGGAAAAAGCCCTACATCCCACTGAGCAGGGATCCTGCTTCTCCCTCTCCCTCTGCTCCTCCCCTGCTTGTGCCTGCTCTCTCTCTCTCTCTCTCTCTCTCTCTCTGTATATATATATATACATACACACACACACACAAACACACACACACACACACACACACACACATATATATATATATGGTAGTGGGTATTGAGGAGGCTATATATATATCATAATCATATCATATATATCATAAATAACTCAATTATATATATATTATATATATAACATAAATAACTCAATTTTATATATATATATATAAAATAAATAAATCTTTTCTTTAAACAGAAAAATTAGATTCCTGGGCTTCACACAGAACAACAGAATCGTAATCTCCAGAGACGAAACCTGGGAATCCATATGTTTAGCAAACTTTCAAAGTTGTTTTAATTAGTAGAAAACATTGAGGAATATTATTTTATTCCAAACATAAATTTATCTGGCTAGTGTGGCCAAAAACAACTGTTTCCTGTAATTTTCCAGGACAAAGTAATGAAAATACTTTCCAAGGACTTTCCTTATTCTCATTGTCCCTTTTTTTCCCCCAAATACTTTTATTTTATTTTTTCAGTGTTACAATATTCATTGTTCATGTACCACACCCAGTGTTCCATGCAATACGTGCCTTATCTTGACATCCTGAAAGACAGTGGGCTTAAGCTTCCTTGAAAACTTTGGGTAAAAAGCTAGATGAATTATAACTCTTGCTATTATCATCCTCTAAAAGTCAGGTAAAGAACTAGAGAGAGAGATCCTCCCAAGTGAAGGAGGGCCGTCATGCTTTATTCGCCACAGGGACAGATTTGTCCTTTCAGGTAGCCCTCCATACCACTTCTCTCTGATGAGGAAGGCACTTTAAATTTAATAAAATATTTTTGGAATCCTTTTTCTGTTCACTCTGTCTTGATGGTTTGGAAAAGAAAACCTGAGGGTCATTTTTCATTTGTTCATCATCATCACAATATTTTGGGCCTGAAATAGGAATGAGAACCCAGCTAACCATTTGGGAACAAAAACTCCCCTTTGAAGATTTGAGAAAAGGTTCCTTCAAGAGACTGAACCTCCAAAATCAGACAGGACATCTAGCCTCATCTAATTAAGGAAAGAATCAAAGGAATCATCACAAGTGTCCATAAGTACCTGGCAGAAACAGCACCAGTGTGTAGAACTGTTTTTCTTAACATGATGAGCCAAGGCTTGTCCTTAAAACGTATGCTTTAAGCCTCATGGATGTCTCCATAAAAACTCCTTTTCTGAATTTACTAAGAACCCTCTTTCTCCATCTTCTGGTTCAGTACTTAATTAGCTCCTCTCTCTCCATGGAGTTTAGGAAAGCAGGCTGGGTCACTGTCTCTCTTCCCTATTTGTATTTTACATCTAAGTGAACTGAAGGGATAAAGTTATGAAAATACTTTCCAATAGAGGAGGATAAGAATTCATAGTATCCTAGAGCTAGAGGGAGCCACAGATAATGTCCAGCCAAACATTCTGCTTTAACAAATAAGAAAACATGTATTTGTCTATTGGGCCCAAGGACAAATCTTATCTACATATAAGATGTCTTTGGGAAGAATACCAGAAGGAAGAAAGATAGAGTACCTGCCTAATTAAATAAGAGCCAAATAAAAGCTGCTAAGTTTTAATAATAGCAAGAAGTCATGGAGTGCTAACTCTGTGCCAGGTATTAATAGTAATTCTTCAAATAACTCCGTGAAATAGTAAACGTTCACAAAGGTGGAAACCGAAGCACAGAGTTGAAAACCTTCCCAAGATCACACAGCTGAGAAGTGACAAAACTAAGATACGAACTAGGTATTCTGGCTGCTGAATGAACCCATGCTCTTATTATAAGCAGAAGGTGGTTAGCTGCATCTATAAACATGCAAAGAATAGTAGGATTGAAGGCACAAGTGGAAGGGGAGAGGAGGGAAATAAACATAACGATTGACACAGGCGTGTTTGCCTGTGTATTATTTATCAGCATCAGTCGTTGTGGACCTATTAAGTCAAGTTCAAATAGATGTACTCATGCTTATTCTTTTATCTTTTCAACCCACGTTAACAGATTGCCAGAGTTTTGATAAAACAGACATGATCCTGCTCGGGTGGGTCTTCCTCTTCATAGAGAGAGATGTGCACATTATCACCTAAATCAAAGGGGTTGACAACTGTGGCCAGTGCTGAAGGAAGCACAGGCAATGAGGTTTGGTAATGGGTGAGGCAGGCTTCCTGAACCAGAAGGAGATAATCAGGCAGCAGGGAAGGCACAGGAAACTCAGCCCAAGGCAGGGAGAGCAGTGGGTCCAAGAAAGCCCAGGTCAGAGGAGAAGGGGAGGCTGGGATTAGGGGCAAGATAGAATTTGTCTTTTGAAAGATCCTTCTGGGTGTAAGGAGCAGGATGGATGGTTTCTCAAAGGAGAGATAGCAACAGAATGATTGTCCACGAGCTCCTGTGAATGTGTATGTATTCTAGGAGCTCTGATCTTATCAGATTGCTCCAAAGGTACCTGCAGGTATCAGGAGCAGTAATCATGAACATAGGGAAAGGTCATTGAGTGAGAGTTCTGGGCAATTTGACATCCTAACTACACAGTTCCTAATGAAATTGTTTGGAGTCTTTATATATATCAAATTGTTCATTAGCCATTATGTCCCACAAATGAATAGAGTTGCCAAATGCATTTTTATTGCCTATAGCTTTTAGAATTTCAATGTATAACCATGTACTCAGTCATCACTAAGACAAAGAAAATTCCCCCAGGACACCACAACTGTGTTTATCAATGGATTATATTTGCACGTAACAATAATAGGAAGATGGTAACTCTTTCCGCCCTCCCCCAGATTCTTTTATTTTATTTTTTCAGTGTTACAAGATTCATTGTTCATGTACCATACCCAGTGCTCCATGCAATATGTGCCCTCCTCAATACCCACCACCAGGCTCACCCAACCCCCCACCCCTTCCCCTCCAAAACCTTCAGTTTGTTGCTCAGAGTCCGCAGTCTCTCATGGTTCATCTCCCCCTCTGATTTCCCCCAATTCACCTTTCCTTTTCTTCTCACAATGTCCTCCATGTTTTTCCTTATGCTCCACACCTAAGTGAGACCATATGATAGTTGACTCTCTCTGCTTGACTCATTTCACTCAGCGTAATCACTTCCAGTTCCATCCATGTTGATACAAAAGTTGGGTATTCATCCTTTCTGATGGAGGCATAATATTCCATTGTATATATGGAGCATATCTTCTTTATCCATTCATCTGTTGAAGGGCATCTTGGCTCTTTCCACAGTTTGGCGATTGTGGCCATTGCTGCTATGAACATTGGGGTACATGTGACCCTTCTTTGCACTGCATCTGCATCTTTAGGGTAAATACCCAGTAGTGCAATTGCAGGGTCATAGTGTAGCTCTATTTTTAATTTCTTCAGGAGTCTCCACACTGTTTTCCAAAGTGGCTGCACCAACTCGCATTCCCACCAACAGTGGAAGAGAGTCCCCCTCTCTCCGCATCCTCTCCAACATTTGTTGTTTACTGTCCTGTTAATTTTGGCCATTCTAACTGGTGTGAGGTGGTATCTCATTGTGGTTTTGATTTGAATTTCCCTGATGGCTAATTTGATGAACATTTTTCATGCGTCTGTTAGCCATTTGTATGTCTTCTTTGGAGAAGTGTCTGTTCATGTCTTCTGCCCATTTTTTCACATGATTATCTGTTTTTTGAGTGATAAAAGACCTTAACGTGAAGCAGGAATCTATCAAAATCCTAGAGGAGTACATAGGCAGTAACCTCTTCGACATTAGCCACAGCAACTTCTTTCAGGACACATCTCCAAAGGCAAAGGAAACAAAAGTGAAAATGAACTTTCGGGACTTCATCAAGATGGTAACTCTTAACTCATCCAATCACATATTGATTATGCTGATTGGTTGCTCTCAAAGAGTTTTTAGACAAAAAAAAAAAAAATACGGTTGTGATTCTTTTTAATATTTCTTCTTTTTTTCCAAAAAATATGCTATTCAACTATGATCCCCACCTTTGGACCCAGAAGATGATCATTTGTTGTGGTATGTTTGAGATAAGGCCAGCAAGGCACCCTGGCCCCATGTGCTCCCTGATGAAGCCAGGACTCATACCACTAATAGTATTTACCTAATGTGAAGTCATTCCTTCTATCTTCTTATTTTGAAAGTAAATCTTTGGCAGTGTGATGTATTTATTGAACAACACTAATATAGAACGTTCCCTATGCCAAATGCCATACTAATCATTTTATAAGTATTAAGTTATTTGATGCTTCTGATAGCCCTCTGATATCCTGAGAAGTTAAATAACTCACCCATAGTCACACAGCTAGAGAGACTGGCTCCCGAGTCTGTGCCCTTCACTACCATGCTCTATGTCATCCATCCATACTTTGATAGTAATGGATGCACCAGTTGACTGTTCTATCCATCAGGTGACCACTGAGAGAGGGACAATAAAATGGAAAGAGGATCCAAATCTATGCCAAGGGCAAACGTTCCTCCCTTACCACTTTGTGCTGAAGAGTTAATGGGGTGACATACATGGATCACTGTTAAAGAAGGGGTCACAAGCCAAGATTTCAAAACTCGACTTTACTTTTTTGCTATGTAAATTGTGGGCGACACTTTCTTTTCTGTAAAATTACATTAAATTCCTTCTAAAGTCCTTTCTCCAATTCTACACCTTTGAATCTAATGATTAACATAGTCTTTGATTCCCAAGAATTCTCCCCATTTATCTTTATTCTCTGCTTTGTGCTGTTCTATAAAAAAATGAATTGCAGGGACATTATAAGAATATTAATCTCTCTTTGATAATTCAGAAGGCACTTCAGAGTTTCACAGTCTTCAGGGTTATCATTTAAACATCAATTACCCTTGCTTGGTTGCTAAGCAGAAGACTTCATTAATAGAAAGCTCTGTTTTAGATGCCAAACAGCAGTGAGTTTTCTATAATTGGATAGGCCACAGTTAGCAACTTTTGGAACTCTGAGTGCCTCATGTAGATTAATCTGGTCCCTCATGGACAGGGAATGGGAAGGCCAGGTGGGAGTACCAGGTGGATGGGGAGGAAGGATAAAGTAATTGGTTTTGTGGCCATGTAGGACACTGCTGCTCCCCAAGGAAGTCCAACTCATCTTGATGAGGATGTAAGAAATATCCTGGGGACTCTCCCCAACATCACGGTCCAGAGGAACACACACCAGTGTGTTGTTTTCCCTGGGGAAAACTCCATCATTTGGTGTGGCAGGTGTGTGCAAATACGCACATTTGGTAGTTGAGGGAGGTGAAGGAGGACTAAGAAGATGATAACAAATGTTGTGTGTGTTTAACTTACAAATCAAGTTAATATATCCCTGGGCAAAGAAAAGGCCTTTGCCATAATGGGTGCTTTGGGCCACACCACGCAAGTACCAGGAACCCTTGAGCATTTCCAGTGTAGCCAAGGCCAGAAGAAAGAACAACCGTTGCTGAGGACCACCAGTGCATGGGTCTTGGCCAGAGCTCCAAGCACCCTACAACTGAGACCCCAAAGCTAGAGCAGAAGAAGCTAGATGCAGAACATTCGTATCATGGCCCCACAAGATGGAGCAGTGTAAGAAGCAGACAAGCAATCCTACAACAGACACACATCAGGCAGGACTTGTAGGAGACTTGATATTCCTCTCCTGCTTTGTAAGTATGCCTTAAATTACCAGAAGCTGGAATATTACAGGACCTTAAATCTCTGGGAAAAATGCAAAATATGTTCTGCAACCTCTTTTATCAAGGCAAAGAGGCATCAGGCAGGAGTCATTTCCGTCACTTAGAAAGAGATATTCATTTACCTGAAAGCCTGTCTGAAGGCTCCACTTTGGCAGCCCATCACCTGCCTGAATATGACTTGATGAGACTGCATGAAGAACATTCATTTGCCAAGAGGGCTCAGAGTGCTTTATCTTCTTCAAACCTGGAGAAAGGCCCTGATTATGTTCATTGTTTTTGTTTTATGTGACTTATTAATCAAGTCGTCCTCCCTGTTATGCAGGGATTCCACAGATAATGGTAAAATGTTCTCCAGAGCAAGGAATCACAGTAAAAATGCACCAATATTTCTTCAAACCCTTCTTCTTACAGTTGAGCTAAGTTATCTGTCCCTGCAGGTATATCTGTGCACATCCATTACCTGTCCATTCAATCAATCATAATGATGCATCGACTTCTCACATGTACTTGGAGCTGCACCCAGCACTGGAGGTGGGGAGTTAACAAAAAAATTTATTTCTGCTTACCAACACCACTGGTGTTCTAGGTGGACAGAATGTGGACCATTGTGCCTACTATGGACAAACACAGCTTCACGCTCCAAGGAGTATATGGTCCAATGAGGGAGAAATACATAAGAAAACAAATCACAATTTAGGATCCTCCCAGCTAAGAGAGGGATCTAGAGAAACAGACACAACCCACATTCATGAAAAAAAAAAAATTGAGAAAAATTAGAAACAAATATATGCTGGGCAAATGTAAGTAGCATTTGGAGGTGACAAAGTTCAGTTTGGCTTCAAAAGTAGAGGGGTTTCAGTGCTGTGGTGGACACCATGGGTCTCACCAGATGCTCATCAGTGAAAGCTGCTGGAGGTGCTGACCACAGATGGCCCTGGGGTTGGCCCCTCCAGGGATGGCCTGGACTTCTCAGAGCCCATATCCAATAACAGTGCTGTTGCAGCAGTATGAAGGTCTGGCCACTTAGGTAGCCCTTACTCAGCACAACTCTGAGGAGCCTTTCTGAGTCTGGAGCTCTTTGTGAGGTCAGCCTACATACTTCACAGCTCCATTCCTCCCTATACTTGCTCTCCTTCTCTTATACCCTTCTTTAGAAGCCAGTCCTAATGGTGGTCCTTAATGAGCAGTCTATGCACTAAGCTTTACCTCAAACTCTGCTCACCAACAAACCCAAAGTGCAGCAAAGACAGCCAAAGATGAGAGCCCTGTTCTGAGGGGGTGTGGAGTATGGGGGGAGGGTAGAGCTTGATCTCCCAAGTCAAATCTATTCTTAGCACAACCTAAGTAGACTTCATGGTGGTGTGTGACCCATTAGGACCCACACATCTTTCTTTTCCTTCCAACATAACTGGCTCATTGTTTGCCAAATGCTATTCTAAGATTTATTGTTTCCTCCCAAGGACAATCCTCCATAAGAAGCACATTTATTATATGCCATTTTTCTTGATTTGGGCCCTGTGCTGTTTTCTCCCCAGGGCATTGTGAAAACTAGCTCAACTCCCCAAAGCAGCAGCCATCTCAGCCAAATTGGTTTTACCTAAAAATTTCGTAAGGCATTATTTTTCCTCAGGGTTCAGACCATTCATGAAAATATGCAGTTATGGCTGCATCGGAGATGGCCTGGAAGTAAATCTCATTTGATATGGTATCTCAAATGGTATCATCTCCACTGGAGTCTGATTGGTCCACACAGTTCTGAGTCCCACTCTCACCTGCTGATTTCAAACTTTTCTTAGAATTTTAATAAACTATTATTTGGTTGCTTGAGCCACATCTTCCATCAGTCTCAAAAGATTTCTGTGGACAAACGTAGAAGGTTTTTTTTGCTTTGTTGCTGTTGTTGTTATTGTTTTTGTACAGCAAATTAAAATTGATCTTGACAAAATTTTTATAATGTTCCTTTAGATAAATTAGCATAGCCTCTGGTTTCCTGAACCCAGGATTGAAAACTGTTGTTAAAGACACCCATTTATCATAAAATATGCTGCACCTATTGGGTTGTAGCTCCTCGCCTCTCTCTTCTCTGCAAGTGTCTTCTCTCTGACAACACTTAGGTCTGGCTCCTCAGGGCCCTCTTCTCAACTGGGTCTCAACCTTAGCCCACCAACCTTCCATTGGCCTACTGAATCCAGTTACCTCAAAGAATCCTGCTAATGTGCTCTATGGATTGTCCCCTACTCTTAATAGCTAATCAAGTTCCTCTTTATAATTTTCCATCTACTGACCCTCTCTTTCTGCTCATTGGCTATAAATCCCCACCTGCCCTTGCTGTATTTGGAGTTGAGTTTGATTTTTCCTCCCTATTGAAATAGTCTTAAATAAAGTCTTCCTAATAACAACAAAAAAGTTATTTTTAGCAAGCATCCAGTGAATGATTTCTTTAATACTTCTTTTCTCAAGCCAATGGCTCTCAAGCTCTGGGAGATGCAAAACAGATACAGATACATGAGCTTTTCCTTAAAGGTATGCTGATTTGTAGGTACATATTTACATGCCTTTGTCGTAGTTCGGGGTCTCCATGAAGATGTCTTCAACGGTACCCTTTCTTCACCTGTAGTGGCTCCACTGATATATTTAAGGATTAGAGAATGCAAAACCAAGCAAATGCAAAATCAATATTTCAGGGAATTCTGGTGCACATCAGTTTCAGAAGCACTGGAAACATGGTCAAGAGTGTGGGCCCTGACTCCATCTAGCAAGTTTGAATTCTGACTTGCCACTTGCTAATTATGACACTTCAGACACTTTCCTAACATCTCCATGGTTTGATTTCCTTACCTACACTATAAGAACATTAATAGCCTTTGTCTTTATATAATTAAACAGAACAATCCATTTTGGGCATTTATTACTGTGCTTGCCCCATAAAAGCTGCAACCAAAAGGTAGAAAGCTTGAACTGGAACCACACAAACAGCAGGCTTAACCGACTTGGAAAAGTATCTTGTGAGGTTAACAGGGACAGAAAGAGAATAGTGAAATAAAATTCAACAAAAGCATCATGGAAAGTCCAGATGCCAAGAGGGGTAAGTCATATAGTCCAAAAAGGAGAAGAGGTAAGAAGCCCCTTCTCACTGTTCTGGAAGTGGACAAATCATTTCAGAGAGGAAAGAATTTAATAACATTAGTTTCTCCTAATTTCTCATCTAAGAGGTCAAGATAAAGGGACAGTCATTGGAGACTTTATTGTCATAAATGCTAGTTCATTGGTACCTACTATGAGTTGACATCAGAACATCATCTCTCTTGTTGGGAAGACTGAACAGTGATAATGGCACTCTTGATTTGGACCCTAAACTAGATCAATCACTTTATCAAAATTCAAGTCACCTCAGCTGTATCACACATACCACTAGGAAACCAGCAACAGCACTGGGCATGACTTCCCCTGGGGGTTAAGTTTGTATGTCTATTTGTTTTAATTTTTTTTATAAAGATTTTATGTATTTATTTGACAGAGAGAGGGGAGGGAACACAAGCTGGGGGAGTGGAAGAGGGAGAAGCAGGCTTCCCGCTGAGCAGGGAGTAGGATGCGGGGCTTGATCCCAGGACTCTGGGATCATGACCTGAGCCACCCAGGCACCCCTGTATGTCTATTTCTAATAAATTGTAAAACCACAATAGCTTCTTTTGTCTCAACTGTCAAGACCGCAATGGAAGAAAAGATAAGAGCTTGATTTTAATTCAGGTGCCAGTTGGTAGCTTTCAAAAACACTCAGCACATACTTGGATCTCCCCCCATCCTTGTGAAGCATATAGACATAGGTTTATTCTTATTTTGTTCATAGTCATTAGTATTACCTCAGCTGACAGATGAAGAACAAGCTCCAGAAAGGTCAGGCAACATGCCCAAATTTAGAGTATTGGAGAGATGCTGAAGTCAGAGCCCAGACCATTGACTACAGACCTTTCCCTCTCTTGCATTCTACTTGCTCAAATTTCCAGCAGGCCCAGCCTTGGAGCAGGGGACTGAGTTCAAGGTTCAAGTGGTAATGAGCAAAAATAGTTTCAATCAGAAGCCAAATCTTCAGGTAGGTTATTGCTTCTCCAAGAACGGGTGGGGCCAAGAAATTCACTTTAGTAGGAAAGAGTGGAAGCAGACTTAGTAACAAATAATAAAGTAAAATGATAATAAGCTAAAGGGACAGGAATTACAGGAATGTCATTTGTTCCTCTGATATTGGAAAAAGACCAATGGCCATTTTATGACTGGCCACTGTAATGTGTGAATGTGAGGCTGACAATGTAGAAATGCTTAAATTATTCCATTAAGGTCTTTCCTTTTCACTCTTAATTAGATGGTCATATATTATAATGGGCATAAGGGATGTATACATTTGAAATATCTAAAGATCAGTCTGTCTGCCCCCAGCGTGCCACCTGTGAAACATCCGCACAATTGTAATGGTTAAACCAATTAAATTAATGACCAGCTTGGGCTCAGACCAGGAGCTTTGGGCTTCAGTGCTATGAGTGCCATGGCTCATACCATAAGCCCCAAAGAACAACCGAACTCTCTGCACATGTACCTAAGCCCCATTTCCTGTACCATGAATCCAGCAAGAGTTTATTTTTAACATTTATTTTTTTAAAAACCTCATTTTTATTTAGGCTAAAACTGAAAAGAATCTCAGGAGAAGTACTGCTGGAACTCCTGCTACACATGAAGACAAATGAGTGAGAAAAAGCTAGAAGTTAATGTCTTCCTACCAAAAGATTGCTTGGGGGGTTGAGAAAAAGCCTACGCATTCATTTTCAATTTTTGCATAATAAGTCACCACACACTTAGATTTAAAAAAAAAAAAAAAGCCCACATTTATTATTTTAACTTCCGGTAGGTCTGGAGTTCAGGTACAGTTTAGCTGGGTCTTCTTGCCACAATCACACAAAACTACAATCAAGGTGTTGACCAGGGTTGCATTCTGATCTGACAGTGAACTGGGAAAAGTTCTGCTCTGACATCACTCATG
This sequence comes from Potos flavus, assembly GCA_028534135.1. NCBI lineage: Eukaryota > Metazoa > Chordata > Mammalia > Carnivora > Procyonidae > Potos > Potos flavus. The sequence goes on from CM052885.1 coordinate 79,624,448, forward strand.
TTGTTAGCAGAGTTCAGTTTCTGGAGGCTATAGAATTAAGGACTTCAGTTTCTTGCTGGATGTCAGCCATAGGCTACCCTTCTCTCATAGAGACCACCTGTAGTACCTAGAGACCGCCTGTAGTACCTTGGCCTCCCAACACAGGCAGCCACAACATGGCAGCTTTATGAAAACCAGCAAGTGCTATATTCTGATGTATGTAATCATGTACATCCCTTCAAGGTTGTCACATTCAATTGAATAGAAGCAAGTTGCAGGTCAAACCCATGAAAGTGGATATTACACAGACAAAAACGTTAGAAAGCAGTGATCATAGTGAGAGGGTAGAGACTATCTTCTCTGTCTTTTTAGGCTTGATTCCAATCCATATGGTGACCCACACATGCCACTGATCGTAATTTTCAGTATGCATTTCCACTATACTGTGAATGCACTTACACACCAGCCCATCAGCCTAAAAAGACATGTCTACCCTTTATACCTCAGTTCATTCTTCATGAGGTTTTCCTTGAATGTTAGGTGTGCCCAGATCAAAAGAGCCCCTTGTCTGCTTTCCCATAGCACATTATACATATATTAATTGAAGCACAACTTTGTATCAATGTAGCTTGTTTCATATGCAGCCTGTGAGTTAAATTAGGATCTCATAAAAAGTAGGGATCATCTGTTGGGCATGATATTCTTAGCACCTGCCAGAGGATTGAGTCTAAAGTTAGTTTTCAACAGACATTTGTTTAATCAAAGAAAGAATGAATATGCATAAATACCTCTACCACATTCAGAATCAAAAAGATTCAAAGACAGTGGAGGTGTGCCTGGGTGGCTCAGTTGGTTAAGTGTCCAACTCTTGATCTCAGCTCAGGAGTTAATCTCAGCTCAGGTCTTGGTCTCAGGGTCATTAGTTCAAGCCCCATGCTGGGCTCCATGCTGGGTGTGGAGTTTACTAAAAAAAAAAAAAAAAAAAAAAAAAAAAAAAAAGGCAGTGAGGATACACTTTAATTAAGATCATCTCTAAAGAACAGGAAAAAGTATGCATTATTATTCAAATGTTCTCTTTATCATACACAAAAATGGTCTATTGTGGCTTTGCATCAGTGTGACTTGAAAATGACATGTTAGGGTGTGTGTTTTAGCTTTATTCTCTTAAAGAGTCAGATCTTTTCTACATACATTTATTTGCATTCCTTTGTGTTCAACATAAGAAATGAGGGAAATAGCTTCCTGGTATGGTCAGGGCCCATGGGGTACAGTAAAGTCCACAGTCCCACATGATATGGTCATGGGTGATGCCGGCCAGTGGAGGAAGAGAGTTATCTCCCTGTCATTACTTCCCATCTTATTTCCTTAGAGGTCCTTACTGAGAGGCCTTGACACAGTTTCTTTCCTATACAGAAGAGAATATGCTTGATGATCAGTTTAGAAAGCCAAAATAACTATATAAAACTAGATAAATTCCTAGGAAAACATTATGTAGAGGTACGATATCTTTAGGAAAAGTCCAAGTTACTTATTGATTCCTGTTATCAACAGGCACTCAGACTCTCACAACATCATCAGTCACTGAGCCATTATAGAGCGAAATGGCCCCTAGAGGTGAAGGCTCTGCCGCCAGTGCAGTTCTGCATGGTCCCAACCCTCTTATGCCATCCACTTATGTGCTTCTATGTGATTCTTTGCCTTGTCATGGTACCTTAGGTAAAAATAGAATAGGTATGTTTCAGTAGCTGGTTCACCTTGATCTTAAGAACTTATTAGCATTTTAAGCGCTCTTGATAAAGAACGTTAAGTGAAAGAAAAAAAATCACAAAGAAACTTTACATAAAGACAGAGTATCACTACCATAGTCAACTCCTCTCCTCTTAAGGACTCATTTGTGTCAGGAAATGAGAACAATTTATGACAATTGTTCCAACAGATAAGTTTCAAATGGCAGGCAGTTATCCTGAGGAAGTCACTATGACCATACCTTAATGTTAAAAATATTTTTCTTTCCACCTTTTGATCTATTCAGAACAATCTCATGACCCTCAACATTAAAATGATAGTAGCTAACCTGAAAATAATGAGGTTGTGGATACAATATCTTGCTGTTTTTCTAATAATCTGAATAGATTTTGACATAACTACACCATTGTTCCTTGATTCCATTTTCACTTAAAGGAAGCCATATTGACACCTCCACCCATGCCTAAAACCCAGGAAACTTAGAAACTTGAGACAACTGTTGGGTGTTTGTCACTTCAGAAGAAACAATCATGCTTTCAAAGAGTGGATATGAAAACCTCCTCAGAAACAACTGGAAAACATAATATTTAAAGTACTTTTTTCCATGGTAGCAAAGAAACACTAATTTGCACATTTCCATTTGTGATTTTTTTCTTGTTTTACTGTTGTGCACCAAATGGGCCATAAAAAAAAAGGTGGGGAAACAACACATTGTGCTTCTTTGAATCTCATTCTTCAGAAAACTTGCAATGAAAAAACAATAAAAAAGAAAGAAAACCTGCAATGGTACATCTTTTGATACATTTATCATGCATTTTTGAAAAAAAAATGCTCCAGAATGTATAAAGTTTTATAAGAAATGAAAGTTAATTAGAAATCTGAAGAATCTTCCAAGATGAAAAAAAGTATATAGCTATATTATCATTACTATTGTTATTCACCACACTTCTACAGAAATTCATTTTCTTTCAAGTCCTTTCAAAGTAATGACTGATAAGTTTCAAGTAACATTGAAAGAAGTACTCAAGTAAAAAACAAAACAAAACAAACAAAACAAAACACCTCATGGTGCCTGGCTGGCTCAGACAGTAGAGCATGTGACTCTTGATATCAGAGTCATGAGTTCAAGCCTCATGCTGGGCATAGAGCTTACATTTTTTAAAAATTCTCAAAATAATGACTGATAAGTTTCGTCATTCTCTAGCCCCATCCTCAGAAAACTATTATGATCTAAGGAGCCCTGACAGTATATTAACTGTAAGAGAATTTATATAACCAATTTTACATATTTAAAGAACTAAGTAAAACCATATCTAAAGAACTAAAAAAAAAAAGTATGAGAGCTATAGCTCACTAAATACAGAATATCAATAAAAAGATTAAAATTATTTTTAAAAGAATCAAATAGAAATTCTGGAGTTGAAAAGCACAATAACTGGGGCACCTGGGTGGCTCAGTGAGTTAGAGCCTTTGCCTTCGGCTCAGGTCATGATCTCACAGTTCTGGGATTGAGCCCTGTGTCCGGTTCTCTGCTCAGCGGGGAGCCTGCTTCCCCCTCTCTCTCTGCCTGCCTCTCTGCCTACTTGTAATCTCTCTCTCTCTCTGTCAAGTAAATAAATAAAATCTTTAAAAAAAAAAGAAAAGAAAAGCAAAATAACTGGAATGAAAAATTTACTAGAGGGGTTCACAAACAAATTTCAGCTAACAGATAAAAGAATCAGTAAATTTGAAGTTAGGTAAATTGAGATTATACAGACTGAGAAATAGACAGAAAAAATAATGAGGAAAAATAAACAGAGTCTCAGAGACCTGTGGGGCACCACCCAGTATACCAGCATATACATATTGAAAGTTCCTAAAGTAGAAGACAGAAAAAGGGGCAACAAGGCGATTGAAGTCTCTTTGAAAGATTATTGACTTTTTTTCCCCAAATACTTTTATTTTATTTTTTCAGTGTTACAAGATTCATTGTTTATGTACCACACCCAGTGCTCCATGCAATACGTGCTCTCCTCAATACCCACCACCAGGCTTGCCCATCCTCCCACCCCCCACCCCTCCAAAACCCTCAGTCTGTTTCTCTGAGTTCACAGTCTCTCATGGTTCTTCACCCCTCCGATTTCCTCCAATTCACCCCTCCCTTCCCTCTCACAATGTCCTCCATGT
>CM052885.1:79628838-79653524 GCA_028534135.1 Potos flavus
TCTTTATATAGGAAAACTACATTTCAAAAATGAGTGAGACATTAATATGTACCAAAATTTAAAAAAAAATCTGTCATGGGTGTATCTGTCTTATAAGAAATATTAAAAGGGAATTTTTAGGTTGAAATTAAACAACAGTGGACAGTAAGAAATCCACATGAAGAAATAAGGAATTCTAGCAAAGGTAACAACATAGGTAAATATAAAAGACAGCATAAATGCAATTTTGCTTAGTACTTTTTCTCCCAATTTGATTAGGAGAAGGAAGGGTGAATCAGGGAAATTGGAGGGGGAGATGAACTATGAGAGACTGTGGACTCTGAGCAACAAACTGAAGGTTTTGGAGGGGTCAGGGGCGGACGGTTGGGCGAGCCTGGTGGTGGGTATTGAGGAGGGCACGTATTGCATGGAGCACTGGATGTGGTATATGAACAATGAATCTTGGAACACTGAAAAAATAAAATAAAAGTAATTGGGGGGAAAAAAAGTTGTCAGTTAATATATTCAATAAAGTACTGCTAATACCTTTGAAAAAAAAAGAAAAAAGAAAAAAAAAGAAAAGGTAAAACTACATAAAACAATAATTATAAAATGGTATTGATGGCTTATAACATACAAATTCAATTCCCAAAAAGTAATAGCAAAAAGTAGAGAGGAAGGAGCATACAGGACCAAAGTTTTTTCATATTGTTGGAATTAAACTGGTATTAATCCAAACTCGATGGTTATAAGATTAAACAGTAATTTTAATCCTAAGAGAATCCATTAAAAAAATAACTCAAGTGGGGGAGGAGAAGCAAAATGGCGGAAGAGTAGGAGACGTAAATTTCATCTGGTCCCAGGAATTCAGCTAGATATTTATCAGACCATTCTGAACACCTACAAACTCAACAGGAGATTGAAGAAAAGAATAGCAGCAATTCTATGAACAGAAAAATGACTACTTTCTAGATGTGCAGAGAAGTGAATCTGAAGCAAAAGTTGGGAAGATAGACCATGGGGGGGAGGGAGCCTCTGTCAGCCAGCTACCAGCAAGTGATAGAGCAGCAGACCCCAAAATCAGAACTTTTAGAAGTGTGCTTTGTTGAGGGATGTCACCTCAGTGGCTAAGCAAGGGGTGGAACCCTCCCTGGGACAGTGTGGTCTCAGGACCCTTTGAGTCATGGAAAGACCGGGGGGTGCCTGAATGTGGCACAGTTCCCAAGTACCAGAGCTGGGAAGCAGGCTGCAAAGATGGAGCTGAGGAGTGGGCTCTCAGTTCAGGGTTGCCATAAACCATGATCCACAGCACAGTTGTGCCACTACTCTTCAAGCAGTGACCCAATAAGCAACAGATCTGGGGAGATTCCCTTTCCTGCCCCAGAAGGAAGGACATGGGAGTGCACCAGAAGAACCTGCCAGGTTTGGAGTTTCCACACCAGGTCATGTGCCAGAGATAGAAAAGCTCAGTCACAGGCCAGGTGAGCACAGAGACCAGGGAGACAGGAGAGATTAACTGCTTTTCTTTATGGGTCCACTGAAGAGGGAGGCCCCGAGGTCTTGGCTTCTCCAGGACCAGAGATTAGGAGGCCACCATTTTCATTCTCATCCTCCAAAGATGTACAGAAAGCTTTCAGGGAATAAAATCTACAGAGAGAGCAAATCAGAGCAGATTAGTTACCCTGGCCCCTGGCAAGGGCGGTGCAACTCTGCCTCAAGCAGACATTTGAGAATCACTGCAACAGGCCCCTCCCCCAGAATATCAGCAAGAACATCCAGCCAAGACCAAGTTTACCAATTGAGGAGAACTGCAAAACTCCAGTGTGAGGGAATGCAGCACATAAAATTCATGACTTTTCCCCAAGGATTTTATAATCTTTCAATGTTAATTTTTTTAATTTTCTTTATTTTTTATTTTTCTATTTGTTTTGAAATGTTCTTCTTTCCTAGCTTAACCAACTTCTCTTATCAATTATTTTTTAAAATGTCTTTTAATTTTTCATTTTTACCATCATATTCTATCCCTTCATTGTATTTAATCTTATTTTTTGTATTATTTCTTTAAGATTTTGGGAAACAGTTTCTTCTAACAGACCAAAATATACCCTAAATCTAGTGTATGTCTTCGTTCTAGTCTCCTGCCTCATCACATTCTCTCTTTTTTTTTAACCAACATCTTATCTTCTCAACTGCTTTTTTGAAATCATTTTAAATATTCATCTTTACAATCATATTCCTTGCTTTCATCATATTTACCCTTATTTCTGTATATATATAAGTTTTTCTTTAAAATTTGGGAGGCAGTTTCTTCTAACGGACCAAAATACACCCAAAATTTACTGTGTGCCTCTGCCCTCTTCACTAGCCTGATCATATTCTTTTTTTTTTCTTTCTTTCTTTCTTTTTCCTTTCTTTTCCCTGCAGTTTCGGGTCTCTTCTGATTTGTTTAGTGTACACATTTCTGGGCTCGTTGTTACCTTTTAAGCATTTTGCTCTTTCATTCATCTATTCTTCTCCAGACGAAATGAAAAAAGGGAAAAACTCACTTCAAATAAAAGAACAAGAAGCAGTAACGACTGCCAGGGACTTAATCAATACATACGGTAGTACGATGTCAGAACTAGAATTTAGAATGGTGATTAGTAAGATACTAGCTGGGCTTGAGGAAGCATAGAAGATAATAGAGAATCCCTTTCTGGAGAAATAAAAGAACTAAAATCTAACCAAGTTGAAATAAAAAAGGCTATTAATGAGGTACTATCAAAAATGGAAACTCTAACTACTAGAATAAATGAGGCAGAAGAGAGAATTAGTGATATAGAAGACCAAATGATGGAGAATAAAGAAGATGAGAAAAAGAGAGATAAACAACTACTGGATCATAAGGGGAGACTTCAAGAGATAAGTGATACCATAGATGAAACAACATTAGAAGAATTGGAATCCCAGAAGAAGGGGGGTGGGCAGAAGGTATATTGGAGCAAATTATAGCAGAGAACTTCCCTAATTTTGGGAAGGAAACAGGCATCAGAATCCAGGAGGCACAGAGAAGCCCCCTCAAAATCAATAAAAATAGGTCAACACACTGTCATCTAATAGTAAAACTTACAAGTCTCAATGACAAAGAGAAAATCTTGAAAGCAGTTTGGGACAAGAGGTCTGTAACCTACAATGGTAGAAATATTAGAGTGGCAGCAGCCCAATCCCCAGAGACCTGGCAGATCAGAAAGGACTGGCATGATATATTCAGACATTAAAAGAGAAAAATATGAAGCCAAGAATACTACATCCAGGCTGTCATTGAAAATAGAAGGAGAGATTTAAAAAAAAAAAAAAAAACTTCCAGGACAAAAAAAAAATAATAATAATTTGCAAACACCAAACCAACCCTACAGGAAATATTGAAAGGGGACCTCTAAGCAAGAAAAGAGCTTAAAAGTAACAAATACCAGAAAGGAACAGAAACAATATACAGTAACAGTCACCTTACAAGCAATACAATGGCACTAAATTCATATCTTTCAATAGTTGCCCTGAATCTAAATGGGCTAAATGCCCCAATCAAAAGACATAGGGTATCAGAATGGATAAAAAAACAAGACCCATTGATATGCTGTCTGCAAGAAACTCATTTTAGACCCAAAGACACTTCCAGAGTTAAAGTGAGGGGGTGGAAAACCATTTATCATGCTAATGGACATCAAAATAAATCTGGGGTGGCAATCCTTATATCAGATAAATGAGATTTTAAGCCAAAGACTATACTAAGAGATGAGGAAGGACACTGTATAATATTTAAAGTGTCTATCCAACAAAAAGATCTAACAATTTTAAATATCTATGCCCCAAACATGGAAGCAGCCAATTATATAAGCCACTTAATGACAAAATCAAAGAAACACATCAACAATAATACAATAATAGTAAGGGACTTTAACACCCTCCTCAATGAAATGGACAGATCATCTAAGCAAAAGATCGACAAGAAAATAAAGGATTTAAATGACACGATGGACCAGATGGACTTCACAGATATATTCAAAACATTCCACCCCAAGGCACCAGAATACACATTCTTCTCTAGTGCACATGGAACATTGTCCAGAATAGATCACATCGTGGGTCACAAATCAGGACTCAACCAGTACCAAAAGATTGGGATTGTTCCCTGCATATTTTTGTACCACAGTGCTTTGGAGCTAGAACTCAATCACAAGAGGAAAGTTGGAAAGAACTCAAATACATAGAGGCTAAAGAACATTCTACTAAAGAATGAATGGGTCAACCAGGAAATTAAAGAAGAATTTTTAAAAAAATTCATGGAAACAAATGAAAATGAAAACACAACTGTTCAAAACCTTTGGGATGCAGCAAAGTCAGTTCTAAGAGGAAAGTGTATAACATTATAAGCCTTTCTCAAGAAACAAGAAAGTTCTCAAATACACAACCTAACCCTCCACCTAAAAGAACTGGCAAAAGAAGAGCAAATAGAGCCTAAACCCAGCAGGAGAAGGGAAATAATAAAGATCAGAGCAGAAATCAATGAAATAGAAACCAAAAGAATAGTAGAACAGATCTATGAAGCTAGGAGCTGGTTCATTGAAAGAATTAATAAGTTTGATAAACCCCTGGCCAGACTTATCAAAAAGAAAAGAGAAAGGACCCAAATTCATAAAATCACAAATGAAAGAGGAGAGATCACAACCAAGACCAAAGAAATATAAACGACTATAAGAACATATTGTGAGCAACTATACACCAGCAAATTAGACAATCTGGAAGAAATGGATGCATTCCTAGAGACATATAAACTACCAAAACTGAACCGGGAAGAAATAGAAAACCTGAACAGACCCATAATCAGTAAGGTGATTGAAACTGTAATGAAAAATCTCCCAAAAACAAGAGCCCTGGGCCATATGGCTTCCCAGGGGAATTCTACCAAACATTTAAAGAAAAATTAATACCAATTTTCCTGAAACTGGTCCAAAAAATAGAAATGGAAGGAAAGCTTCCAAACTCATTTTATGAGGCCAGCATTACCTGGATCCCCAAACCAGACAAAGATCTCATCAAAAAGGAGAATTACAGACCAATATCCTTGATGAACACGGATGTAAAAATTCTTACCAAAATACTAGCCAATAGGATCCAACAGTACATCGAAAGGATGATTCACCACAACCAAATGAGATTTATTCCTGGGCTGCAAGGCTGGTTCAACATCCACAAATCAATGTGATACAACACATTAATCAAAGAAAGAACAAAACCATATAATACTCTCAATAGATGATGAAAAAGCATTTGACAAAGTACAGCATGATTTCTTGATCAAAACTCTTCACAGTGTAGGGATAGAGGGTACATATCTCAATATCATCAAAGCCACCTATGAAAAACCCACAGTGAATATCATTTTCAATGGGGAAAAATTGAGAGCTTTTCTCCTAAGGTCAGGAACATGGCAGGGGTTCCTCTATCACCACTGCTATTCCACATAGGAGTAGAAGTCCTACCCTCAGCAATTGGACAACAAAAAGAAATAAAAAAACATCTGAATCAGCAAAGAAGAAGTCAAACTTTCACTCTTTGCAGATGATATGATACTTTATGGGGAAAACCCAAAAGACTCCACCCCAAAACTGCTAGAACTCATCCAGGAATTCAGTAAAGTGTCAGGATATAAAATCAATGCACAGAAATCAGTTGCATTTCTCTACACCAACAAGACAAAAGAAAGAGAAATTAAGGAGTCAATTCCATTTACAATTGTATCCCAAACCATAGATGCCTAGGAATAAATATAACCAAAGAGGCAAAGAATCTGTGCTCAGAAAACTTTAGAGTACTCATGAAAGAAATTGAAGACACAAAGAAACAAAAAAATGTTCCATTCTCATGGATTGGAAAAACAAATATTGTGAAAATGCCTATGCTAGCTAGAGCAATCTACATATTTAATGCAATCCCTATCAAAATACCATCGATTTCTTCAAATAAATGGGACAAATAATCTTAAATTTTGTGGAACCAGAAAGACCCCGAATAGCCAGAGGAATGTTGAAAAAGAAAACCAAAGTTGGTGGCATCACAATGCCAGACTTCAAGCTCTATTACAAAGCTGTAATCATCAAGACAGTATGGTACTGGCACAAAAACAGACACACAGATCAATAGAACAGAATAGAGAGCCCAGAAATGGACCCCCAACTCTATGGTCTACTAATCTTCGACAAAGCAGGAAAGAATGTCCAATGGAAGAAAGGCAATCTCTTCAACAAATGTTGTTGGGAAAATTGGACAGACACATGCAAAAGAGTGAAACTGGACCATTTTCTTACACTACACACAAAAATAGACTCAAAATGGATAAAAGACCTCAATGTGAGACAGGAATCCATCAGAATCCTTGAGGAGAACACAGGGAGCAACTTCTTCAACCTCAGCCGCAGCAACTTCTTCCCAGAAACATCACCAAAGGCAAGGGATGCAAGGGCAAAAATGAACTATTGGGACTTCATCAAGATCAAAAGCTTTTGCACAGCAAAGGAAACAGAAAACAAAACCAAAAGACAGCTGACAGAATGGGAGGACATATTCGCAAATGACCTATCAGGTAAAGGGCTAGTATCCAAACTCTATAAAGAACTTATCAAAACTCAACACCCAAAGAACAAATGATCCAATCAAGAAAAGGCAGAAGACATGAACAGACATTTCTGCAAAGAAGTCATCCAAATGGCTAACAGACACATGAAAAACTGCTCAACATCACTCAGTATCAGGGAAATACAAATCAGAACCACAGTGAGATACCACCTTGCACTGGTCAGAATAGCTAAAATTAACAAGTCAGTAAATGACAAGTGTTGACGAGGATCCGGAGAAAGGGGAACCCTCCTACACTTTTTGTGAGAATGCAAGCTGGTGCTGCCACCTGGAAAAGAGTGTGGAGATTCCTCAAAAAGTTGAAAATAGAGCTACCCTACAACCTAGCAATTGCACTACTATGTATTTATCCTAAAGATACAAATATAGTAATCCGAAGGGGCACATGCACCCCAATGTTTATAGCAGCAATGTCCACAATAGCCAAACTATAGAAAGAGCCTAGATGTCCATCAACAGATGAATGGATAAAGATGTAGTATACATATTATATATATATTCATATTCACAATGGAATATTATGCAGGCATCAAAAAACCCTGAAATCTTGTCATTTGCAACAACGTGGATGGAAATGTCAATCAGAGAAAAACAATTATCATATGATCTCACTGATATGAGGAATTTGAGAAGGAAGACAGAGGGTCATAGGGGAAGGAAGGAAAAATGAAACAAGATGAAACCAGAGAGGGAGACAAACCATAAGAGACTCTTAGTCTCGGAAACAAACTGAGGGTTACAAACTGAGGGGGATGGGAAAGATGGAGTGGCTGGGTGCTGGACACTGGGGAGGATACCTGCCTTGGTGAGTGTTGTGAATTGTGTAAGACTCATGAATCGCAGACCTGTACCCCTGAAACTAGTAATACATTGTATGTTAATTAAAAAAAGAAAAACTCAAGTTATAGGGTGAAAAGTGATGAGAAAATTAAAATGATACACCACAAAATATCTATTTAACATGAAAAGGTAGTGATAGATGAATAGAAGAACAAAAAATACGTAAGAAATATGGAAAACAAATAGGAAAATGACAGATATAAATCCTCCTCTCAGTGACTACATTAAATGTAAATGATTAAATTTTGTAGTCAAAAAACAGACACAAATTATAAATGACCAAAAAATAAGAACTATATGATGAGAGTGACCAAATTTCAGTAAGGCATTATAATTTTTTAAAAAAAAATGTATGTACTGAACAACAGAGTCCCAAAATACAGGAAGCAGAAATCAATTTAAATGAAGGGAGAAATAGACAGTTCAGCAATATAAGCTGAAGTTTTCAATATGCCACTTTCAATAATGGATAGAATAACTAGACAGAAAAAGAATTAAGTTGCAAAACTCACATAAAAAGATGGTCAATATCATTAATAATTAGACAAAAGCAAATTAAAACCAAAATGAAATATCACATTATAGCCACTAACATAAAAAATATAGACAACACAGGTGTTAGAGTGAATGTGGAGAAATTGTAACTCTCCTACATCACTGGTAGGAATGTAGAATGGCGTAGCTGCTTTGAAAATATTTTGTCACTTCCTAATGGATAAAGAAAATATGGTCCATATATACAATGAAATATTATGCCTCCATCAGAAAGGATGCATACCCAACTTTTGTATCAACATGGACGGGACTGGAAGAGATTATGCTGAGTGAAATAAGTCAAGCAGAGAGAGTCAATTATCATATGGTTTCACTTATGTGTGGAGCATAAGGAAAAACATGGAGAATATTGGGAGAAGGAAAGGAAGGGTGAATTGGGGGAAATCAGAGGGGGAGACTGAGAGACTGTGGACTCAGAAACAAACTGAGGGTTTTTGGGGGGGTGGGGGGTTGGATGAGCCTGGTGGTGGGTATTGAGGAGGGCATGTATTGCATGGAGCACTTGGTGTGGTTCATGAACAATGAATCTTGGAACACTGAAAAAATTAAATTAAATTAAAAATATATATATTTAAAATCCAAAAAAATAAAAAAATAAAAAATAAAAGAGAATCACTGAAACAAAAAAAAAAAAAGAAAAGAAAATGTTATATTTTGTCACTTCCTAAAAAGGTTAAACGTAGAGTTGCCATCTGACTCAGGAATTCCATTTCTAGATACATACTCAAAAAAATTGAAAAATATATTCACACAGAAACATGGCCACAAATATTCACAGCCACTTTATTCATAATATTCACTGGAAATAACTCAAATATCTGTTAATTGGTTAATAAACAAAATGTATTATACAATGGAATATTATTCAGACACAAAAAGAAATGGAGTGCTGGTGCATACCTCAATATGGATAAACCTTGAAAACATCATACTGAGTGAAATGAGCCATGCACAAAAGGTCATAATTCTTTTTATATGAAATATCCGGAAGACAAAAATCCATTGAGAAAGAAAGCACATTAGCGGTTGCCAGGGGGTTATGTTAGAGTAGAATAGGGAGTAACGGCTAATGGGTACAGAGGTTTTTAGGGGGTGATGGAATGTTCTAGAATTAAGCTGCAATAGATTGCAACTTTTTGAAAATACCAAAAATCATTTAATTGTATACTTTAGAAATATATATTTTAGGATGTATGAGTTGCATCTCAATTAAAATAAAAAATTAATTAATTAAAATATATCAGTTGATTGACATAATTCATAATAAATTATGTGCATAAGATCATTAAGCATTCTTAAATAAATGCCACACTCAGGTTATATAAATTCAAAAGGTAATTTTGATATGTCACTTTTTTTAGTATTTACAAGAGTCTAATGTTGTTCAAAGAACATTGTATCTCAGGGGACCTGGATGGCTCAGTTGGTTAAATGTTTGCCTTCGGCTTGGGTCACCCTGCTGAATGGGGAGTCTGCTTCTCCCTCTCCTTCTGCCTGCTGTTCCTCCTGCTTGTGCTCTCTCTCTCTCTCTCTGTCAAATAAATAAATAAAATCTAAAAGAAAAGAGAGCATCATATTTCTTTTAATCTCAAACAGCAATCCTATGGAGAAGATGTATTTCTTTCTTCCAATTTGCAAAACGGAATTTAAGCACAGAGAAGTTAAATAACTTGCCCAAATCATTGAGCACTATTCTTTGGTTGTCAGCTGAAGAACTATTAAAATAAAATAACTCCACTTAGTTCATATTCTAAGATCCCAATGATGATGCATTTTTTTGTTTTTATCATTTGCTTTTTTTTTTTAATTTTCAAAGATAGGTGCTCCATAATTCCCATTTTACAGATGAGGAAACTAAGTTTTTGAAAGTTGAAATAAAATATCCAAAGATATGCAGGCTGAGAGGCTAGAATTTGAAACCGGAAAGTCTGTTAAGAGGAAGAAAAGAATATTCAACAAACGTCTGTTAAAAATCCCTTTAGATCATTTATATGGCATTTTGGAAAAGACAAAACTACAGGTACAGAAAAAAGATCACTGGCTGCTGGCTTTGATGAGGGTAGGAAAAGAAATTTTCTACAAGGAGATATGAAGGAGCTTTTTGAGGTGATGGGACTGTTTTGTGTCTTGATTGTAGTTGTGATTATACGATGGAATGCATTTGTCACAACTCACAGAACTGGACACTAAAAGGGGTATTGTATACAAATTATACCCCAACAAATCTGACATTGAAGAAAAAATGAATCATTGGCATCCTAAAGCTCATGCCTAGGCAGGTTAGAGACAAAGTAATAAGTGTATCCCTGGTCAGCCACTACAATATAATAAACTAAGTCTGAGAGTATTGGGCTCACTGCCATGACTTATATCCTTCCAGGAAATGCACCCAGCAACTTGTCCTTCCACCTGAATGGAAACCTTCATTACCATATGCTGGAACTTTGACATGAACATCTGCCCTCTTAAATTCTATTTTCCAGCAAGTATGTAGTATTAATAACCACATTCTTCAGCAAGAAGTTCCTTTACATTCTTCACATTGTTGCCTATAAGATTAGGAAGTCAGGACAACTCAAACTCACAAAGAAAACTTCATATTTATCTCATCACTGTTGCCAGTGTAGTTTACCCAGGACAGCTGCGACAGGTCTGATGGTCATCAGACCTTCCCACAGGCAGGATTTTTTTTTTGATGGAGATGATTCAGGAATGAGAACAGAGATCCCCACTAGCAGCCTTAACCATGTAGCTGTCCAGGGCTCCCCAGAAGGATCTCTCTGCAGACACTGTGGGAAATGAGTCAGTCTAGTCTGAACTCTTCCCTCTAGCAAAATGCAAAATCCCTCTGTGAACCTGTGTATCAAATCCTGAGTGAACAAGAGAGATAGAGAAGTGAAACAGGCATGTTGTATCATATCATAACTCAAGGTACCTCAAGATCAGATTATTATTTCTGCAAACATCATTGCATTCATTATGTTTCTGTCACCATTCTATACATTTTACAACTATTAAGTCTTATCTGTGGAAATAGTCTATTTAATATAATACCTATGTAGTAGTTATTATTACTTACTATATGTACACTAAAAACATGGAGACTGAGGCTCAAGGGGCACATTTCCCAAGATCACAAAACTAGTAAGAGGCAATACCAAGATTTGAATCCAGCCAGTCTACCGCCAGCATCCTCCTCCTAACTCTATGGAGCTTTTTCAGGTTTACGTTATAAAATTTCATATATTTACATGTAAATAGTCAACTATAGGTATTGAGAGATATAGGTAATCAAAATCAATAGAAAGATATGAATGGATGGATGGAAGGATGGATGAAGAGAGGGAATGAAGGAGGAAAAAAAAGTTAGAAGGATGGAGGGAAGGAGAGGAAAGAAGGAAAGGAGAAATAGATGGGTGGATACAGGAAGGGAAGGAGTAAGAGAGATGAAGGGAGGGAGGAACTGAGAAACAGGTAGATAGGTGCCGGGGTTGAAAAAGGGAGGGATGGGTGAGTGCATGGATAGATGGAAAGGTAGATGTATAGGTTAAATATCTACTTGGGTATTTTCGACTTCAGAGTACGAAGACAAAAAGTGCAACAAATAAAAAGGACAAAACTTCTCACAATGTGAGAAGGAAAGGAAGGGCGAATGGGGGGAAATCGGAGGGGGAGATGAACCATGAAGAGACTGTGGACTCCGAGCTACAAACTGAAGGTTTTGGAAGGGAGGGGGTGGGGGTTGGGCGAGCCTGGTGGTGGGTATTGAGGAGGGCATGTATTGCATGGAGCACTGGGTGTGGTACATGAACAACGAATCTTGTAACACTGAAAAAATAAAATAAAAGTAATTGGGAAAAAAAGAATTTGAAGAGAAAGTGAAGGATATTGAAAGATTGACAATTAGAATAGTCACATGTAATTTCAGGGAACATAATTTTGAATGTAATAGAGGAATAAATAATCCAGTACTTTTTAACCTGAAATGCTTAATGTTATGGTCTCAGTCTTTCTCTCAAAGATTTTCCCTCCCCTTATTGTATTGTTTATAAACTATCACAAAGCTATTTAATTTGAATAAAACAGCCTCTGTGTGTTACATACAGTTTGGTTTTTAGGAAGTCTAACAAGATAAAGTCAGCCCTACTGGCATGTTATGAGAAACTCTGTCAAGCTCTTCATTCCATCTCAATAATAGAAGGAAGCCAAGCATGCACTTATCATTTTCCTTTTAGGGTACTTCAGGCATATGTCACAACCTACTGAGATGAGATACAGATTTGGTAAATGGCAATTCATTGCATTAATTGATAACATGATAATTTCCCTCTCAGAGGAAGAAGTTATAAAATATTTAGAATTGTGATAATGTCTATGACCAGTGACACTAAAAGATAGGGCCTAACCCAATCAGTTAAATGTGTGAATAACTTGGTCTGGGGCCATATGGGGCATTCTCATTCTAGTACTCCACAGAAATTATAGAATAAGCGGCAGTTTATCTATACCAGTCCTTACTCATAAGAAAAATTCATAATTTATTATGAGACCTACTTGGATTTAGTTGGACCCATCAAAAATCTTGATATTTTCTCCTTTTGAGTCTCCTGTTAGCCTTGATAGATAAAATAACACATTGAAGTGTGGTCCAGAGCACATACGGACATGCAGCAGATTGAAATCAAGCCACATTAAGATGATATGTTGTTATTGCACAAATAGTTTCGGAAGTAAATGCTATGCAGACAAATAGAGAATAGAGTCTATTGTAGAAATCTTAACATTTTCCCACAATTTCATTTTTCACATTTTTGGTACACTGTTGGGTAAGTTAATAAGGTTAACTGGACTGTGTCTTTTATCATCCAACAAACCAGCTCAAGTCTTCTTCAGATAGCAGCAATTGAGTAATTCCAAAAGCAGCAAATTAACAAGCCCCAAGCACAAGAGCTTTTCGAACTAATGCTTGCATCACATCAGTTAATGTCCCATTTGCCAAAGCAGGTAACATGGCCAACACAGAATCAGCTGATAGAGAAATAGACTTTGCACCTTAATTGAAGGAGCTGTAAAATCATATTGCAAGGGGAAGGAAACTCAGGAAATTTGCAGCTATTTTTATAGCCTGTCACACATACTAATAAGATAATATATATTATTTATGCGTGTATATTCACAAATTAAGATACAATACTGAGCAAACCCCACTACTCCCTGTTCCAATGGATTTTAACAGTTTTGGAGTTAATGGCACTATCTGAGATCTGATAAACTCTCTATCTCTTTCTTTTTTTAAAAACGCATGTGCAAATCACTAAATTCTATTCCAGAAACCAATATCACACTGTATATTAACAAACTAAAATTTAAATTTAAAAACTAACTAAAATATGTATAGAAAAAATTCATTTGCATATTAGGATTTTTTCCCCCTCAAATCCGGATTTATAAATTGAGGGACATGTTGCAAAATAACTGGTCTGTACTTCTTAGAATGTCAAGATCAAAAGACAGAAAGGCATTTTAGGAAACTGTTCCAGATTAAAGGATGTTAAAAGACATATTAACTAAATGCATTGCAGAATCCTAAATTGTAGTCAGGAAGAACAAAGAGCTCTAAAGAGTAATGTTTCCTCTACTGAGCAACCAATGGATCAAAGAAGAAATTAAATGGTAAATAAAAAATTTCTTGACACAAAGAAAAATGCAAACACAACATACCAGAAATGGGATGCAGCAAAAGCAGCTCTAAGAGGAAAGTTCATAGCAATAAACACTTACACTAAGAAACAAGAAAAATCCCAAATAAGCAACCTAACTCTATGCTTTAGGGAACTAGAGAACAAACTGAGCCTAAAGTTAGTAGATAGAAGTAAACCATAGAGATTAGAGCAGAAATAAATAAAATGAAGAACAGATAAACAATTAAAAAAAAATCAATTAACCAAACTAAGAGTTGGTTCTTTGAAAGAAAAACAAAATTGGCAAACCCTTAGTTAGACTAACCAAGGAAAATATAGAGAACCCAATTCAACACAATTGTAAATTAAAAAAAAGAGATATTACAGCTTATACCACAGAACTACAAAAACAAAACAAAACAAAAAACAGCAACGGCCCCAAAATAATAATAATAATAATAATAAAAACAATGAATACACACAAACTGGACAATCTAGAAGAAGTGGAAAATTCTTAGAAAAATACAACTTTTTAAGGCTGATCAGAAGTAGTAAATCTGAATAAACCAATTACTAGTGAGGTGGTGGAATCAGTAATCAAAAATCTCTCAATAAAGAAAAGTCCAGGACCAGATGGCTTTAATGGCAAATTTTACCAAATATTTAAAGGAGAATTAATACCAATGCTTCTCAAACTTTTCCAAAATAACTGAAGAGAAGGGAGTACTACAAAACTGTTCTAAGAGGTCAGAATTATCTTAATACCAAAACCATAAAAGGACACTCCTAGGGAAGAGAACTACAGGCCAATATCCTGGTGCATATAGATGCAAAAATTCTTAATAAAACACTAGAACCAAATTCAGCAGCACATTAAAAGGATCAATCACTGTGACCAAGTGGGATTTATCCCTGGGGTGCAAGGATAATTCAACATCTGCAAATCAAGCAATGCGATAAATGACATTAACAAAGTAAAAAAAAATCATATTACCATCTCAATAGATGTAGAAAAAGAATTTAGCAAAATTCAGCATCTACTCATGATAAAAACTTAAAAAATTAGGCATAGAAGGTACATATCTTAACATAATAAAGGCCATATATGACAAGCCCACAGCTAACACCATACTCAATAGTGGAATGTTGAAAACTTTTCTTTTAAGATCAGGAACAAGATAAGGGAACCTACTCTTACCACTCCTACTCAACATATTACTGGAAGTCCTAGATAGAGCAATCAGGCAAATTAATTAATTAATTAATTAAAAATAAAAAGTAAAAATAATTAAGAGGTGTCAGAATTGGAGAGGAAGAAGTAAAATCTCTATTAGCAGATTATATTATTTTATATAGAGAAAATCCTAAAGACTCCACCCAAAACTGTTAGATCTAATCAATGAATTGAGTAAAGTTCCAGGATACAAAATTAACATGCAAAAATCAGAAGCATTTCTATACATTAGCAATGAACTTTCTGAAAAAGAAATAAATCAATCTCACAATAGCATCAAAAACAATAAAATACTTACAGAAAAATTTAACTAAGGAGGTGAAAGATCTCTACCCTGAAAACTACAAGACATGGATGAAAGAAATTGAAAAAAGAAATAAATGGAAATGCACCCTGTATTCATGGATTGGAAGAGTTGATATTGTTAAAATGTCAATACTATGAAAAATCATCTCTAAATTCAATGCAATTCTTCTTGAGATTCCAAATAATGATATTTTTTATAGAAGTAGAAAAAAATTCCTAAAATTTATATAAGACCACGAAAGAGCACCAACAACCAAGTAAACCTAAAGAAAGAATAAAGCAGGAGGCTTTGTTCCTGATTTCAAGCTATACTATAAAGCTGTAGTAATGAGAACAGTATAATAATACTGGCAAAAAGCAGATAAATAGACCAATAAAACAGAACCAAGAGTCCAGAAATAAATCCAAGCATATAGGGCCAACTAATATTTGAAGGAGAATCAAGAATACTCCATCAAGAAAACATAGTCTCATCAATAAAGGGTGCAGGGATAACTGTATATTCACATGTAAAAGAAATCTGTGTCTTATACCACTCACAAACAGTAACTCAAAAGGGGTTACTTAAGTGTTGGGACGCCTGGGTGGCTCAGTCAGTTAAGCATCTGCCTTTGGCTCAGATCATGATCTCAGGGTACTGGGATCCAGCCCCATGTTGGGCTCCTTGCTCAGCAAGGGAGTCTGCTTCTCTCTCTCCCTCTGCTCTTCTCCCTGCTTATTCTCTCTCTCTAATAAATAAATATTAAATAATAAGGAAATAAATAGATAATAGATAATAAATAGATGAATAATAATTTTAAAAATAAATAAATAATAAACAAAATCTTTTTAAAAAAAAAGACTTGGGCCAATAAATATGTGGTAATTTATTATAGCAGCAATGGGAGACTAACACAAATATTGGTGGTGATTAGCAGAAGGTGTACATGAGCTGTGGATAAGATCATTGTATATATACACATACACATCTATATAATAGCTATGTAATGGATCTGGAATATATAGAGATATATAATAAACATATATTTACATCTTTATGAAGTGTAAATATATATCTACCCTCATACATAAAATACATAAATATGTATATCCATATTTATTGAGTGAATGATAAAGTAAATGGAGCAAAATATAAGCAATTGGTGAATCTAGGTAAAGTACATAATAAAAGTTCCTTTTTTATTCTTGCCATTTTTCTGGAAGTTTTAATTATATCAAAATAAGTACACAAAAACAAATATATTAAATAATCACACACAAAAGTGATTTTAAGACCTTGGGAAACTAGAAAAATAGAATACAAGATCTATCAGTATTTTTGTGCCCAGCTTAAAGATCTCCAGCCCTCTTGCTGTATCCAGAAGTGCAAAATAAGAACTCACTGAAATACTAGTATTTATCCATAGGTTTTAATTGGTCAGAAGGGAGGAAATAGCCAATTTTAGTTGGGGTGCTTTTGTGGATACTCTTCGGTATTTATCCCCAGGCTATCTCAAACCTCAATTCACACAAGTTAGCACCTTCTTCAAAAACTGAAGCCCAAGGGAACCTACCAAAGCCATTTGTCAGAGGGAGGGCGGGGCTTGCTTCAGTTGGGCAAAAGGTAGTGTGCTCCCTTCCTGACCCCAGTGGTCACTCTGTCTCTACATATGTTAGCTATGGGGGGTTTCCCCTGACTAAGGTGATGGGTATCTGCTATGATCCATGGACTTTGGAAATACTGACCATGATAAGCCAGAGTGTGAAAGCTGGGGAAAGAGCCACCAGAGCTGCTGTTAATGTGGAGCACTGGTGTGGGCTCTGGTAGAAGGAGAGGCAAGGGGGCCAGCGACAGAGTGGGGCACTTCAGGAACTTAAGACTGGCTACAAACACCTGCAAGGAGATTTGTCAGGTGGCACCAGACAAGAGCAGGTATGTGAGAGCACCTGGGCAGGAAAAGATCTCTACCCAATTTCTCAGCCCTGAGATAATTGCTAAGTTTTATTTGTGACTTTTTTCCTCCTCTGAATCTGGAACTTCTTGAGGGAAGCATCATAGTCTTATACTTTCTTTGTACATCTCATTGCACCTTATATGATATAAAATATATAAAATATCAGCAAATATTTGTCCATAAAATTATAAACCTGGCAGATCATGAAGTTTAAAAATACGCAATTTCCTACAATCTCTTATCAAGAAAAAATAATCAGTATTGCACAGTGGGAACATATCTTATTTAGTACTTAGAATAAAAAGAAAACACACTATGCCTTTAAGAACTTTGCCATAGATGTGACTTTGTTCCTACTTATAATTTTTAGTTTTAACTTCAGAATTTATGGATTCCAATCAAGTTAGAGAAAAACTATGTTAGTTTCCATACATAGTTTTTACTTTTTTCCAATCTTAGCTTTTTATGTCTATAACATATTTCTTTCATATCCCTATAGCCTCCTTCTGCCTATTACTGAATAACATATTTCACAATTATGGACAATTATTCTAAATGGTTGGTACCCATAGCAAGGATAGAACAAGGAAAAGGAAATAAAAGCTTGTTGAAAATTAAATAAATTTTTTTTTAAAAAAAGAGAAGTGTTGACATTGGGGAGGGTATGTGCTATGGTGAGTGCTGTGAATTGTGTAAGACTGATGATTCACAGACCTGTACCCCTGAAGCAAATAATACATTATATGTTAATAATAAATAAATAAATAAAAGTGTTTGCTCTCAAGCTATAGGGTTTTCTGTTTTATGTTCTGAGACCATCTCCTCCTAGAGCCCTCAGAACATTAAAAAAAATTCTCAGCTAAGACAAGAGGAAGCTAACATGCCAGTTTGTAAAGGAATTCCTTGGGTCCTGCTTTTTCAGATATTCCTACATGATAAAGGCCTGACTCTTTCCTCCTCCCCAATGTGGATTCTGCTTCATCACAGTGTCCTGTTCGTAAACACACTTCCCAGAGCCTGGCCTTTGATCGTGTTATTGTTATTTACACGATTTCCCCTCTCATCTCAACCCATGTAGATCTATCTGAAACTCAGATTTCAACCCCATCCCCTTCTTAAGACTCTCCTATCTATGGCCAGGTGTGGCTCGGCTTTCTCTGTTTGCAGCATAGAAGCTTTGTTCTACATTCTGCTCCACTTATTCATAAACCTAGAACTTGTCTCTCATTTTATCTGACAGTGATGGTCAGGTCTGTCTTCCCAGAGGCCACGACACCTCTGACACCCTGTTCCTGCATGTCAGATGAGCACAGAGATCACTGCTGTCTTGTGAAGGGGAGTGGGCCATCAGGGTGGGCTGCACTGAGCCCCATGTTTATGCACAGGAGCTGGGAACTTTCTCCTCCTTTATGCTCCATAAGCCCAAACTGGGACAAATCTGCTGAGAAAACTACTTCTCAACTGTTGAGCCCACTTGGCAACTTTACAAGGTTAGTCACTGGATTCAGAAAACTCTTAATGTGGTCATCTGTAGTCAGAGGAAAATCAGCCCTTGATCAGCATGCATACATGCTTTGTGAGCCTGCCATTAAAAGAGACAATTTCCTTATTTGACTTTTTAAGATATAAAATTAATTAATGTTTGTTATGGCAAATGAAACAAAGTCAATGTTGTATACAGAAAAAGAATTATCTTCCCTCAGGTAGCCTATACCCTGCCAACACAGTCCATTCCCAGTGCCCTCCTAAGTCAAGCACTCAAGTCTGCATACACATGGCTCAGGCACTGTCTGCCTATTTCTTTTTATTGTGGTAAAATATCTGTAACATAAAATTTACCACTCTAATCATTTTTAAGTATACATTTCAGTAGAATTAAGGACATTCATATAGTTGGGAAATCATTACCACTATCTGTTCCAGAATTTTCATCTTCCCACACTGAAACTCTGTTCTGATTAAACAATAACCCCCTACTCTTTCCCCCACAACCCCTGGGAATCACCATTCTACTTTCTGCTCCTATGACTTTGATTTCTCTAGATCCTTCCTATAAGTTAAATCATACAGTAATTGCCTTTTGGTGACTGGCTGATTTCATTAGCATAAGGTCTTTAGGGTTCGCCCATTTATATAGCATGTGTCAGATTCCTTTTTAATGCTGAATAATAATATTCTATCATATGTATACACCACTTTCTGTGTGTCCATTTAGCCATCGATGGACATTTAGGTTGTTATCATCTTTTGGCTACTGTGAATTTTTTGGCTACTATGAACATGGGTGTATGAATATCTTTTCAAATCCCTGCTTTCACTTCTTTTGAGTGTATACCCAGAAATGGAATTGTGGGACCATGTGATGATTCTATGGTTAATTTTTTGAGGAACCAACATCCTGTTTTTCATAGTAACTGCCCCATTTTACATTCCTACCAGCAGTGCATAAGGGTTCCAGTTCTCCACATTCTTGGCAAGACATTATCTTCTAATTTTTTTTGGGAGGTCATAATGGTGTTTATAATTTTCACTTCCCTAATGACTAATAATGTTGAATGTCTTTTCATATGCTTATTGGTTATTGTTATATCTTTGGAAAAATGTCTATTCAAGTCTTTGGACCATTTTTCATTGGTTTGTTTGTGGTTGTGTTTTGGGATTATAGGAATTATTTATATAGTCTGGATATTAATCCCTTATTAGATATGTGATTTGAAAATATTGTCTCCCATTCTGTGGATTGCCTTTCTACTCTCTTGATCGTGTCCTTTGATGCATAAAGGTTTTTAATTTTGATAAAGTCCAATTTATCTGTATTTTCTTTTGTTGCCTGTGGTCCTAATGCATGTCCAAGAAATCCCTACAAGATCTAAGGTCATGAAGCTTTTCCCCTGTGTTTTCTCCTAAGAGTTTTATAGTTTTGCCTCCTATATGTAGGTCTTTGAGTTAGTTTTTGTATATTGTATAATGCAAGGGTCCAATTTCATTATTTTTCCCATGGATATCTAATTTTTTCAGTACCATTTGTTGAAAAGACTGTCTGTTCCCCCATTGAATCTTGTTTGTGTCCTGTTGAAAATTATCTGACCATATATGTGAGGATTTATTTCTCTATTCTGTTCTATTGGTTTATGTGTCTGTCTTTATGTCAGTCTACACTATTTTGATTATTGCCATTTTGCAGTAAGTTTTGGAATCAATAAGTGTGAGGCTTCCAATTTTATTCTTTCCCAAGATTGTTTTGGCTGTTTGGGGTTTCCCTTTGTTTTTAACCAAATAGATTATAGTTTCTCACGTAACTGCTCTGTCTCACTTGACAGTGTGTCATGTACATCCCATTAGTGAGTGGCTGTAGAGGTCACTATTTCCACATACACATAATTTTATGGAAATGAGTCATGTTATACATACTAGGTTTTTAAAATACACCATTTTGTGGGTTTTTGTTTCTTTTTAATATGTCTCCTCTTTTTCTCCTCTTATGCACATAACTTCCCAATCTCACATAGCTCCTTAAATTTTCCCAGGATCATGTGATTATCACACACACACACACACACACATGCACACACAAAGTTACACAAACAAAATGACTGTGTGTTGCCACATAAATACTTGTCCATGCAGAAGGCCTTGGTCCTCAATTGTCACCCAATACATGCTCTTTTGAATTTCATGTTCTTCTGCCAATAATACTTCATTGAGACTCCTCTGTGTCAATGAAACTGCTCTATGTTTTTGTTTCATTTTAATGACTGTAATTTTGTAGTGTGATAAACCATTATTTATTCAATTATCCCCCAATATTGAAAATATTGCCGCATTTCAAAGATTTACCATTAAATGCCAAGCCACAATAACACATAAAATATCTTTATCACCTGGTGTATCATTTCTATGATATGGATTTCCAGGAGTGCAATTTCTGGGCAATTGATTTTTTGTAAGTTAAAAGGCAACAAAAAACAATAATCAGCTACAGCTGATGTTTCTCTTCCTCCATGTCCACTCAGCAATAGATTTCATCATAAATTGAACAGCAAATAAATTAATAGAAATTTTGTTCTAAAGCCCTAGAAAAGTAATAAGAAATCCTGTGGAATTTTTTGCCAGCATGATTTTCCATCACTAACAGACAGGGAAGACACTTTAATACTTCTGTTAATTCATAAGACCCTGCAGAAGATAATGCATCTCTCTGTACTTTTCCAGGACCAAATGGACAACGTTTGTAGACATGTAATTTGGTTTTATTGTCCAGTGGCATCCCTGGGGAAATTACTTATCATGGTGCAGCGATGGCGTCAAACAGAGGTTGATTTGGGAGTTTTAAAAATAACAGGAGCTCCTGAATGTGATCCAATCAAAGGGAATCCTTTGGAGGCAGGAGGGACTGGACTGTGGACACACATCCACTATATTATCACCAGGAAATATTATCTTTCAGGTACAAGACCAGTTATTTCATTCAATGACTCAATCAGTTAGTAAATTGCTATTCGACTCTCATGGGGAGGGGAGCATTTGGAGATTTAACAACATAAAAAGAGATGCTTAATCAACCACTGCACACCTCCCCAGTGATCCCAGGCAGCTCCTTTTCCCACTGCCCCTCTCACCATACTCAGACCTTGTCTCCTGAGGTAGTCACTCCTCTGCCCCAAAGTCCCCAAAGCATCATCACAGTCTGACTCTCTCCAGGCCTTCCTGTGAAAGAACATCAGGACCACACCTGGAATCACAGTCAGGTTTATTACCTAATGCAGCTCAGAAGACCACAAGGGCAGGGCGCACCTTGCACATTCTGGTAACAGGGTGCTGGGAAAAGTTTGTGATGGGGTCCAGAATGATGATCTGGAGAGGAGCCATGAAGCCAGAGTTCCTAGATTGGACACTGTCAGATAGTGGTGCAACTATGTCTGGGCCTTTGAGAGAAACCTTATCATTTATAACCTTGGTAGATTTGGAGACATCAACATTATCCACTATGCATGGCTCTACTGGGAAAGGTCCGCAAAGATGGAGTTCATATTCAAATAGTTTCCCAAAAAGCTTTCTTTGTGTATTCCCATCATGCTCAGGACAGCTGACTAAAACTTCACACCCTTCTCTAATGGTGCAGTTTATTAAAAACAAAAAGATTAAGTTATACAAAATGCCAGGTAGCAATACACTGCTGCTCCACAATTACTGCACTTGTTAATCATCCTGGGGGAAAAATTGGCAAGAGCAATAAGTGATTATGGGCCCATTTTGACCTCCTCCCTGTCTATTATGGAAAAGGCACCAAGATGCCTTTGCAGATGAGGACTCAGTGGCTCCAGAATTCTTTCCAAGCTTATCACATAAAAAAATTATGATGATCTAAAACAGATGGGTTTTATTTCTTATGCATATATCTTAAATATCTGATGTCCCTATTAAGTGATGTGGCTGCATGTTTTCCCACTATGGAAAAGAGACAAATGAGTATCCTTTCTTAAGTTCTTGAAAAAGGTTTGTCATGAAGAGTGATATTAATCAGCTATTCATTTTTCTATCTAATGTTGTCAGAGAAAAAGACCTACAATCAATTGTACTAAATCTAAAATCAATAATTTTTCAGTATGACCCCAAAATTTACTTTATAATCAATAATAACACAAAAAGGCAATTCCTTTTGTTACTTTGGAATACATTTTACAACTAACTCATCTTGGCATTTCACCAGAAAGCCATATAGCTCAAAGAAGACCTCTTATAGTATTTTAAAATAGTGATAATTTTTGTTGGTCAATATGGACTGGAACAGCTGATTTGAAATATTTCTTAATCATAACTATTTCAGGAATGATCTATGTTTATGAATTAAATTCTCATTTGTTCATATGATGAACATGCCTGATGAAGAGGAAAAAAAAATTATCGTCTTGTGTAAAAGAATTTGAATTTGCCCGTGCAGAGATGAGAAAACTGTGGGTCAGAAGAGGCTCTTCTCAGGCTCTTCATTTTCCACAAAAAGAGCACAGAACCAGTAGTGATATGTTTCATCTTGAAATTCACAGTGTACTTCCTGCAGTCCAGATCCCTGCCTTCTGTCACAACAGATGAAGAGATCAGGACCCCGCAGGTGCTATTTTGCACCCTTTCACCATGCAAGGGTGCTGGTGAAATGAAGTGGAAGGGAATATCTAAAAGATCCCTAGATCAAGCTTACATTACAGATTGTCCTGGGCATTTCATAAGTTTCAGGTGCTTAAGTGGGTGAAGGCAGCTGGCTTCTGAGAAAGTGTTCAGATGCCCTGCAGCTCAGACATTACCAAGAGGCTAATGGGGATGGCCAGCATGTGAGTGATGGTGGTTCTGCCAAGGACTTCCTTTCTCCATGGCTGTCACACAACCATGGGGGTGAAGTGTGGATGCTCCCTATGGCAGCACTGGCAGGGGAGAGACACTGTCCCACTGGATTCACGCCAAAGTTGCATAAAGGTGTAGAGCATAATGAACAACTCATTCTGAAGGTGAAAAAATTCTCCGTATCTGTCATCCGACGATAACTGGGGCCCATTGTTCCTGTCCAGAGTTACACAGTCCATGAGAGAGCGGAACGCTGCAGATTCCATAAGTCTCCAATTGTTTGCTCAGTCTCAAACCTCTGGAACCCTCATCCAAGGCTTACAGGTAGAGTATAGACTACAGACCACCTGAGCTCTGGGTTTTATTACCTATCATGCAATCTTGTGGCATGCTGAGGAGAAGGAAGAAACCCAAATGTGGTGAATTCCTTTCTTTTCCACTTCCAGCAACCGTCATTTTAACACCTAATTGGTAGCTCCCCCATTGCAAGTGATTCATGCGTAGTCACTGAATGAATCATGGCCCTGCTTAGGGCAAACTTCCCCCAGTGAACCCTTCTTTCCTCTGTCCATTAAAGGCAGGATGAGATGAGGAGTTCTGACCTAAAGACACCCCACTGTCCATGGCTGAGGACCTGGGGGCCCAGACCCAAGCAAGTAGCTCGCTGGCCAGAATGAGGGGAGCAGTGGCAGGAAGTAGGCTCTGTTGTTAGCCCTTCCTTGTGTAGGCATGCTCTGAGGTGAACTGATCACTCAGCATTTGCTAGAACCAGAGTTTCTAGAACATCCATTTTTTATCAAAACCAACCCCTGAAAAGAGGCTCAAAATAGAAAGGTGAAACCACTGCTGGGAACACATTTGTTCAACTCCCATCACACATCCTGTTGCCTTCGGTGCCACCTGGCCAGTGTCCCAGAACACCTCCTTCATCACTATGGCAACAAGCCCAAGGGTGTACAGGCCAGCTGATATCCTCCAGAAACAAGAGTGAGTCACCTGCCTGTCCCTTTGCCTTCGTCTTGTCCAGATGTGAAGATGTAAGGCACAGGGGAGCAGCAGCCTCACCTGACGCACTCACTGGGATTAACAAAAATGCACAGAGACCCTGAACTTCAGAAGTTTTGTCAATAATCAACAACCTTCTATTTA
>CM052885.1:79654024-79687771 GCA_028534135.1 Potos flavus
AATAAAAATAAAATAGACAGTTTCCTTATCTGCCTACTTAACCAAAGACTTCTGAGTATAATCAATGTTTTCCTAACAACACGACATTCTAACTATGAGTATCATGTACTATTTAGTAGTATCATGCAGTGAGTGCCCAGTCTATTAAGAAAGGAGGCAATACTTGATGTTGCATTGAGAGGCTTTTTATTACTGGATATTTTAGTCCTTGAAGCAGTGTCTAGCACTTTCTCTCATCTCCACACCTTGTACTCTATCAATGCATGCTGCTGCTGATGCCTCTCTTAGCTTGCAGCTTCTAACTTATATTCTAAGAAGTTTGATAAATGGGCACCTTAAATCTGTCTTTGAACTGGAAGTTAAATTGACCTATGTTAGGGCCTGAGAAACACTTCCAGCCATAAGACACATCGGCCTCAATACATGAGATTTGAGCACTTTTTTACCTTTACACATACTCTTTACTTTCTTGTTCTGCCTGTTGCTTCAAAGTTTAAACCATGAGACTAAAGAGGATCTTTTCATACTGAGGGTTGCAGCTGAATCTATAACCTAGACCTTCCCTCAGATAGCTAGATCTCAACATTGTTCTGTTTAGGACAAGTTGCAAAGAAGAGGTAAGCATCTTTATTGTACTATGCGATGGATGCAAAAGAAATTAGAAGCCCCATCAGTCCAGAGTTCAACATGCTAGAAATAAGGGTCCTCTGTAGAATGTTAAAACTACAAATTACATCTATACTCATTTCCGCGGCATCAGATAACTTACTATGTTTTCTGTGATTAAGCTAAAATTTCACTAAAATAAAAAAATATAAAAATATAAGAAAGAATCTGCTAACCTTGAGAAGTCAGCTCATTGGTTTCATTCATGAATCCGACCTGTGTGAGAGAGAACATCTGTCCCTGCATTCAGCAAATATTTTTTGTGCACACAAACTATGTGCTGAGCACTGAGCTAACCCCTTACTTAGCAAGAGTTGGGACCCTGGAAAGTGCATAACAAGGAGCACCGAGATGGGCGCTCACAGCACCCATTCAATAAACTATGGCAGGAGACAGCATCACAGAATAAAGCCCCAGGCCCCTGGGTTCCTTGAAGATGGAATTCAACACAGAAGTTTGATTTTATTTTCTTCTAAAAAAGAAAAAGAAGCAAGCTACAGCAACTTCTAGATTTACTACAAAATTTCTTCTCTGAGTGGCTTTCCTAACTGTCCTTTTTGCATACATCTTTAATGTGTATTTTTTTTTCCTGAGTCTACATTTATCCTATTAGGTGCCTTTCTCATACTGGCATTAAAATATCAGGCACAATACTTTTAAATCAGTGGCACTCACACTCATCACACTTGTGCACCCCTTTAATATATCATGTGATGTGCTCATTTTACTATCCTGAAATGAAATCAATGGATAATATACCTGCTCATCGATGTAATTTTTTAAAGTATGCCCTAATGACAATATAAAAGATAAATAACAGTACGTATTTCAAAATGTAAGTGTTTGGGTATAAGTAATCAGTTGCTTGCATCCAGATGCAAAATGACTGTGGACACAACAGCAAAATGACTGTGGACACAACAGCAAAATGAGATCCATGCAGAATATTTATTTGCAAACCAAATATAAAGAGCTTTGTCACTGGTGCCATAATTTTCCAAGCTGGTGACCAACTTCTGACAAAGTTTTTTTTTTTTTTTTCCCAATTACTTTTATTTTTTCAGTGTTCCAAGATTCATTGTTCATGTACCACACCCAGTGCTCCATGCAATACGTGCCCTCCTCAATACCCACAAAGTTTTAAAACACAGTGGCATCTTCCCTCAAGTTATCTGATTTTAGGATTCCTGTTTCAGTATATGTTAAAATTGGGAAACAATTAACTTGTTTTTACATGTAAAATGCCATGAAGTTTTAACCTACAGGTAATTAGGCTTTTCAGGATCATAGTTCTTGTCAAGCAAGATATTTAAATGTGGTATAAACCCTCCCTGTGGAACACTTCAGCAGAGGTGAGCTCCCCAAACTTGCTTGTGCCACTCCGGGTCTCCAATCTCCTTGGCCAGTAGACTATAGGTATATAGGCAACTTTGTTCACTGTGGGCAGAAGTGATCTGTGGGACTTCTCTTTTGAGGCAAGTGACAGCAAGGGTGTCCTCCTTTCCTCCCTCACTGACTCCCCCACTGAACAACCCACAGTGACCTGGAAGCCCAGGATGGAGGAGGGCCCCACACCTGCATGAGGGTCCTTGTGCATGGGAGAAATAAACCAGCCTTGTGTTAAGACCTTGAGAATTCAGCATTTTCTGTTGTGACACCCAGTGTTTATTATCCTGTCAAACACAGAATCTATCCTTTGCATTTGCAAGGTATTTGTGTCATGACCTGTATCCACTAAACACTGGCAGGGCTCCAGAAGTCGTTATGACAAGCAAAGACAGTCTCATGAATCCCCAGAGTGCTCTCTGAAGAACCACAGCTTTAGATCCATAGCAAACTAAAAATCTTCATTAGTGATTCTTCTTCCACTTTATGCCTAGGAATAGATTCCTAGCACTTGCTTGAACTGCTTTCTAGTCCTAATTAAAATTAAGGAAACAATCACCCACACCAATCAGGATTATAGTAACAAACACAGTGAGACAAAAAGCAAACGTCCTTCCGCTTCTGACCAACCACTCTGTCTTAGACTCTTTTGTGTTCATCAAGGCACTAGATGGGTTTGCCTCCATACATCAGGCAGATTCCCTGCATCTGTGATGTCCAGTGCCTTATGTGGAATGGCTTTGTCCAAGCTGAGAGTTAAGTGACAGAAGGCAAATGTGCTCTCTTGACAAGGTACCATGGGGGAAGATGCTGCAGTTAACCAAGTTGCTCTCAGAGTCAATCCACCAAGGTGAGGCATAGGGCCCCACATTCCAGTGGCCCCTCACTGACCCAGGCACTCCCTGCCCCCTAATCATCAAGGTAAATGAAGGGCCATTTGCAGGGACTCACCTCACATTCACGGTGCTATCTATGGTGATACTCTGAATCCCTGTCTTCTCTTGATGATGTTGACAGAGTCATGAATCATCTGTCGCTTCCCTTAGTATGCACTCCCAAGCTGACATTGTGTGTCTCTCCATGGTTCCCAAAGAACAGCCACTGGCGTGGGGGACACTTGACCCTGCGTTCTCCATAGATACCAGATTCAATCACAGCATATCGACTCTATCGATAGCAAAGAAATGAAACAAGCAGCCTGTGACAGGAAGCCATAAGTTGCTACTTGCCCTAAACCCACACTCCAAAGACCATCTGCTGTGTTACGTAAACTCTCTGAATCACCAAAGATTTAATAGAAAGGTCTCCTGGTAAAGGGGAACCCTCTTACACTGTTGGTGGGAATGCAAGTTGGTGCAGCCACTTTGGAAAATAGTGTGGAGATTCCTCAAGAAATTAAAAATAGAGCTACACTATGACCCTGCGATTGCACTACTGGATATTTACCCCAAAGATGCAGATGCAGTACAAAGAAGGGCCACATGTACCCCCAGTGTTCATAGTAGCAATGGCCACAATCACCAAACTGTGGAAAGAACCGAGATGCCCTTCAACAAATGAATGGATAAAGAAGATATGGTCCATATATAAGATGGAATATTACACCTCCATCAGAAAGGATGAATATCCAACTTTTGTTTCAACATGGACTGGACTAGAAGAGATTATGCTGAGTGAAATAAGTCAAGCAGAGAGAGTCAATTATCATATGGTCTCACGTGTGGAGCATAAGGAAAAACATGGAGGATATTGTGAGAGGGAAGGAGGGGGTGAATTGGAGGAAATCGGAGAGGCGATGAACCATGAGAGACTGTGAACTCTGAGCCACAAACTGAGGGTTTTGAAGGGGTGCGGGTGGAGGGTTGGGTGACCCTGGTGGTAGGTATTGAGGAGGGCACGTATTGAATGGAGCACTGGGTGAGGTACATGAACAATGAATCTTGTAACACAAAAAATAAAATAAAAGTATTTGGGGGGAAAAAAAAGAATGATTTTGACTTCAACCAATAGAGGGCAGGTTTGTCTAACATGCCAGACCCTCAGCAGAAAAAACCACCTTGCCTTAGGTCAAAATTAGCCTGGGGGTTACAGAAGGGAGGGAGTGGGGGGATGGGGTAACCAAATGATGGGTATTAAGGAGGGCACATGCTGTGATGAGCACTGGGGGTTATACTGAACTGATAAATCATTGAACCAAACCAATTGATCAAAACATTGAACCAAACCAATTGATCGAAAACCAATGATGTACTATACAATGGCTAATTGAATATAATAAAAATAAATACATACATATGTACATACATAAATACATACATACATACATAAAATAAATAACCCTTGGTCTGCCCACATCTCTCAGCAGACCACAGGGCATGCTGACCGAGGGGACAGGTCAGCTGACAGCCAACAGAGGTCACTGACATATCAGCAGGGGCTAGCCAGAAGACTAGAGCCATTGGAAGGCCAGACCATGTGACAAAACCTCAGGGGTGAGGCAGCTGGTCCTTTCTGCCTAGTTAATTCACATAATGGCTTTGCTGCTTAATCAACCCTAGTTGCTTGATCTATTAATTGTTTAATTAACTTGTTATGGAAATAAATGCATGTTTATTAAGCAATAAGTGGTTTGTAGCTTTCTTGGGTACTTTATCCTATTGACATCCTCAATGAAGGAGACAGGAGCCTAGAACACACACACGAGCCTGTCTACAGAGAGTGGGAGAGGGGGTCATGAACTGAGGATGAAGGCAGTTAGCTGTATGGTTCAGATGCCAGTCTGTGGGGGGCTGTGTTTGGCAGAAAAGCTGGTTTAAGTGAGGAAGAAGATGTGGGTTAAGTCCAATGAAATTATAAGAAAAGATATAATAAAGATGAAAGTAGAACTCAATAAACAGAAGCAAAGTTTGAATAGGATGGATCAACAGACAGAAGTTTGATTCATTAAAAAGCTAATAAAGTAGGCAACATATTTTCCTCCAAAACAGACTATAGAAACAGACCACAGGGATCGTGTTCCTGATGTTTTTCTCCTAAAGCTTCCCATATCCTCCTTCTCTGCCTTGTGTCAGTGCTATTGCTCCTGACCAAACATGTGAAAAATACCTCCTCCTCTTGCTGGCTCATGGCCTCAGGTTTCCGTGGACTTGGTCTGACATCATAAGAACATTCCAGCGCACTCTGTCCTGCTCAGTGGGTTGGATAAGTGCATGATTGTCTTACTAGGTAAGTAAGTCTTTTGCTTTGAAGCCCAAAGTGCCAAATGCCAGCCAGCACTCTTGGTCAGACCTAGCTCTCTCTATACCCAACTAAAACAGTGCAGCAATGCCTGCCATCGCTGCATTCAAAGGGTTGCTTTGACACAGCTGGGCCAGGCTGAATGCCAAAATGGCAGAGCCTGGGATTCTATGGTGGAAAAGTTGTGGTCCGAATCCTGGCCTAAAGCAGAGTTCCCACTCCAATAGACTTGGCAGGTCGTGTTCCAGCCTTGGGGACAGAGAGGCTCTCCCTCACATGCTAGACCATCCCTTTGTTAGAATGCCCTGCTTCTCTGAAAAACCTCCCTGATTTACCTGTGAAGAGCTTCTTGGAAAACTTTGGAATACCAGCTATAGATCTGGAATAATGCAAAAGTAAATCAAATCCCACTTCCATATAATAATGATATGAAACTTGAAAGCAATTCTGATGCTTTCAGCCAGAGGTGAATAAATTAAACATGCCATGCTATTCAGTAGTGAGGTGGGTGGGGTATATGGTGAGGACCGCAGCCATCAGACAGCATGTGCCCATCCTGTGGGGCAGGCCATCATCAGCTCAACCCCAGAAGCTGGCCACAGGGCAAAATTAGCCAGCAATGCCAAACCTTTAGAAAGGGAAATTAGAGAATTGATTCCATTTACTAAAGCACAAAGAACCATAAGATACCTTGGAATAAACCTAACCAAGGAGGTAAAGGATCTGTACTTGAGGAACTACAGAACATTCATGAAAGAAATTGAAGACACAAAAAGACGGAAAAGCATTCCATGCTCATGGATCAGAAGAATAAACATTGTTAAAATGTCTATACTGCCCAGAGCAATCTATACTTTCAATGCCATCCTGATCAAAATGCGATTTCACTGCATTTTTCAAAGTGCTGGAACAAACAATCCTAAAATTTGTATGGAACCAGAAAAGACCCTGAATCGCTAAGGAAATGTTGGAAAAGAAAAACAAAGCTGGGGGCATCATATTGCCTGATTTCAAGCTTTACTACAAAGCTGTGATCATCAAGACAGCATGGTACTGGCACAAAAACAGACATCTTTTAATACCAAGTTTTGTAGGATTGAATATTAGTTAGAAACAGAGCATCTTGTTTTGAGTTATTTAAGGGTGCTTCAGATGTCCGAAGAGGTTATTAAGTTGGGCTTTGCTACTTTAAATGGGGAATTTTCTAAATGTTTGAATTAAGGAGCAAAAATTTCCCTCTACCTCACCACCAAATACTGTCACCCAGCCCCTATCTCTTGCTTCCTCTTCCTTGTGGCTAAAGAAAGGTAAATGGCTGAAAGTGTCATAATTCTGGGTAAAGGACAAGTAAATGTAAACACTAAAGTTCTTTTGTTGATAACCAATATAAGCCAACTACTTAACCTGAGCAAATCTCAGGAGCAAATGGAATTTGTGAGAAGGTAACTGGGGTTCCTCAGGAGTTTAAGGAAGGATTGACCATCTCTGCAGTGAGAAAAAAAGCAACCAGAGGGCTCAGCAGGAAACATAAACCTTCTCTGCAATGTTGCTATCAATGCGGCTCAGGTCCCACCACCTCCCATGCCTGCATTCTCAGGTCTTCATATTAAAATTTCTGCTAAAAACCATGTGATAGGCTAAGCCTGGTTGAACGACCAGCCTAGAGGGATCATGTTGTGCCAGAAAGTTCTCTGAGGGCCACCCCTGGGAATTACAGCAGGTCCTAGAGAGAGGCACAAAGAACAGCCAGGCCACTGGTATTATTGTGCCCAAAGTCCAATTCACATTATGTTGCTATGACTGGCAAAATGGAAAATCAAGATTGATAGCCAAGTGAGGGGAAATGCAGTGTGTTGAGCGCAATCTTCCACACTATTCTTGCCACAATGGCTTTGTGCACAAGCCCACTGAACAAGAACAATGCTGGTAGGGAAAGGGAGATGCAGATATCCATGGAGACCAACTCCTGATCAAGTCACTAATGACCAATTGTGTCACACACCAAAAATACCTCCCCTATGTCACCTTCAGTTCTCAACTTACCTGAATCCTCAGCACCACGAACCATTATGTGACATCCTTTTCTAAGGTCTAATAATGGCATCCATTTCGTTTCCTGCCTGCACATTCTTACAGGTTTCCTCCAATCTGTTTGATTTTCTTCTCTGCCTTTTCAGGATCCTTCCTCAGAAGTACCCACCACTTCTCCACTCAAGAAACCTATACCCAGAAGTTGAGTGAGTGATTATTCTTCCCCAG
The DNA here is from genome assembly GCA_028534135.1 of Potos flavus. Classification (NCBI taxonomy): domain Eukaryota; kingdom Metazoa; phylum Chordata; class Mammalia; order Carnivora; family Procyonidae; genus Potos; species Potos flavus. The sequence goes on from CM052885.1 coordinate 79,661,573, forward strand.
CATGCTTGCTTATATCAGGGTTTATTCACCAAACACTATACGTCATTTTGTCAGGACAAAATAGGAAGACTTCACTGAGATGCATGTCAACTTCAACAACTTCAACAACTCTTCATTTCCATCTTGCTCAGATTCAAAATTCAGATTTCTGAGGAAAGAGAATCTGAGAGGCCTAGCTTGGATCAATTGGCCACCTGAGAGGTGGCATGATACAGAACAGCCACAACTGCCACAATCAGGAGCCCCCTAGAAGCAGTGCTGAGGCGGCAAGGGCTGTTGTGAGCCAGGAGGTTTACTAGAAGCCTCCATAGAAGGCCAGAGCAAAGGCAAGGCCTTACCTAGATTTCCTCCTTACAAGCAACCTGCTCTTCCAGAAAGGAACACCACCCTGTCTTCATACTTTTATTCCATAAATAGTTCTTTCTTGCTGCAGCAGGCTGACTTTGGGGGAAGGGAAGGTGGAATTGAAGTGGGTGCAGAGACCTTTGGCCCTTGTCAATGAACAGACCATCTTCTCAAACATTTATTCTGTTTTGGATAATGTTGAGATTTTATTCACTCTGCTTCACCATAAGACAGTACTATGTTTCTTGATAAGGATGCCCTACAGATGAGGTCTGATGGGACCCACTGGAATTTGAGAAATATTTCCTTGTAAGCCACTAGGCTAGAGGCAAAAGTTCATCTCATCAATATTGTTTCCACTCCTGTTAAAAATACGTCCCTTATATTTGGAATTGGTTCCTCCAAGTCGCCTCTGACGGCACGGTTCAATGAAAAACAATCAATCATAACACACTGACTCCTATTTCAACTATTGGTTCCAGGGCTGGGCAAGTGTGTCAGTCTGAATATTTTAAATTGGAGCTTACTCTTCCTTTATAGTAGCAACACTTGGATGATATGGCTCCAGAGAGACCCCCAATTATATTTGTGTATTGTGCAAGAAGGAAGTCTGAGAGTGATAACAAATAGCAGAGAAAATCAGAAATCAGAAAATCAGAAAATCAGAAATGAGAGACAAAAGGGGTGGGAGACCTGACAGTGATTACTTTCTGGATCCCAGCATCCTTGAAGCCTCGCTCTGTTTCTTTCCTTCCTGTGGTTTGGATATATAAGCCAATGAGTTCCCATTTTTATCCTAAAGTGATTTGAGTTTGGCTCCAGAATTTTTTTTTATAATTTTTTTTATTATATTATGTTAGTCATCATAAGTTTTTGATGTAGTGTTCTATGATTCATTGTTTGTATATAATACCCAGTGTTTCATGCAATACATGCCCTTCTTAATACCCATCATGAAGCTCACCCATCCCTTACCCACCTCCCTTCTAAAACCCTCAGTTTGATTCCCAGAGTCCATAATTTTCCATGGTTATTCTCCACCTCTGATTCCCACCCCTTCATTTTTCCCTTCCTTTTCCTAATGTCCTCCATGCTATTCCTCATGTTCCACAAATAAGCGAAGCCACATGATAATTGACTTTATCTGTTTGACTTACTTCACTCAGCATAAACTCCTCCAGTTCTACCCACGTTGATGCAAATGGTGGGTATTAATCTTTTCTGATGACTGAGTAATATTCCATTGTATATATGGACCACATCTTCTTTATCCATTCATCTATCTTGGCTCCTTCCACAGTTTAGCTATTGTGGACATTGCTGCTATGAACATTGGGGTGTATGTGGTCCTTCTTTCCACTACATTTGTATCTTTGGGGTAAATACCCAGTAGTGCAATTGCTGTGTCATAGGGTAGCTCTATTTTTAACTTTTTGAGGAACCTCACACTGTTTTCCGAAGTGGCTATACCAACTTGAATTCCCACCAACAATGTAAGAGGGTTGCCCTTTCTTCACAATTCTCCAACATTTGTTGTTTCTTGTCTTGTCAATTTTGGCCATTTTAACTAGTGCAATGTGGTATCTCAATGTGGTTGTGTTTTGACTTTCCCTGATGGCTAAGGATGTTGAACATTTTTTCATGTGTCTGTTAGCCATTTGTATGTCTTCATTGGAGAAGTGTTTGTATGTCTTCTGACCATTTTGGGCTTGATTATTTGTTTTAGGGGTGTTGAGTTTGAGAAGTTATTTATAGATCTTGGATACCCTCCAGAATTTTCAATAAAAAAATTCCGACTTTTGCAGAAACTATCTGTTGTAGAATTAGAGCAATCCAAACAATAGATTCCAAAAGGGTGCAAGTAAGTCACAGAGGGACAGGAGAAGAGTTTCAGGAGTCACTGAAATCCCTCCTTCCCTACTGCAGTACAGAAGTGGCTGGCTACCTGAGATACGGATGCTGTTGGTACCCAAATCACAGCCCCCCCAACATTCCCCATCCCAGTGCTGCCAACCCACAGCAGTCACATGGCTGTGCCCTCACTGCAAGCAGGCTGAAGAAATGACATCATTCATTTTCCACTTACATAAAGGGGGCCAGATTTTGCTGCTGTAGGTAGAAGATTCTCAAAGTGTAGGAAGGTGGTTCAGAAGTCAGGCAGCTAAAAAGGATGACAAATTCCACTATGAGTCCCCAACAGATAAAGTCTTCCCAGTTCTCCTCTCAGACATGACCTTAAGATCATGAGTCAAGAGAATTGTTTCCAGAGAGAAGACCCAGGAGCAACTAGATTACCTAACCAGAGAGCCAGGGATCCAGGAACATATAAAACAAGTCTTACCAACCTCATTTTCTTTGACCAACAATATACAGTAAAAACACCCTAGACTAATATTTCTTCTTTTATTTTTCTTTTCTAAAGAACAATTTCCATCATACTTAACTACTTTAGTTCTGATAGAGCAAACTTAGATGCAGTTCATATTCCTACCTCTAGTCATTCAAAGATCTCAAGTGCACTCTTGAACTTGCTACCGTTTGGTTATTGTGAACCAATAACTTCCCTCTTTTTGAGTAAACAAGGTTTATCAGATTTCTGTCACTTGCCATCCAATTAATTGTGACTCTGAAACTAAATAAGTTTGCCCTGAACAAAGTTTCCTTGTACCTGCTAGCATCTTCATTAAACTGAGAAGATGCATCAGTTAGCTTTTGCTGCACAACAAACGTTCCCCCAATGTAGTGACTTAAAACAATAAGTATTTATTCTTGCTTAAGTTTATGTGTTCCTGAATATCTCTGCTGAACTACCTAGGTTTGGTTGATCTTAGTTGGGTTCACTCATGCCCCTGAGATCTGCTGACAGATTGCCTGGAATTTGGCTGGTCTAGGATGACCTCAGTCAACAGTCTGGTGGTTAGTTGGGTATAAGCTTGGGTGATATCTATGACTGGGCTTCATTCTCCAGCAGGCTAACCTGGGCTTGTTCACATAGTAGGTTCCTAAAGTAGGTAGGTAGGTTCCTAAAAGGAGGTGTGGAAACATGCAAGGCCTCTACAGTCCAGTGTGTAACTGGTACCCTGTCACTTTCACTGACTCCTATTGTCCAAATATAGTCACAAGGCCAACCCAGTGTCAGAGATCGAGAACTAGACCCTGTCTTTTGAGGTGAGGAGGTGTGTAGAATGCCGGCTGTTTTGCAATCTACCACAGCTGAAGAGAGTCAAGTGCATGAAAAATTGTTGTTTCTATCAGTGACAAACCTTCCAAACCTTGTTTCCGGAGGCCCTCTCACCTCCAATCACTGGATGGTTTCTAATACAACATCCTTGCCCTTAAACCAGAAATCTTTGTGAGATTCATTTCCTTAATACAAAGTGTGATGAGGACTACTACATTTTATATAAATTACCCAACAATGACAACAACATGCAAAGTCAACAAGGGAGAGAGGAAAGTAGGAAGTAAATAAGACCAGCCCAAGCCACATTGGTAAGATGAAAATAGAAGCAAATATTGAAAAGAACATCCTCAAATTTTATGAAATTTGAAGTATCGGTTATAATCTTCCTGTTGCCTAATAAAATCGCTCAGGTATGGCTAAAAGGGAGTAGATTCTAGGGGATGGTTACATGAAGACTCCATCTGGTGAGGAAAAATATAGAGGGTCCAGCCCCAGTTGATGCTCTGGAATTTTACTCTTTCCAGCTTTACGCAACAATTTGTAAGTCAATTTTCTCAAATTATATAACCCAGCTGATTGTAAGGACTAAGCTAAATGAAGCATGCCTGCCTTCAGAACTAGGCAGGACTCTTCTTAACCATGTGCTCAGCTAGTCCAGCTGTGAAGTATGTGGCTCAGCAGGAAGCCATGACAGCCAAGTACAATGCCAATTTGCCTGCACCCCAAAGCCTTTCAGATTCAGTCATGAGAAGAAACACTGATGAAAATCTTCATTTCTGACTTTCCTCTAAGTCAAGACATAGAAAAACAGTGATCACGTGAGTTTCCAAACATAGCAAATTTCTCCCCTTGCCCTCCACAAAATTCATATTTCTACTGCTTTGTTTTATGGTGTATATTAAAAGATTTTATGAGATTTGGCCCTGTTAAACTGATATAAGAATATAGTTTATGTTGTTCTCTACATAGAGTGTCTTCTTTATAAGGACTCAAAGGAAAACTTCCTCTCTAAATTCAGTACCAGAAATAACTAGGCTTTCCCTAAGTAACTGTTTAGTTTCTCTCTCAAGGATATTGAGGCCCCTGAGCTGACTATATTCCTATCACTACTTAATAAAAAGCTTATAATCAAACTTGTAATGAGGGAGGAGTTAAAATGTGGAGGAGTAAAGGACCCCATTTCAACTGGTCCTCTGAATTTAGCTAGATATCTATCAAACCATTTTGAAAACCCATGAAATAAGTCTGAGATGTAAGAATATATATCTGGATCTCTGCAAGCATAAAAGTGACTGCTTTTTACAAGGTAGGACAGGCAGAGTCATGTCCAAAAGAAAAGAGAAAGTATCCAAATTAATAAAATCATGAATGAAAGGGGAGAGATCATGACTAATACCAAGGAAATATAAGCAATTATTAGAAATTATTATCAGCAACTGTATGCCAACAAATTAAGCAATTTAGAAGAAATGGACGCCTTCCTGGAAACTTATAAACTACCAAGACTGAAACAGGAAGAAATAGACTATCTAAACAGACGAATAATCGCAAGGAAACTGAAACAGTAATCAAAAACCTCCCAAAAACCAAGAGTCCATGGCCAGATGGCTTCCCGGGGAAATTCCACCAAACAGTTAAAAAAGAAATAAAACCTATTATTCTGAAACTGTTTCAAAAAACAGAAACAGAAGGAAAACTTCCTAACTCCTGCTGTAAGGCCAGCATTACCCTGATCCCAAAACCAGGCAAAGACCTCATCCAAAAGGAGAACTACAGACCAATATCCCTGATGAACAAGGGCGCCAAAATACTCAACAAGATCCTAGCCAATAAGATCTGACTGTACATTAAAAGGATTATGCATCACTACCAGGTGGGATTTATTCTTGGAATGCAGGGTGGTTCAACATTCCCAAATCAATCAACGTGATACAGCACATTAATAAGAGAAAAGACAAGAACCATATGATCCTCTCAATTGATGCAGAAAAAGCATTTGACAAAACACAGCACCCTTTCCTGATTAAAGTTCTTCAGATTGTAGTGATAATATAAAATGATATCATAAAAGCCATCTATGAAAAGCCCACAGCAAATATCATTCTCAATGGGGAAAAACTGAGTGCCTTTCCCTTAAGATCAGGAACATGACAGGGATGCCCATTCTCACCACTATTGCTCAACATAGTACTAGAAGTCCTAGCTTCAGCAATCAGACAACAAAAAGAAATAAAAGACATTTAAATTGACAAAGAAGAAGTTAAACTCTCTCTCTCCACACATGACATGATACTTTATGTGGAAAACCCAAAATACCCCACCCCTAAGTAACTAGAACTCATATGGCAACTCAGTATTGTGGCAAGATACAAAATCAATGCACAGAAATCAGTTGCTTTTATATACACTAACAATGTAACTGAAGAAAGAGAAATTAAGTAATTGATTCCATTTACAATAGCACCAAAAAAAAAAATCTAAGAATAAACCTAACCAAAGAGGTAAAGGATCTATACTCTAGAAACTATGGAACACTTATAAAAGAAATGGAGTAAGACACAAAGAGATGGAAAAACATTCCATGTTCATAGATTCGAAGAATAAACATTGTGACAATGCCTATGCTGCCCAGAGAAATCCACACTTTCAATGCAATCCCTATCAAAATACCAATGACATTTTTTTACAGAGCTGGAACAAGCAAACCTAAATTTTGTATGGAACTAGAAAAGTGCCTGAATTACCACGGGAATGCTGAAAAAGAAAACCAAAGCTGAGGGCATCACGATGCCTGACTTTAAGCTATATTACAAAGCTGTGATCATCGAGACACCATGGTATTGGCACAAAAACAGACACATAGACTAATGGAACAGAATAGAGAGCCCAGAAATGAACCCTCAACTCTATGGCCAACTAATCTTTGACAAATCAGAAAAGAATGTCCAGTGGGAAAAAAAGACACATGCAGAGGACTAAAACTGAATCATTCTCTTACACCATACACGAAGATAAATTCAAAATAGATGAAAAATAAACTGAGGGTTTTGAAGGGGAGGGGGATGAAGATGGGGTGAGCTTGGTGGTGGGTATTGAGGAGGACACGTATTGCATGGAGCACTGGGTGTGGCGCATGAACAATGAATCTTGGAACACGGAAAAAATAAAATTAAATTTAAAAAAAGACATCTCTAAAGGCAAGGGAAACAAAAGCAAAAATGAACTTTTGGGATTCATCAGAATAAAAAGCTTTTGCACATCAAAGGAAGCAGTCAACAAAACTAAGAGGCAACCTACAGAGTGGTTGAAGATATTTGCAAATGACATTACAGATAAAGTGCTGATATCCAAGATCTATAAAGAAGTTCTCAAACTCAACACCCCAAGAATAAATAATACAGCCAAGAAATGGACAAAAGACATTAACAGACACTTCTCCAAAGAGGACATACAAATGGCTAACAGACACATGAAAAAATGTTCTACATCATTAGCAATCAGGGAAATTCAAATCAAAACCACATTGAAAAAAAAAAAAACACATTGAGATACCACCTTACACCAATAAGAATGGCAAAAATTAACAAGATAGAAAACAACAAATTTTAGTGAGGATGTGGGGAAGGGGAACCCTCTTACACTATTGATGGGACTGCAAGCTGGTGCAGCCACTCTGGAAAATAGTATGAAGGTTCCTCAAGACATTGAAAAGAGAACTACTCTATGACCCAACAACTGCACTACTAGAGATTTATCCCAAAAATACAGATGTAGTGAAAAGAAGGGCCACATGTACCTCAATGCTCACAGCAGCAGTGTCCACAACAACCAAACTGTGGAAAGAGCCAAGATGCCCTTCAACAGATGAATGGATAAAGATGTCGTTCATGTATACAATGGAATATTACTCAGCCATCAGAAAGGATGAATGCCCAACTTTTACATCAACATGGATGGGACTGGAGGAGATTATGTTCAGTGAAATGAGTCAAGCAGAGAGAGATACCTATCATATGGTTTCACTGATATGAGGAATTTGAGAAACAAGACAGAGGATCATAGGGGAAGGGAGGGAAAAATGAAACAAGATGAAACCAGAGAGGGAGACGAACCATAAGAGACTCTTAATCTCAGGAAACAAACTGAGGGTTGATGGAGAGGAGGGGGGTGAGAGGGATGGGGTGGCTGGGTGATGAACACTGGGGAGGATATGTGCTATGATGAATGCTGTGAATTGTGTAAGACTGATGAATCAGAGACCTGTACCCCTGAAACAAATAATACCTTATATGTTAATTTAAAAAATAAATTTCTTGTATTACATATTTTGATAAGTTTTTGATAATTTCAATAAGTTTTTTAACTCTCCTTCAAATCATTGGAATAAAGCTGAGCAGAAATAATATCTTAATGTGAAGATATATTCCTTGGGTAAAGAAATTAGCTACTATCACATGCCATGATTGAAATGCACAAATCATAGAAGTACACTTTTGATACATGGGTGCATTCATGTAATCCACACACCTATCATATAGAATGTGTCCATACCTACAATGTTAAGGTATGGACTGTGGGAAGCCGCAGGCTGGCTGCTAATGGAACCCAGGCGGAGCCCGGACTCGTGACCCTCGGCTGCTTTGACTAAGGGCGGGCGGTCGGAACGAGGTCGCTTGAGAAAGGACCCGTGTGGAGTCCGGACTCGTGACCCTCGGCTGCTTTGACTAAGGGTGGTTGGAACAAGGTCGCTTGAGAAAGGGCTCCTGCGGGGGGCCTTGAGGCATGCTGGTTTGTGACTGGTCGTATCTTCGTAATAGAAAAGCCGGTATGAGCATAACATCATTGTGGGTCTGTGCTGTCCTTGCCCGGGGTGCAAATTGCTCCTGTTGACTCTACTGATACTTAAAGAATGTACAACTACGAATTGTTGAACCATTAACCAGACTTCTTGGAGCCAAAGGGTTTGAAGGGTCTGTCTTTAATGTGGAGATAAGGAGCAAGCTCAAAGGAGCATTACGCGGTTTCTATATGTAAACACCTCCCTGTAGTTGTTTCCCTCACGCTATATAATCAAGTGCACTTTGGAATAAAATTAGACACTGTTTGGACATCATGCACTGTGTCCCTCCTGCTCCCACACTTTGTCTCTCGACTCTTTTTTCCTCATTCCCTTACCCTCAACGCTGGTTCGAGATTGTCGCACCGGCCGCGACAATGGACACATACCTGGCAAGCAGACTGGCCTTGGGAGCAAGTATACCATTTACCAGCAGTTAGTCTTTAGATATACAGCTGAACTGTCCTTGGCACAGCTTTCTCCCAGCAAAAAACAGAAACATCATACTCCCAATGTGGATGGCATAAGGATCCAGGCCAATGTGTAAAACATGCCTGGTGTAGTCTGAAGCACAATAGGTGGTCAATATTTGTCCAATATGAGGTGCATCTGGAGCCCCACATATGCATTCGGAAACCGAATCTATACTATGCAAAATATCTCCACAAAAGTGGAAAGATATAGCCAAGTATTCAAATTAATTCAACAAATATTTGGACTCGTAGAAATATCTGGATTTTTAGATCTGAATAACTGGACAGTGAAGATTCTGTTATAATTATTAAGTAATCTTTGTTACAGCAGTGTTCTAAATCCCATTTGATCCTAAGTATATCCAAATTCCCTTTATTTTTTCCCCAAATACTTTTTTTTATAAGATTTTATTTATTTGTTTGACAGAGAGAGATCACAAAGTAGGCAGAGAGGCAGGCAGAGAGAGAGGGGGAAGCAGGCTCCCTGCTGAGCAGAGAGCGCGATGCGTGGCTCGATCCCAGGACCCTGAGATCATGACCTGAGCCGAAGGTAGAAGCTTTAACCAACTGAGCCACCCAGGCGCCCCTCCCCAAATACTTTTATTTTATTTTTTCAGTGTTCCAAGATTCATTGTTCATGTACCACACCCAGTGCTCCATGCAGTACGTGCCCTCCTCAATACCCACCAAATTCCCTTTAAAACAAAGTCCACCTACCAACCTAATTTTCATTTTCCGTAAGCAGTTTTCTCTAAAATGGTACGAATAGTGCCTTCTAGCTCATTTGCTGACTACAGAAATTCCCATGTCACTTTGCCACATTTGGCAAGACTGGTTAGGACATCACTTGAAGATTAAACCGTATATCTCTGCAGCTAAGTGCCCAGATTCACTTGTTTTATGGAAGTTAGTCAAACTCAGCAGAAACATTTTGGAAGAAATGAAAGGACTGCAAGTGTGAAATAATAGTGGTCTTGGGAGCTGCTAAAATCCATGTCTAGTAGCATAGTGATCCCTACAACCCTCTCCTGCATGCAGAACTCATGCTGCCTGAAACTCAAACAGTACTTTTCTTTCCTGTCAAATTTGACTTTTTCTCAGGTAAAGGTGAAAAAATACATGTACATAATAAATATAAAGTTTTAAAGGATCTTGCCTGATCCCAAATAACTCAGCAAAATAGACTTTCTCTACAGTAAGATTGAGCAGAATCTTACAAAGGCCCAAATCATTCCTCAAGACCCAGTAAGTTCTTTGGAGCCAGATGATGAAAATAGAAATATTTCAAAAATCAATCCAGTCCTTTTCACCCTCAGTTCTTGCAGATGCAACATGAATGAGCTGAAGGTTTGCAGGACCTAGATATTCCTTCTCAAACATCTCCCCAGGAACAACCTGGTGGCGTCCTCAGAAACAGTTGTCCTAAACCTTATCAGATAAGTGCATCCTACTCCCAGACAGCCCAAGTGTCAGGTGTGTTTTCTTATGCTAATGATACATGTTAGCCCCATTCTGTCACCCCCCCCACCTGTTTAGGGATCTGCATGCCAGACATGTGTGCCCCTGACAGCATCCAGGGGCCTCTACGTCCTTACAAGGGTAGAAATGGTGCCAGAGATGAGGGTGCCAGGCGTAAGGGACTCTCTTTGTAACAGAGAATATTAACTGAGGGGAAAAAAAAAGATTCCCATTGTTAAATCATTTGGGATCCTCAAAGTCTCATATGTGACCAAAAACAAAAAAAGGAGTACAGAAAACCGGGTGGTCTTCTAGTCAATTTTATTTAATGTCCATAGAACTTTCCTCGCACACTGCTCAAAAGGTTGCAATCCTGAGATCATAGATCCAGAATTATTTCTAAGTAAAAATGTAGCTTGTTTGACTATTAGGATGTTCCTCGCTCTGTGTGTGTATGTGTGTGTGTGTGTGTGTGTGTGTGTCTGCCTGTCTGTCTGTCTGTCTCTGTCTCTCTCACACATACACAGTTTGGATAAATGGCTGTAGAAAATCTTAATAAGCCATAAAAATGAAAGGACACAGATCATATACTCCACTAGATTGCTGCTAGAGACTTCAATGATATCCACCGAGTGTTTTTTCTTATGGCTGTTGAAAGAAATTAGCACAAATTCAGTAGCTTAATTTAACAAAAATGTATTAATTTACAGTTCTGGAGATCAGAGGTCTGAAAGGGGTTTCATAGGGCTGGCATCGAGGCATCAACAGTGCTCTAGAAGAGAATCTATTCCTTGACTTTTCTAGCTTCTAGATGTGCCTGCATTCCTTGACTAATGGCTTCATCACTCCAACCTCTGCTTCTGTTGTCACATCTTCTTCTCTGACTCTAAAGTCCTTCCTCCATCCTGTAAGGACCTTATGATTACATTATGCCTACCTGTATAATCCAAGTTAATCTCCCCATCTCAAAACCTTTAACTTAGTCACACCTGCAAGGTCTGTTTTGCCGTGTCAGGTAATATATTCCAAGGTTGTAGGATTAAGACATGGATGTCTTTGGAGACATTTCTCTGCTTCCATGCAGCTCATCTGTAATTCTACCCTCCTTCCATCTTGAAAGGCTGCTATCAGGACAAAACCATCCTTATTCCCCATGACATCCATTCCTCAGCCAGTGGTGACTGGATCAGAGGTGAGAGTGTATCTCCAACTCTGTCAGTGAAACATCCTTCTGAGGGTATGTATATGGGACAGAGATTCCACTGCAGAACCGAGCTGAGTACTCATGTGTACTCAAGCTACTGGTCTGGGCTTTGGGTCATGGGAAAGCACCAGCATGGTGGAGAAAGCAGTCTGCAGACAGAATTAAAGCAGATGCATAGATACAGGGAGGGTGTAGCCAAAGGGCAATCAGGTGGAAGTAATGGAAGACCTCTTTTTACAACCATGCCATGCTTCTCACTTGCAGTGTTCCTGGTTGAGGCATCTGGTTTGATATAACTAATCTGCTTAATACTTAAGTAGATTTAAAAAAAATACTTAAGTAGATTTCTGTTACACACCTCAAATGCTACACAGTTATGATAACTTAAGCAGGAGAGTTTAAAAGATTAAACTACAACCCTTGTTTTGTCTCCTGCTCCTGTATAGCGTCTGCTTGTTTTTACATCCTCTTCAAAACAAGATGACTCAAGACCATCAACACACAGTGTGTGCCTGTAGAAGTAGATCTTCTACATCAATAGTGGGGAAAATGGTCTGTGGAAAGGAGGAAACAAAATTACACAAGAAACTAAATTTTTATCAGAATTGAGATCATATACTCCACAGTGGGAGTGGGAAAATTGGGGCCTTTGACACGTTCAGGAGGAAGGAAGTTTCTTGTATTATTGCCTCTCAAGTTAGTCAAGCATGGGGATACATAAAATAAAAATCTCATCAGGCACAGTCAACAACTGCACAAAATAATGCTCCAAACAGTACAGTTTCATAATAAGAAGAACTCTTGTGTTTGAACTGAATCAGGCTCCCATTCTCCAGGGAAATTTAATGGAATTAAGTCTCCTCTGTTCCCACTTAGAAGTTCATGCATAATCATAGCAGGTTATTACACAGACAGAAATACAAGACTGCAAAGACAGAGCTGGTATATAATGCAATTTATTTCTACCAGTAACAAATCGCCCCTTTGGTAATGGAAGGAAGATATGATGGTAGAGGCTAATGGAAAATAACATCCTTTCTCCAAAACATTGCAGCAGATGCACCTTTCTTGTGGGTTACTTGGGAACTAATGGAATTGCTGCTTTCATTTCTCCATGTGGTGAGCTCACCAGCCTCTACTGATATCAAGATGACTTAGCACTGTTTGGACTCTGCCAAGTTGGCCTGTGGACATATATTTCTGAAAAGTTATTAACTTTTTATCAACCTAAGCAGGACCTTATTCTGAATTTTATTTTAAAGATTTTATTTATTTATTGGACAGAGAAAGAGATCACAAATAGAGAGGCAGGCAGAGAGAGGGCGGGAAGCTGGCTCCCCACTGAGCAGAGATCCTGATGCGGGACTCAATCCCAGGACCCTGAGATTATGACCTGAGCTGAAGGCAGAGGCTTTAACTGACTGAGCCACCCAGGTGCCCATGAATTTTATTTTAATAATCATAGATGTGGTAGAAAATATCAACAAAGATAATACGTCAGTTCCTAAACCCAAAGAAAGTCAGGCAATAGCTTTTGAATTTATTTAGTAAGTTCATGGTAATATTTTAGGAAAGTTCTATCTTGCAGTCAGAGTGGCCTGCTCCAATTCCTGGTCCTGTCGCTTTGTACCGGCATGAGCGCTGATTGTTTGCTTAACACACCTACATCTTGGGGTGCCTGGGTGTCTCAGTGGGTTAAAGCCTCTGCCTTCAGCTCAGGTCATGATCTCAGGGTCCTGGGTTGGAGCCCTGCATCAGGCTCTCTGCTCAGCAGGGAGCCTGCTTCCTCCTTTCTCTCTGCCTGCCTCTCTGCCTACTTGTGATCTCTCTCTCTGTCAAATAAATAAATAAAATCTTAAAAAAAAAAAACCCTACATCTTGATTTCATAGAAAACCTCCTACATACTTGAGAGGTGTTTAGTGGAGATAGATTGAAGTACTGCATGCCCCATGCCCAACTGGGCTTCAAACACAAAGCAAGTAACTGATGTATAGTCCTCTTCCCATCCCTTCTTCTTCCTATGCTTTGTTTTATGGAGCCAAACTGAGTTTAACACTATAAAACACTGTTATAAAGAGACTTCTAATTCCAGATGGTTGTCTAAACTCAAGTAATTGCATCCCCTTGCTCAAAAAGGTTCTAATAATTTAGAAACATCAAAAAGACAAATAAATAGCCTACACCCCATGATAGTAGGGAAGACTCTATGCCATAAAGATGTCAATTCCTCTCAAATGCAATTATAGTCAAAACCTCAACAGGCTTTTTGTGTGTATGCAATTTTAGGTTTCTAAAACCTAAGAGTTGGATACAGCAGAATTGGTCAAGACATGCCTGAAGAAGTAAAAGAAAATGGAAAGGGCTACTATACCAAATATTATTAAGCTACAGTAATGAAGCCTGCAGAGTTATTCATGCAGGACTGAAGAACTGATAGTAGAGGAGAAGGGAGCCCAGAAACAGCCCGACACAGAAAAGGATGCATTGTCAGTCCCTGGGGGAAGAAAGGACTGCTTAACAAGTGGAGACACATATTCATTGTTATCCATGCAACAAATTGAATTAACCCATCACCTTATACACAAAAATAATTTCAAGCTGGAAGGAGAAAGTATGCTAGGTTATCATAGATTATTCTGTGATAATAATAACCCCAAAATTTCACTGACTTGACCTAACAACATTTATTTCTTGCTCACATCGGATTTTCTGTAGCACTTAGAACTCTCCAGGGCCACCATTCTCCACACTGCAGCTAATCACTCCAGGATGCTGTGATCTTGTGGCCACTCCACATCAATATGTGCATCCTGAATTGTAGCAGCAGTGGATACAAGTTTAGAGAATCATGCACAGGCTCTTAAATGTTTCCACAAGAACTGACACATATCCCTTTTTGCTCATGTTTCTTTGGACCGACAGCTTATAGGACCCTGCATGTCTGAAAATGGACTAATGCTACATACAACAAGAATAAGCCATGGAAACAAAATGTTATTGAAAGAAAAAGAGTCCCTGAAGAGACACATATTCTTATAGCATTTTCATAAAGTTTTAAAAACATTAAAAATAAATGTTATTTAGACATATGTTTTTAAAGGTCAAACTTGTATATTTAAAAAGAGAATGAATGGAACTGAATTCAGAGTGATGGTCACCTCTGTGGACAGAACAGAAGTGGAAAAGGGAAGATATATAGGCTGATGGGAGTAGACGGAGTTGTTTCCATTCTTGAAGCATTGGTCCAGGATCACTAGGTATTGAAAGAAAGTCAACAATTCCAAGGGAAGCCACCATGGTCAATAAAAATAAGTCATTCCACAGAAAATGAGATAATCCAGAAGAGAGCATTTCTTAAAAAAATCTAATGCATCTTCAGATATATTTGAGAGATGCATATTTGAAGAAAAAAAAAATAGTTTCTTGTTCCTTGATTCTTTCCTGGCAGCCTGTCATTGTCTTAAAGATGCAGTTCCTCAAATACGACTTAAGATATTTTGGATTTTTAAAAATATTATCTTCTGAATTATCTCATTTCCTATAGAATGAATTATTTTTGTTGGCCTTGCTGCTTCCTTTGGAAGTGTTGACTTTTACTGGTAGTAAAAAATAGTTATTTATGAAGTGAAAATAAAATCATTAATAAGGCTAAAAGATAAAAACAAAAACAAAAACTAAAACTTCCCAGACTCTAAAGCAAAATTAACAGTGTGGAGATTCTTGAAGAAATGAAAAATAGAGCTACCCTCTGACCCTGCAATTGCACCACTGGGTATTTACCCCAAAGATGCAGATGCAGTACAAAGAAGGGCCACATGTACCCCAATGTTCATAGCAGCAATGGCCACAATCGCCAAACTGTGAAAAGAGTCAAGATGCCCTTCAACAGATGAATGGATAAAGAAGATATGGTCCATATATACAATGGACTATTATGCCTCCATCAGAAAGGATGAATACCCAACTTTTGAATCAACATGGACGGGACTGGAAGAGATAATGCTGAGTGAAATAAGTCAAGCAGAGAGAGTTAACTATCATATGGTCTCACTTACATGTGAAGCATAAGGAAAAACATGGAGGACACTGTGAGAAGGAAAGGAAAGGTGAATTGGTGGAAATCAGAGGGGAGATGAAACATGAGAGACTGTGGACTCTAAGCAACAAACTGAAGGTTTTGGAGGGGAAGAGGTGGAGGATTGGGCGAGCCTGGTGGTGGGTATTGAGGAGGGCATGTATTGCATGGAGCACAAGGTGTGGGACATGAACGATGACTCTTGTAACACTGAAAAAATAAAATAAAAGTATTTAGGGGGAAAAAATAAAGCAAAATTAAGATGATGGACCATGTCAGAGAAATGGTTGCAAAACCCAATCCAAAATGTTCAAAAACATCATACAATAAAATACAGATACAGAGAACAGAAATGTTCTTAGGATAAAGAAGGATATTTATTAAACTTTTTCCAGAATGTACATATTTCCTGGGGTGTGATGTGTCTTTTTAAGCTTCAGATTCAGCTCTTTCTTCTAGGAAATTTGGTTTTGTTATATTTGGGGAAAAAATCTGTTTCCATTCTATTAGTTCCTCATCCTCACAAATCCCAATGCATACATGTGATCTCTTTCTCTGATGTCATGTTATGTCTTGCATGAATTCCTGTTTCTCTTTTAACACTTTGTGCAGTGATGGTGCTTAATTTATTTGAATTTCTGGACAACTATGCATTCAGACTCACCCTCTTTGGCTAACTTATCTTCTGGCATATGCTTTCTTTTTTTTTTTTTTTTTTTTTTTGCATCTTAATTTTATTTTATTTATTTCATGTTCCAAGATTCATTGTTTATGCACCACACCCAGTGCTCCATGCAATATGTACCCTCCTTAATACCCACCACCAGGCTCACCCATCCACCCACCTCCATAACCCTCAGTTTGATTCTCAGAATCCACAGTCTCTCATTTTTCGTATCTCCCTCCTATTTCCCCCAATGCACTTTTCCTTTCCTTCTCCTAATGTCTTCCATGTTATTCCTTATGCTTCACAAGTAAGTGAAACCATATGATAATTAACTTTTTCTACTTGACTAATTTCATGCAGCATAATCTCCTCCAGGCTCGTCCATGTTGATACAAATGTTGGATATCCATCCTTTCTGATGGCTGCATAATATTCCATTGTATATATGGACCACATCTTATTTATCCATTTGTCTGTTGGAGGGCATCCTGGCTCTTTCCACAGTTTGGAGATTGCGGCCATTACTGCTATGAACATTGGGGTACATATTGCCCTTCTTTTCACTACATCTGTATCTTTGGCATAAATACCCAGTAGTGCAATTGCTGGGTCATAGGGTAGCTCTATTTTTAATTTCCTAAGGAATCTCCAAACTGTTTTCTAAAGTGACTGCACCAACTTGCATTCCCACCAACAGTGGAAGAGGGTTTCCCTTTCTCCACATCCTCTCCAACGCTTGTTGTTTCCTCTCCTGTTAGTTTTGGCCATTCTAACTGGTGTAAGGTGGTGTCTCATTGTGGTTTTGATTTGAATCTCCCTGATGGCTAATGATGATGAACATTTTTTCATGTGTCTGTTAGCCATTTGTATGTCTTCTTTGGACAAATGTCTGTTCATGTCTTCTGCCCATTTTTTGACATGATTATCTGTTTTTTGGGTGTTCAGTTTGAGGAGTTCTTTATAGATCTTGGATATCAGCCCTTTGTCTATAGTATAATTTGCAAATATCTTCTCCCATTCCGTGGGTTGCCTGTTTGTTTTGTTGACTGTTTCCTTTGCTGTGTAGAACCTTTTTATCTTGATGAAGTCCCAAAAGTTCATTTTCACTTTTGTTTCCTTTGCCTTTGTAGACGTGTCTTGAAAGAAGTTACTGTGGCTGATGTCGAAGAGGTTACTGCCTATGTTCTTCTCTAGGATTTTGATAGATACCTGCCTGTCTTTTATCCATTTCGAGTTTATCTTTGTGTATGGTGTAAGAGAATGGTCAAGTTTCATTCTTCTACATATAGCTGTCCAATTTTCCCAGCACTGTTTGTTGAAGAGACTGTCTTTTTTCCACTGGATATTTTTTCCTGCTTTGTCAAAGATTATTTGACCATAAAGTTGAGGGTCCATAGCTGGACTCTCTAATCTGTTCCACTGGTCTATGTGTCTGTTTTTGTGCCAGTACCATGCTGTCTTGGTGATCACAGAGTTGTAGTAAAACTTGAAATCAGGCAATGTGACGCCCCCAACTTTGTTTTTCTTTGTCAACATTTCCTTAGCAATTCAGGGTCTTTTCTGGTTCCATACAAATTTTAGGATTGTTTGTTCCAGCCCTTTGAAAAATGCCGGTGGAATTTTGATCAGGATGGCATTGAAAGTAAAGATTGTTCTGGGCAGTACAGACATTTTAACAATGTTTATTCTTCCAATCCATGAGCATGGAATGCTTTTCCACCTTTTTGTGTCTTCTTCAATTTCTTTCATGAGTGTTCTGTATTTCCTCGAGTACAGATCCTTTACTTCTTTGGTTAGGTTTATTTCCAGGTATCTTAATGGTTCTTGGTGCTATAGTAAATGGAGTCAATTCTCTAATTTCTCTTTCCATATTTTCATTGATATTGTATAAGAAAGCAGCTGATTTCTGTGCATTGATTTTGTACTCTGCCACATTACTGAATTGCTGTATGAGTTCTAGTAGTTTGAGTGTGGAGTCTTGGGTTTTCCATATAAAGTATTGTGTCATTGTGATGAAAGTTTGACTTCTTCTTTGCCAACTTGAATACCTCTTATTTCTTTTTGTTGTATGCTTCTTATTTCATTTTGTTTTTATTTATTCTTTCTAATATTTATGCATAGAGCATCATTGCTTATCTCACTGTTGAACCAGGACTGATGAACATGATGAACATGAGAGGGGAAGAAGCATGTTGTAGGAACTCATTCTATTTGGTCTTTTTGGTTCATTCATGTACCAAAAGACATTCATTCATATGCTTCTTTGTGATTAGCAATTTATGTAAATAAATTATTTTCTTTACCCTAGAAGGTGCATTTCTCCTCAGTTTTCCATTAGAAATATTGGTAGAGTACCAAACTCTCTGGGTTGCAATCTGGTTCTTTCATATTATATCCCTCTTTCTCCTCAAACATTACCCTGGGCTAATAGGTAAGTCTTAATCAACAGCAGTGGCATGGATCCTGTTCCAGTCTTTCCTCTTTGCTGCTCTTTTGTGTAAAACTGCATCTTTCAAAACTTATTCGCTGCCTTTTTAATGACCCCCCAAATCCCTAATATCTGTAATTATAGAACGTCTCGACATGTCTTAGGACAGAGACTTACACCTTTGCGGAAATGTGGATCTTGCTTGAGATTCAAGAAACAAAAGGCATTTAGAAACTCTAGGAAACTCTGAGCAACAGACTGAGGGTTTTGGAGGGGTGGGGGTGGGGGGATGGGTGAGCCTGGTGGTGGGTATTGAGGAGGGCACGTATTGCACGGAGCACTGGGTGTGGTACATGAACAATGAATCTTGGAACACTGAAAAAATAAAATAAAAGTATTTGGGGGAAAAAAAAAAGAAACTCTAGGAAACACACACATATACATGCAAACTTTCAAGAAAGGCATAATGTAAATGTAAATCCACCTAAAATGTGGTCTAATGAGCAGTGGAGGGAAGTAGCTTGTCTTTTACTCTAGAAATATTCTGCTCTGCATGCCCCACGGTCATAATATTGTGCTTGGAGAAAGGAATGCAACTCAACCACATGACTAGGCTCTGGACAAATAATATTTACTGTAAGTTTGTTAAGGAAATGTGTTGGTTTTGAACTCTTTAATCAACCTACAAAGTACACAAAACTTAATTTTGTACAGAATATAAAATAAATGTTAACAGGGATTGGAGAGTGTGTGTAGAAATAGAGATGACAAGAGATAGAAATCGGATTTTAAAAATACATAATCATACCACTTATATTTTTACTGTAAATAATAACAGTACTTTCTAAAATTTGGAAGAGCCCAGAAGAAGAGAGGGAGGTGACTTAAGGAAACTAAATTTTAAAATTTCAAAAAAGAATTACTAGATAACTTCTGAGAGTTATTTTAAGATGAATGAAATTGCTGAATGGGCTATGACTATTTTGATGGTAACAACCAAAATTCATAGAAGAAAGGGTTGAAATTGTATATCTACTGTACTCACATTTCTCAACATTTGAGCTCACTGATTCCAAATACAATATAACCATGTTGCTGTCTGGCACCATGTGGGTGCATTCTGTGGCACTAACTCCAATTTCTCTTTGCCTTGAATTGCTCTTAAGCTGAAAATAGGCCTGTTGACCTCTCCGACCTGGAAGGAAGGTGACAACCACCATTTGTCTGAATTCCTGTCTGGAAAACTAATGCAAATGAGAACAACAGTCTTTACTCATACTACAGTTTCCCAAAATGATTAATGATGAGGAAAAGCCACTATACCTCTGCCCTTCTCAGAATTAAGACCTGTCTTCACTATTGCATGAATAGCAAGGTAAGGGTAAGTCAGCACCAGGCACAATGATTTCCTTTATTGAAAAAGTATGGGAGAATTGTGCAGGTGTTTCTACAGAAGATGCCACATGTCATATTAGGATTTCCTTGGTGCTCATCAAATGGGCTACAGCAGGGTGCAGAAGGCTGTACTTATACCATCATCTGTTCCAGGTTCTTGGCATAAACTGGACATGAATTTCAAAGTTTTTGTCTGAGAAGAGCATCTCCTTCCCAAGTTTGATGATGAAACAAATAAAAAGGCCATGCTGACTTGCTCTGGGTTTAATGTTTGCTTACTTCCATGCATGCAGAGTCATGAGCATGATAGATCCCTTACTCTCATTTGTTCATAATTTTTCATCCTCTTCCTGCCACTTAACATAAGTTGATTGACAGTCCATGGGAGGAGGGCTCTTACATTTTAAACTACTCAATAATGCAATACACTGTGTACCATGTTAGAAAATCCTACATATTTCATGCCTAGAGTGTCAAAAAGCATTTGCAGGCCAGAGAAGTAGTAGGCTCCTTAGGGTGGTGCTGGGTAACCAATATTCTAATCCTGAGACATAACTCATCTGGGGCCATCTTTCCAGTGGTGATTAAATGCATGGCCCCTAATTATTGTTGCTCTTCCTATTAGAAAGTGGGTTTGTGAACCATCCCCTTAACTTTGTAGTGAACAGAATACAATGGAAGGGGTACTGTGTCACTTTTTAAAAAAAGGTGAAAGCAGGCCATGCAGTTTCCACCTGGTTCTCTTGGGATGTTCTTGTGGAAGGAAAGCCAGATGTCCCATAAGAAGTCCAGGTTCCCCAAGTCGACCATGATGGAAAGGCCATGTGATACATCAGCTTTGTGAATGAACTGCCCTGGATATTTAGCCCAGTCGAGCCCTCAGTGGATTGCAGCTTTAGCCAAGGCTGACTACAGCAGCATGAAACACCCAACCAAGAATTGCTTATCCTAGCCTTTCCTGAATAGCTGACCCACAAAACTAAGCAAAATTAATGATGCTTTAAGCTGCTGAGTTTGGGGGTAATTTATTATTATGTGTCAATAGTCAACAGGTACCTCTCAACCCCAGAGAGAGTCATCTGGAAGTGTACACTATTCATATTAGGGAAGGCTGCACCTTTCATTTCTCACATAGCCCTAACTTCCTCGGGTCCATGGTGTGGCTCAAAGAGTTAACCTATATGAAAACACTTTGTACACCAAAACTGTAAACATCGTCATAAGTATGCCAGAGAAAATGAAATACCATATAAAATCAAGTTGTCATATTTATTATAATTGTTATTTTTCAAATAGCAAACTTGGAAAAATACTCTTAATTCAATGCCCAATTAACAGTAAATCTTATGGAGAGAGATGAGAAGTATACATGTCATTGGCAGCATGGCAGAGCCTAGTTTGTCTTCTTCATCCTTCTCTCCTTTCACTCCCTGCCCCTGTCTTTCTTAGTCAGACTCACTATTTCTTCTTGAACTCTTCTGCCCCTTCCTCAGAATTCTAGTCTCCATGCTCCATTTCCTCTGAGTCCTTTGCCTCCCCAGGGTACTGAAGAAGTGAGCTGACTTCCTTTGCTGATGGAACTGACCTGTGCTGAATCAGATGAGCAAAGAGGACCAGGAGGACCCAGGTGTCACCTGGTAATATCATGAAACAGTTCTCCTCCTGAGGAAGCTTCTACTGGGATCATTATCTAAGTGATTAGGGGTTTCCACTCAATTTGCAGGCTCACTATTTGCTATGTGTGCCTCAAAGCATCAGGCAGCAGAGGAACTAATTAGTACTTAATTGCCAGCAATGAAATCTAAAAAGGAAGAAAGTAGAGAGAAAGACAATCCCCTCATTATTTCAACTTTCCCTGTACTGCTCCCAATTACATAATAAGTCACTTTGTTTCCTAGCTGCTACCATGACACCCACGTGGGCCATGGAGTCACTTAATTTCAAGCTACCTTTAAAACCAGGTCCTCTGAGGAACAGATATTTGCTTTATGCTGATGCAATTAAAGAAGCTAATTTCAATTTTGAAGCACACAAGATGTATGCAAGTTAATAGCTTTGCAGCGTTTAGCCTCTAAACAGAATGAGAAGCTTGTTGTTCAGCTTTAATAACTTTGGGACAAATCTGAGCATTTATATAAATTGGAAGCCTCACTCATAACTGATTTTTTTTCATACAATTTCTTCCTGATAGGATGATGCTTATCTCAAATCCTGTAAATGTTCAGATGCGTTTTATTTGTTCTGCATCTGGCTGTCATTTAACTGGAGTGTCATAAAGGGAAAATGCAGTGGAAAAGGCACTTCATGGGACAGCCTTGCAAGATGGATGCTGCTCATGGAGCTTTGTGGCAATGACAACCCAGTCCCAGGGCCATTCTCAATACCTTGTTGCTTTACTTCCCTATTCGGAGTTCATTTTATGCAGGTGATACGCATTAGCATTCCTCCATAGCATGCTAATTCAGGGTCCTGAAATCTGCTACTGGCTTCGCTACCCTTGAAAGCCTCCTGAAAACCCTTTGTGAGTGTATGATGCATCAATAAGAGGATGTGGGAGCCACAGGAAGCACATGGTATGGATTCCTGTGGTGCACAGGCCCCTGTGGGATGCCCAGGAGCACCATACTTCCTGTGAGAACAGCATTGCATCTAAGAAAACAACTGCAGTGATGGTTCTGTGGCTGCTAGGTGTCCATCTACTTTGTTTCCTTTAACCATTTGACCAGCATACAGGCCAGGAGACTCTGCACAGTCTCACCTTGAGTAAAAATTGGAACGCATGGAAGCAGTAAACATTGTTGTAAAAGAAAGCATCTACAGACCTGGATGCAAATCTCAGATCGTCTCTTACCAGAAGCATGACTTTGAGCAAGATGCTTAGTCTCTAAGGCTCAGTTCCTCAACCATGTAATGGGCATCTTAATGGTGTCTACCTTTTAGGAACATGCATTTTGCTTAGTGGGTACATAGAAAATGCTCAATAAATCTTAGCTTAAATATAAAGTTTATTTTAGGGACACCTGGGTGGCTCAGTCAGTTAAGCATCTGTTTTTGGCTCAGGTTATGGTTGCAGGGTTCTGAGATCAAGTCCCACATTGGGCTCTTTGCTCAGCAATGAGCCTGCTTCTCCCTCTGCCTCCTGCTCCCCTGCTTGTGCTCTCTCTCTCTCTTTCTGACAAATAAATAAATATTTTTTTAATAAATTGTGTTTTAGACTTGTTCCTTAGACCTTGAGAAAAGGATCTGAGAATAAGTGGTTGGCTTGAGTGGTGGCTGAAGGGAGCATGAGGGGGAAGTAGTGTGAAGCGTGGAGCTGTCCCCTGGAACCCCTTCAAGAAAGAACTTGCCCCTCAGGGCGCCTGGATGGCTCAGTAGGTTAAGCCTCTGCCTTTGGCTCAGGTCATGATCTCAGGGTCCTGGGATCGAGCCCCGCATTGGGCTCTCTGCTCAGCAGGGAGCCTGCTTCCTCCTCTTTCTGCCTGCCTCTCTGACTACTTGTGATCTCTCTCTCTCTGTGTCAAATAAATAAATAAAATCTTTAAAAAAAAAAAAAAGAACTTGCCCCTCTTCAGTAAGGACGACAGATGCCCCCAAAGCCTCCAGCTGCGGCCACCTATCAGGATCTGCCTCTGCTTGGGAGCTTCAGCACATGTTTCCCAGGTGGCCCCAGCAGCCAATGACTGCACACAGCAGGTTTCTGGGGGGGCCCCCACCTTCACCCAATATGGGACTCCTCCAGGAGAAATCTCACAGGTTAACAGACACTGCTTCAGACTGCACCACAGCCAAGGCTCTCTCTGCCTGATCCTGATGCCCCTTTCCTTTCACTGGTGTCAGATCTGCATGATAGAGTCCTTCCCCTGCTCCCATCTGATTCCTCCCCCTTGTTCCCTTACACAGGCATTACCTCCAAGAAACTGCTTGTACTCTTAACTCTCAACATCTACTTCCTGAGGACCCAAATGACGCATGCAAACATGATGTAGATAAAAAAAGGAGCCAGTTAGTGAGCAAGTCACTGCAATGGGCAACTCATGGGCAACTGGAGACCTCTGGGAGATGATGTGGCACTTATCCCAGATTTGCCTGAAAGGGTGAGAAAAAAGGACATTTTATTTTCTATCCCTGCCCCCATCCACCTTGGCTAAAGGCTGCTCCTGAGACAGTGAGTGCTATTACCTCTTGACTGTTCCATGCAAGCCTGGAGAGCAAGCTCCCCAAGGGGAGTTGCAGGTGTCTAGAGCAGATCTCCAGGGGTGGATATGAGAGCAGTGAGTGCCAGGGAGTACAAACAGGACTTTGAAAACATCTACTAAAAAAATTATTCTTTGGCTACTCCCTTCCCACTGTGTCAAAGTGGGAGAAAAGCAAGAAGGGGATATCTGATAAGCACCCTGCTGAAGGATGGCTCAGTGTTACCATACCAGTTCCGAGGGGCTCCCTCTAACCCTATGTCCACCTGCCTTCTGGTCCTCCAAGATGAGCCTCACCTCTGCCACCACACTGCTAATACACTGAGCACTTTCACTGTGTAATTACACCTTAGACTTATAAAGAATATCACAGGAGGGCTCCATGTTGCCCAGTCCTTTCACTGAAGACATCTTCAATCTTCCATTTTGGGAAGAGCAGGCTTAATAGAAGGAGTTGTGATAAACAGAATTTGTAACTTAACTAAGGAAAGAACCAGAATAAATTGGCAGTGTTTAGTGGAAAACTGTGAAGCATTGCAGGCCAAAATCAAGGATGAATGTGGAACTAAAGGCAATAACTTTCTTCCTGGTGGTATCTCTGTTGCTTTGTCAAGGGATAGGCAGATGGTTGTTAAGACTGTTGACTGCTACACAGAAAGCCTCAGAGAAGGAAAAAGGAAACACGGATACCACACAACTAAGGTGCTGATATTTATAGACTCAAATATATAATCCACTAAAGGGAATAATGTGAGGGGGACCTGGAAATATTTGGATTGGTTCTGCCACCGTGGCCTTGTCCCAACCAACCTTAGCCATTGCAGACCAGGACCAAGTCCTCATTCACCAAGTGTGCGGATAAGAGGGAAGAACATTACAATTCCCTTCTCACTCATCACTGGAAGCAGGCAGCTCCCCTCTTCCATTGGCCAAGTACTTGGAAGCCATTGTCTTTAACCAGGTTCTTGATCTCTGATAACATCCTAAGTGATTTTTGGCTCTGTGGGACCTTGTTCTGGGAATAGATCTCATCTCAGAATTCAGCCCACCAAGGACCCTGGCCCTTATGTCTGGCTCCTCCCAATCTTTTTTCTCCTGGCTGGGTCTATGGAATCTCCCCTTGTGCTTACCTGGAATCTTCACGCCTTTACATTAGTTTTGTTTTCCTGGGTTATCTCTAAACATCCTTGTTGCTGCTCTTTCAGAAGAATGTTTTCAGATGCAGCATGTCTTTCTTATTTTTTGTATAAGGTTGAGATCCCCAAAGGGAAAAAAATCTAAATATGCCTAATTTGGACTCCACTTAAAGCAGATCCTAAGCTAAGGACTAGGGTACAAATGCTTAATAGGAAGGTATCCCCAGAAAGCACAGGAAGGGAAATTAAAATAGCATATCCAAAATGTGTTATTTCCATACAATGGGATACCATTCATCCTTAAAAAGGACAGAAATTCTGATACATGCTACAACAAGGATGAAACTTGAGAACATTATGTTGAGTGAAGTAGGCCAGTCACAAGAGGACAAATACTGCATGATTCCATTTGTATGAGGTATCTAGAGTCATCTAATGCATAGAGACAGAAAATGTAATAATGGTTATTAGGGACTAGGAGAGAGAAGAAATAAGAAGTTACATTGTTTCCTGGATACAGAAGATAAAAAATTTACTGAAATAGATGGTAGTGAGTTGCATTATAATGTGAATGTACTTAATGCCACTGAACTGTACACTAAAAATGGTTGGGATGATAAATTTTATGTTATGTGTACTTTACCACAATATAAAAACTACTGGAGATCTACTGTTAAATAAAAGCATGGAGGCATGGAGGACATTGTGAGAGGGAAGGGAGGGATGAATTGGAGGAAATCGGAGGGGTGAAGAACCATGAGAGACTGTGAACTCAGAACAAGGGACTGAAAGGGGAGGGGGTG
>CM052885.1:79688271-79710548 GCA_028534135.1 Potos flavus
AAAATTTAAAAAAAACCCAAGAGACCTGAGAATGAGTGAAAAAAAAATAGAAAAGAAAGAAAGAAAAAAAACTTGTATCTATGAAATATACAGGTTTTGGGGTATTATTGGGAGCTTAATATATTGATTTCTCCTACTGTTGGGGTTTTATATTTTTATGGGGGCCCTGTGGTTATTGTCTTCTTGTTTTGGGGTTGTCTTCTGGGGGAGGGGCCTGTCGCGTTGTTTTCCAGTCAATCTTGCTTGGGTTGAATCGCCCTGTCCCCCAATAGAGGGGCTGGGCTCTGTGGAAAACAGTTTTTCAGGCTTCTGCTCTCTGGAGGTTTTCACTCTTTTGCAGTTTTTTAGCCTTTTCAGAGTCCAAGCAAGGAGTCTGCCAGTACCCAGACCTCCGCGTCACAGAGAAGCCTCAGTGTGCCCCCCTCTGCAAGCTTCGCTCACACCGCAGCCTGCCACAGGCAGTGCGCACCCCCAGACACTGACCCAGTGGCCCCGAGAGGCCCTCGGTAGCCTCTGCACCCTCCGGCGATCAAAGCTGCGAGCTCTAGGAAACTGGTTTCTGGTGGCTGCCGTAGCCGTGACTGCTGTCCGGGCTCCCGGTCCGCGCCAGGTGCGCTCAGATTCCTGGCCCAAGCAGCCGCGTTCTCTCCAGCCTCTGGGCGGAGGGCGCCTCCGGTTCTCCCCCTCGCGCGGGGCACAGGGAGTGAGCCAACGGCGCTAACGCAGGTGGAGAACCCGCCACTCATCCCACCCGCTGCTCTTTGTGTCTGGAGGCCCCGACGCTGCGCTCTGGCAGCCTCCAGGCCATGGAGCAGATTTCTAAAAGTCCCAATTTTGTGCTCTGCTGCTCTGAGCTTGCGGGGAGCCGGCCCCTTTCCCCTCGATCTATCTTCCCGTCGCTTTGGATTCACTTTTCCGCACGTCCTACCTTCCAGAAAGTGGTCGATTTTCTGTTCCTAGAGTTGCTGTTCTTCTTCTCTTCTATCTCCTGTTAAGTTTGTAGTTGTTTAGAGTCGTTTGATAACTATCTTGCGGAACTTCTGGATCAGTCACTTTCTCCGCCTCCTACTCCTCCGCCATCTTGCTCCTCCTCCCAAATAAATAAAATCTTTTAAAAAAGACCCTATAGTCATTCTTCAGTCTACATCACACGTGGCTAACCAGCCTCCCAATATTCATTATACTCTTCCACTCTTCTCCCCATAATTATGCTACAATGTCAGAAAATGTCAATCTGATCCAATTTTTGCGCTTTTCTAGATAAAACCCTAATAAATTAGCAAAACATACTAAATTTTACATCATGCCACAATCAAACTTTTTAGTATAAACCATAGCCTCCTCTCCTATTGCCCCCAACACAGAAACATGCTCATTCACACACACGTACACACACATACACCACACAGATCACACATGCATACATGTCATACATTATACACACACACATGCAAGTGCACACACACTCATGCACATCACAATGTATATTCCATCCCCCTGAGCTCTTTCTCATATCCCACTCTGCCCTCAGGATGGCTTGAGGCCTTACCTGACAGGTAACCTCCCAACAACCAACCAACATGTAAACCAAATGAGGGAGCCTGAGTCATTCCATGGTTAAAATAGTACTAGAGTTTAGTTCCTTTGTTGTTTAGATTTTTAAAAATACAAATGAAGTTATATGTTCTTCTATATCCTTGATGGATTCTCTTACTAACCCATAGGACCACTAATCTGGAAAAAATGCCAATGAATTTAGCAGCAATGGCCACAATCGCCAAACTGGAAAAAGCCAAGATGCCCTTCAACAGATGAATGGATAAAAAAGATATGGTCCATATATACAATGCAATATTATGCCTCCATCAGAAAGGATGAATACCCAACTTTTGTATCAACATGGATGGGACTGGAGGAGATTATGCTGCGTGAAATAAGTCAAGCCGAGAAAGTCAATTATCATATGGTTTCACTTACTTGTGGAGCATAAGGAATAACATGGAAGACATTAGGGGAAGGAAAGGAAAAGTGAATTGGGGGAAACTGGAGGGGGAGGCGAACCATGAGAGACTTACACTCTGAGACACAAACTGAGGGTTTTGGAAGGGGGGTGTGGGGGGATGGGTGAGCCTGGTAGTGAGTAATAAGGGGGGTACGTATTGCATGGAGCACTGGGTGTGGTGCATAAATAATGCATCTTGGAACACTGAAAAAATTAAATTAAATTTTAAAAATGCCAATGAATTGAGCAGAAACTAAAATTCCTGCCTTTGAGAGAAAAAAAGCATATAGTTGAATGAGAACTCTTTCCAAAATACATGCTTTCTGATGCAGACATGTAGGACAAAATGCGCAAGTTTCATTTCACCCAGCGAACATGTGTGGACCACCACTGGGTGGCACTGGTGCCTGACAGAGTGACCGACACAGAAGGTCAGAGGAACACTGAAAACACACCTTGCTGCCTTCCTGGTTTGTCCCAGAACTTACCTGAAAGGGTCAGAGATTTGATAGGATCAAATCATCATTTACAAAAATCAAACTATGAGTTCTAGAGTAAAGAAATTTCACATATGTCCTTGAGGGACATTAAGGATTCAATTTATGGATAAATCAAGACTTGACACCAGGGAAATTGATGCTATGCTAGAAAGTTACCCAGCAGCAGTTCTGAAATATTTCAGAAAAGGATGCAGAAACTCTTTGATTTACAGCATGAAGTGAAAGGTTCAGATTGAAAGTCCGTTAAGACATAGTCGACACAGCTGGGCAAATCCTCAAATCCACTTTCCATGTAATTTTCTTATTAAGATTTAAGAACATTCAGTAAACTGAATCATATAATGTTAGCTTAGAAAACATATTATCCTGGGTCACCCAGGTGGCTCAGTAAGTTAAGCATCTGACATTTGATTTCTACTCAGGTCCTGTTCTCAGCGTTGTGGGACTGAGCCCTGCATCAGGCTCTTAACTCAGCAGGGAGTCTGAGATTCGCTCTCCCTCATCCTCTACCCCTCCCCGTGGCTTGCTCTCTCTCTCTCTCTCTCCCTCAAGTAAATGAATTAATGTTAAAAAAAAAAGAAAACTATTATCCTAAGAAGTATGGGGAACAAGAATAAATACACTAACATTAATAAATAGCATAAACAGAACAAGGGATCACTTTTCCTGAGCTGAAAGTGTATGCCTCCCTTCCTTGAGGGCACCAGCTGGAACTAAGTGGCATTGCCAGTGGCCCATTCATGAGGTCCACTCCAAAGGCTTCAGTATCCCTCTGACATCTTGGGAAATATAGAAGGCAGTGTAGTCAAGCACAGACTTGTTCAGAGGATAGTTGATGTCTCATGGTGTCTTTTAGAAAGAAGGAGTCCATTAAGAGAAGATCATAATGAAGATGGAAAGTCAAATTTGAGTGGAAATGCAAGACTGAGTACACCACAGGGATAACATGTCATGGTAGACAGGAGGGACAATGATGTGCTAATGTCTAAAGGGAAAGAACATTACTGAGTAAGAAAGGCAGGCAAGCAGGAGGTGAGGGATGAGGATCATGTAGAATGGTCACCCTGGCAGGGAAATTTCACAAAGACCAGAGCCAAGTTCACCAGGGATAAGCCATGGGCAGGGCCTGATGACTGGCAGGTTTCTTGTGTCAACCATGGAAAATTAGTTACTGAAACATAGAATGTGAAGCAGTGTAACCATCATCCCCAAAACCTTTGAGCTGGCAGAACCTGAATCCTGTGTCACCTTGGACCTGCCTCCATTCCCTTTCCCAGAAACCCCTCGGCGGTCCATTTCTACTTCTAACATGACAAGTGAGCCCCATCCTTCTGGGTGGGGGTGGGAAGGTTGGACTCTGGTCTTCTTCACTCCTTCTACTCACTTCACCAGCAAGGTGAGTCTTCTTAGATTTCTACCTCAATGAGGCATCTTTATTTCCCCAAATCCTCAACTGGTTCTAATGCCTTCTCAATTTGGCCCAAAGCCTAGTGACTGTCATTCAAGGGTTGCATGACCTTGTAACAATCAGTATGCTGCCTTGTTCTCACTTCTATCCATACCCCAAAAATTCCAGTCTACATGTGCTCCTCCCCATCCCTGTCTCTGCAGCTTTTCCTTGCCTTCTTAGTCCTACCCATCCAAAGTCCTCCCTGACTACACCAGCCAAAAGCAACCCCTCACTTTTTAATACCCAAAGCACTGTTTGGACCACTATCATAAGATTTTCTACCCTGTTTTTTCAGTACACAGATAGTATGTGCATATCATTTTTCCAGACTGTGAACCTTGGGATAGCAAAGGCAGATGCATATAAATCAGTCTCCCAAATTCAAGTCAACATTTCCCCTCCAGAAAGACTTCCAGCATTCTCAGATGTCTGTGCTTATTGGGGTAATGTGATCCACTTGTACATTTTTCTTTAAAAGTGGAGTCTTCTATTCAGTTTGTACAACTCTTTCTTGCAATGATAGGGCCAATGAGCAGTGTGATCTGGGTCCACAGAAAAGCAGCTGTTCCAGTAGAAGAAGGAAGCTCTGGATAGATGTGGGACTTTGTTTGGTATACCTGCTCTGGAATGGATACAGAGGCAGTTTGCTCAGAGGGTAACCCTCCTTCCCCAGGGTCACTTTGTGGGTGGGATTACAAAATGACACAGAAGCACAAGCAAGCATGTCTGCATCAAGGGAGGTGAGCATGTTTGGGCTGGTTGGGGCGTAGATGTTCCCAAGTCCCTTAGAGCTTGACCAATGGCTGTATTTAATTTGCTATAAAAGTTCACCTCACTCTACCAGTGAAATAGTACAGAAGTTAGTAGAACTCAGACTGTAGTAACAAGAGAGTCAGTGAGGAGTGACAGAAAGTTTGCCATTATCCCATTTGTCGTGTGTACTCAATATACACGTTTCTAATTATTCTGCTCACACAGCATATGCATAAAGCATACTCATCACCAGCCTTGCCTTAGACAGCATTGTGTCCTCCACTGGCAAAGCATGCCAGTGGTATAAGTTCTTGCATATAGAAAGTAGTCAGCAGGTGTGTGTTGAGTGATAATCCATGATTCATCTAAGGCATGTTCTGAATGATTAAGAAAATAGCAACTCTCTATAAACTCTGAAGGCCACAACTGACTCAGTCCCTTGCCACGATTGTTAAGCCATGTAGGGATCCTTGAGAGAAGAAAGATCATTAAGTCTGAAATTGGTTTTATCTTTCTCTTGCTTACCCCTTAAAACATTAGAGTGCAAACCAAGACAAATGATGACAAATCAGCAGCTTTAGTGGACTCTGGACAGCTGTTAATACTACAAAACCTCCCACGAAATTGTAAAACTTCCATTCATGGGCTAGGGGATTTCACAGAAATATATGGGTGTATCCTCCTCTTTCACTGTGAGCCTCAACAGTGGTATACCCTAGGAGCCCAGACCCTGGCAAAGCTGTTGAAAATTTGCAGTGCAGCACAATGGTTGTGCAATGATTTTATTCCCTATTGACTCACTTCCAAGCAAGTGTGACAAAAAAAGTTAACCCCCAAAGACACATCACAACTAATACCTCAGAATTAAAATCAGGAGGATAACCTTTGGTCAATCCAGGATCATCTCACTTGCCTACCTGTGAAAGGACAAAATGAAGGTGTTTGAATGAAAGTTATCAGGCCCTTAGAGGAAGGAGCTCACTGGTTCCTGATGGACACCATCTGCAAGTTCCCTGAACTGAGAATTAGTGATGTCTCAGGCACCCACCATGCATGACTGTTTGCATCTATGACATTTCCCCCACTGCTATGGAACATTCACCATTACACACAATCTGAGAAGGAATCAAAGACAAAGGATGGTCAGAATTCCACTAGACTGTTACTATTTGAAAGTAAATGAGATCTTGGACAAAATGACAGGGGAAAATGCAGAAGAAATGGAATGAGCATATATCCTTCAATGATGTTGCCACAGTGAATGGTGCACTTCCCTTTGTTGAGAGAAGAGCCCACTTTACCTGACAGTAAGGACAACTCTTTTTAGAAGAAATCTTGCCCTTCAACAGATGAATGGATAAAAAAGATATGGTCCATAGATACAATGGAATATTATGCCTCCATCAGAAAGGATGAGTACCCAACTTTTGTTTCAACATGGACTGGACTGGAAGAGATTATGCTGAGTGAAATAAGTCAAGTGGAGAGAGTCAATTATCATATGGTCTCACTTACATGTGGAGCATAAGGAAAAACATGGAGGACATTGTGAGAGGGAAGGGAGGGGTGAATTGGAGGAAATCGGAGGGGTAATGAACCATGAGAGACTGTGAACTCTGAGCAACAGACTGAGGGTTTTGGAGGGGTGGGTGTGGGGGGTTGGGCAAGCCTGGTGGTGGGTATTGAGGAGGGCACAAATTGCATGAAGCACTGGGTGCGGTACACGAAAAATGAATCTTGTAACACTGAAAAAATAAAATAAAAGTACTTGGGGAAAAAAAAGAAGAAATCTTGGCACAAAATAATAGGAAATAAAGGGTTTTGTTGATAAGTCCTAATGCTGACCTGCACTACTCTATGTGACAACCAGCAGCCACATGTGGCTATTTAAATTTAAGTTAATTAAAATTGAACCAAATTAAAAATCAGATCCTCAGCTGCACTAGCCACATTTCAAGTCCTCTGGTGTTGTTCATTGTATAGAGGTCAGCCTTGTCTACTCATCAAGAAGAAGCAGATGTATACTCCAAGCAGGTCATACAGCCACTGTTGGAGAGTCAGGAATTAGGCTTTTGAACGTGAGTAGTGCCTGCATGCTGCAAATACCCAATAAACTGCTGGAGTTTTTTTATTTAATTTGATCATATACTCATTATTAAGTGTCTACTATGTGCAAAACAGTGTTCTAGGTGCCAGAGTATAGCAGGGAATAAAGAACAAACTCCTGCCTTCATGAAGTTCACATTCTACCAGGGAGAGGCTGCCAATAAACAGGATCAGTAAGAATATTCAGTATGTTGCTAGGTAGTGATAACTGATGTGGAAGAAGGAAAGCAAGAGTAAGGGTGGGTATCCTGGGAGTGGGGCTGCCATGTAGAATAAGGAAGCAAAAGATAGGGAACCAACTGATACAATAGGGAGGCAAAGGATAGGGAACAAACTGAGAAGGTGGTAACTGAGAAGGGGAGATGAGAGGAAGCTAAAGAGGGCCTGTGAATATGTCGGGGAATAGAATTTCTTGCAAAGGGAACAGCATGTGCAAAGGCACAGAGGCTGCATCCTGGCCTGATTCAAAGACAGCAAAAAGGAGGTGGTATGACTGAGAGGGAGGGAATGAGGAGGAGGTTGGAGACAAGTAAGGGAGGGAGAAGCAAAGAAGCAAAGAGAAGCCCTGAAGACCACTGTAAGAAGTTGTTTTTTTCTTTTTTATGTTCGAATTGTACATGATGATGACTTGATATACATATATGTAGTGAAGTTATTACTATAGTCATGCTAATTATTACACTCACCACCTCACATAGTTACCATTTGTGTGTATGATGAGATCTACTTTCTTACTGAATTTCCAGCATACGATGCAGTATTAATAACTATAGTGATTGTGTTATACATTAGATCTATAGTATTTACATACCTGGAGCTTTGTATCCTTTGACCCAACCCCCAATAACTGCCATTCTATTCTTTGTTTCTATGAATTTGATGTTTTTAGATTCCATGTATAAGTGAGCTCATACAGTATTTTTTTATGTTAGTCACCATACAGTACATCATTCTTGTTTTATCTGGCTTATTTCACTTAACATAATGCCCTCCAGATTTATTCGTGTTGCCACAAATTGCAGGGCCTCCTTTATTAAAGTTGAATAATATTTCAGTTTGTGTGTGTGTAACATTTTCTTCATCTGCTCACCCATCAGTGAACACTTAGGTTGTTTCCATATCTTGGCTGATGTGTACAATGCTGTAGTGAACATGGAGTGGGAGAGAAGTGACTCCAAATGCTTAGCCAGCACAACCAGAAGGACAGAGTTGCCTTTAACAGAGATGAAGAAGGCCAGAGAAAGAATCAGTTGGCTGAGGAGGCAGGGGAAGCAGGGATCTGTTTTGGACATGTCGCACTGGAAATATTCCACTACATACATAAATGGAAATGTTGAATAAGCAGTTCAATGTCGAGAGTTAAGGAGTTAAAACTCAAAGAAATTGGAATCATCACTGCATAGATTTTTTGAAGGCATGAGACTAGGTGAGGCCACCATGGAAATGAAAGAAGGAAAAGAGGTCCAGGCAGTGAGCCCCTGCAAGCCAAGGTCAGAAACTGAGAATTGAGAAGAAATGAGAGAAACAAATGAAGAGAGATCAAAGAGGTGGAAGAAACTCCAGCAGAATGTGGTGTGTTTGGAGTCAAGTGAGGATGGTAGTTCAATAATCAACTGTGTCTGATGTTGCTGATGAGTCAAGATGAAAACTGAGAACAGACTCCTGGGTTTAGCAGCATGAATGTCATATTGACCTTGATAAGAACAGTCTCTGTGGGAAGGTGGACTGAAACATGAATGGAAGAAATTCAAGAGAAAATGGGTGAAAAGATGAACTTACATTCTCCTATCATTAGCTGAACCCCAGAATCAGGCTGCAGAGTACAATCCTGACTCCATGACTTACTAACTTGTAACTCTGGGAGACAGCTTTTAACCTGTCTGTCTCTGAATTTGCTCATCTGTGAGGTGGAGATAATAATAAAAACTAAATTTGTGAGGATTAAATAAGTTGACAAATGCCAAGTGCTTAGAACAATGTCTGACTCACAGGAGTTGCTCAATAATGTCATTAACAATTTGTTTTTGTAACATTATTAGTATTCATGACACAGATCACTGTATGTGATATGTGCTCCTGATTGTTTAATGCCTGTCGAGGGCGGAAATCAGGTCCATTTGGGACATAATTTCAATCAAATTTGTGCAAAGCGGGCGGATAAATAGCAATTTTTTAGGAATGCGTCTTTATATTACTCATGCTATGCAAGGTCATAAGGATATTTTTAAGTCTGGGCCTTCAACCTTGAAAGTGTGAAGCTGAATGCAGAGCTATTCTCAGATGTCCATGTTCTCAGTATGAGCCATGGGATGTGTCAGGACGACATGAGCCCTGTGCATGTCTGTGGAGACATTGCTAGTGCACCCACAACACTTACTCTCAATTTAATCTAAAGAAAAAAAGTAATTTGTCACTGTTCTTCAGGAGAAATGGAAGCTTATCTCCAAGTTACTTCAACCTGATTCTTTTATAGCAAATCTCCTCTGGATCATCAACAATTGGACACATAGCCTGTGCTTCATACCTGTTTCCTCTGTTAGTCCTGCAAGCCCAAGTTTGGGTGAGGCATCAAGAAATCAACATGAAGAGGGACCTATCAGAGGAAAGACCAGGGCAGGGGTCAGACACATTTTCCAGGCTGGAGATGACACCATCAGCTTTTTTTGCTGAACATCCTTGCCTCTGTCCATCAGAAATATGGCCCTCATGTTGTTGAGAAGCACAGGGAATGAAAAAAAAAAAAAAAAAAAAAAAAACCATCCCCAAGGACAATGCACAGTAGACTGAATGGTGAAGTTGCTAATAGCTTAACACAAATTAAATGACACCAGAGAAGGGATAAAAAGTTGCATGAGCATTTGAAATATTGCCTTAAGGTGCCAGATGGCTAAGAAATCCAGATTAATAGCACTGGCATGTTGATCATTTTGTAGCTGGACTAAGCTAGTTTTGCTGAATCAAAGAGCCTATCTTGGGGCACCTGGGTGGCTCAGTGGGTTGAGGCCTCC
Organism: Potos flavus; assembly: GCA_028534135.1. Lineage (NCBI taxonomy): Eukaryota > Metazoa > Chordata > Mammalia > Carnivora > Procyonidae > Potos > Potos flavus. The sequence continues at coordinate 79,698,091 of CM052885.1, forward strand.
GCCTTCGGCTCAGGTCATGATCTCAAGGTCCTGGGATCAAGCCCCACATCGGGCTCTCTGCTCAGCGGGGAGCCTGCTTCCCCCTCTCTCTCTGCCTGCCTCTCTGCCTGCTTGTGATCTCTCTCTCTGTCAAATAAATAAATAAAATTAAAAAAAAAAAAAGAGCCTATCTTGCTTATGGAAAAGAAGCCAGGAAAACCCAGGCTGCCTGCAAATGTGGACCCCTGGTACCTGTGTACTAGTTTCCTCTCCAGAAACCAAATCCAAATTCCTTACCAGTGATCAATTTATGAAATGAAATGCTGAGCCACAGGTCAATCTATGAGCAGATGCTGGCACTGACACACAGGTTCAGATCATACATGAGCGAGGAAAACAGCCTTCCCTAGACCTCCCCATCTTTTAGCACAAGAAATTAAGGTACAAATTCTTCCTGATTGGGGTGAAAAGAACATGTATGCCGTAGTTTAACGTTTGACTGAAGAACCAGAGGCACGAACCACATCTCTCTTACTCTTGCCAAGAAGAACCTAACCCCAAGTGCCATGCTTGCTGATCCCACTCTGTGTGAGTTGCTCCAAAAACAATCCTCTGGCTCCAACCAAGAACAGGAGAGGATAATTCCACCTCCTCAGGATAGTTTTAAGGAAAGTTTCTGGGCACTCTTTAATGTAAATAAACTTAAAACCTTGTTAGCCTATTAGGCTGTCTGTCCTCTGGCTTTTCTGAGTTCTGTCATCACTTCCAGAGTAGAGTCTTTAGAAGACTGGATTTTCTTTTTTTTTATTTTCTAGTAATAGCCCTTTCAATATCTCCCATTCTCCATGCTTTCCTTGTTACCCCTCATCTGGAGAGATGTATACATCACCCCGTGCATGTTTCAGCATAGCTGTTGAGGATAGATGTCTACCAAGGTGACATCTACATTGTATACTTGATACCCCCATATCAGTTATCCATTGCTGCATAACAAGTACCACAAAACTTAGTCACTTGGAATAAGTATTTATTTAACACAACTCTGTAGATTTTCAGTTTCAGAAAATTTAGCTGAGTGGTTCTTTACTTATCCTGTCCAGGCTCATTCGTGCATCTGTGGCTAACTATAAGACTGAGATCTAGCATGATCTCACAGTGATCTAGAATGGCATGATCATATGATTGTCAGCTACATGGCTGAGGGCTGGAGGACTGGACCATATGTCTGTCATTGTTCAAGAGGCTAGCCTGGGCTCACTCACATGTCAGTCTCAGAGTTCCAGGAGCAGCAAAGGAACAAGCTCCAATGCACATGCACTTTTTAAGCTTTAGCATATATCATATTTACTAAAATCTCATTGTCCAAGGCAAGTCACATGGCAAATCTGGATTTAATGGTTAGAAAACAGACTTCATCTCTTGATAGGAGACTGTTTAAGGTAATGTTTCAATGAGGTAGTTGCATATAGGGCAGGATTCATAGTCATTTTTTCAATGTACTATAATGACCAAATGAAGATTCTGGATTATTTCTAGTTCAGCTAAAAATCTTTTTGGTGTTAAAAAAAAAAAAAAAACCTCAACATTTTTAAAGTAAGAATCTGGGGGTGGAGTTAAGATGGAAGAGTAGTAGGTTGCCTTGTCCCTCAAACACAGCTAGATCAACATCCAACTATTTTGGACAACTAAGAATACGATCTGAGGATTAAGAAAACAAACTGCACAATTTGGAGCCATGAATTGGGGGAGAAGAAAGCCATGGGCCACAAAGGGGAAGGAACCATTTTCATAGAGTAAAGTAAGGGAGAAGAAAAGAGCAGGAGAGAGCACAGTGAGTAGGGATCACAACAAGCCCTGGTGAGGAGATTCCCTGGGTCCCTCTGGGAGAGATCACTCCCCTTCCTGGAGTATATTTGGAAGAGCATATTTTGCTTCTCCAAAGACAAAAGGCCAGCTGGGAGCCATTGAGCAGAGCTCAGAAGCAGGGTCAGGGGTGGGCACAGAGGTCAGAAAACCTCTTAATAGCTTTTCACTGTGAACTACAATAGACTTAAACCTCTGTGTTCACACCATGCAGCTGTTCTTCTGGGACAGAACTGAGCAGAGAGCAGAGACAAAGGCAGATTGCAGATAACCTGGCCGCTGCTTCTCACTGCCTGCCAGAATAAAGCCTCTGTACAAGTACTTTTCTGAGACAGAACAAACTAGGGGACTGAGTTGCACACAGATAGCCAATAACCTGGTTCCAGGTTTTCACTGAGCATTACAATAAACTCTAGACTCCGTGTGCAAACTGTGACTGCTTTTCAGGGACAGGACAGTGCTGGGCACACTGTGAATCTCACCTCCAGGGGAGCGAAGTAGGTCTGCACCTTGACAGATCCTTTAGAACTTGGAGTTTTGAATCCCAGTCACCAGTCAGAGATAAAATATTGGAGATCTGTGGCACCAGGCATGCCAACAGCCAGGAACAGACAAGTTAAGGGCAGGGAAATGAGAAAGCCTGGGACATAGGAGATTGTTCACAATTCTGAGACAACCTCCTGAACAGTGGTGGCCAAAAGTTCCACTCCCCAGGGACAAGAGGGCAGGGTGATACCATATTTTTCCTCCTCCACCACCCCTTCCTCCCAACCCACCCACCAGCACAGTCCAACTTCAGAGAGAAACACAGTGCCTCCAGTGGCGGCTGGAGCCCCCTATTCTAATCCCTGCCCCCTACACAAGTCAGGTTGTGAGCCAGACCAACAGGCTTTTCCCTCAGAAGACCAACACAACCCCCTCCCCCCCACACACACCGCATGTACCAGGTCTACTGATTAAAGAAAGCTCATATGGTCTCACTTACGTATGGACCATAAGGAAAAACATGGAGGACATTGTGAGAAGGAAGGGAGGGGTGAATTGGAGGAAATCGGAGGGGTGATGAACCATGAGAGACTGTGAACTCTGAGCAACAGACTGAGGGTTTTGGAGGGGTGGGGGTGGGGGGTTGGGCGAGCCCGGTGGTGGGTATTGAGTAGGGCACGTATTGCATGGAGCACTGGGTGTGGTACATAAACAATGAATCCTATAACACTGAAAAAATAAAATAAAAGTATTTGGGGGAAAAAAAAATAAAGAATGCTCCAAAATGTCAGCTTCTGGTGGAAATAGTACCAAGCTTGCTTCTTTTTTTTTTTTCTTTCTTTCATTACATTTTCAAATTTTCAAATGTTTAATTTTTCTATTTCTTATTCTTTAATCTTTTATATATCTTTTCTCTTTTTTCTCTTTATCTTTTTTTTGTATCAGGCTTACAATTTTTTCTTCATTTGTTGGTTTCTTGGTTTGTTTCTTTCTCTTATTTTTGAAATCAGGCTTCTTTTCTTCTCTCTCTCCCTCTTTTTTTTTCTTTCCTTATTCTTTTTTCCTTCTTTCTTATTCTTTGGAATCAGGTTTATAGTTTTTTGTTTGTTTGTATTTTTGTTCCTTTTCTTTTTGTCTTGAATCAGGCTTTTTCCTTTTTTCTTTTCCAGGCTTATCATAAGAAAAAAATCAAAGCACACCTAGTTAAAGATCCAAACACTCCTTGCTACAAGCAAGGATAGACCAGTGGGAAAGAGCAGCCAAAATGCAAGAACAGAGTGTACACAGCAACACCAGAAACACTTCCTGAAGTTGTTGTTGTTGTTATTGTTTTTGTTGTTTTACTTTTTCTTTCTTCCTTTCCTTTCTGAACAAAGTGCTGGGATGGAGAAATTCACTCCAAAAGAAAGACTAGGCGGTAGTTCTCACTGTCAGGGATTTAATCAATACAGATATAAGTAAGATGTCTGAACTTTAATTTAAAACAATGATTTTAAAGATACTAGCTGGGCTTGAAAAAAGCTTGGAAAACACTAGAGAATCCCTTACTATACAGATAAAAGAACTAAAATCTAGTCCAGCCAAAATTAAAAATGCTATTACAGAGATGCAGTCACAAGTTGAGGCCATAAAAATGAAGATAAACAAAGCAGAAGAGTGAATCAGTGATATAGAAGAAAAATTGAAATAAAGAAGAGGAAAAGAAATCTATTAGATCACGAAGGTAGACTGATGGAATTCAGTGATTCCATAAAGCAAAATATCTTTTTTATAAGAGTCCCAAAAGATGAGGAGCAGAATAAAAGGGGCAGAAGTTTTATTTGAAAAAATTATAGCTGAGAAATTCCCTAATTGGGAAAGAACAGGCATTCAAGTCCAGGAGGCAGAGAACTCCCCTCAAAATCAACAAAAATAAATCAACACCTCAACATATTATAGTGAAGCTTGCAAATTACGAAGATAAAGAGGAAATCCTGTAAGCAGCTCAGGACAAGAGGTCCTTAACCTACAGGGGTGGACAGATAAATCTGGCACCACACCTGTCCACAGAGACCTAGAAGTCCAGAAAGGACTAGTATGACATATTCAATGTGCTAAATGGGAAAAATATGCAGCCAAGAATGCTTTACCCAGCAAGATTCTTATTCAGAATAGAAGAGATATCAGGAGTTTCCAGGACAAACAAAAACTAAAGGAATTCATGAACGATAAAACAGCCCTGCAAGAAACATTAAAGAGGATCATTTGAGCAGAGAGAGACCCTGAAAGTAACAAAGACAGAAAGGAACAGACACAATCTATAGGGACAGAAACTTTACAGGTAATGTAATGGCACTAACTTCATATTTTCAATAATTACTTTGAGTGTAAATGGACTAAATGCTCTAACCAAGAGACATGGGGTATCAGGATGGATAAAAACAAAAACAAAAACAAACAAACGAAAAAAACAAGACTCATTGATATGCTACTTACAAGAGATTTATTTTAAAACCAAAGATAAATGGACAATTTATCATGTTAATGGACATCAAAAGAAAGCTAGAGTAAACATCCTTATACCAAACAAACTAGCTTTTAAACTAAATATTTTATTCTTAATAAAATATGAAGGACATTATATCATAATAAAGAGGTGAATTGGGGGAAATTGGAGGGAGAGATGAACCAAGAGAGACTGTGGACTCTGAGCAACAAACTGAGGGTTTTGGAGGGGAGGGGGGGAGGGGGTTGGCTGAGCCTGGTGGTGGGTATTGAAGAGGGCACGTATTGCATGGAACACTGGATATGATACATGAACAATGAATCTTGGAACACTGAAAAAATAAAAATTAATTTAAAAAAAGAGGTCTATCCAATAAGAAGATCTAACAATTGTAAATATTTATGTTCCTAACGTGGGAGCAGCCAAATATATAAACGAATTAATAATAAAAGTAAAGAAATATATTATAACAATAATACATATATACATAATAATACAATAATAGTAGGGGACTTTAACACCCCACTTACATCAATGGAAAGATCATCTAAACAGAAGATCAACAAGGAAACAAGGACTTTGAGTGATACACTGGACGCGATGGACTTCATAGATATATTCAGAGCATTCCATCCTAAAACACCAGAATACACATTCTTTTCAAATGCATATGGAGAATTCTCCAGAATAGATCACATATTGGGTCACAAATCAGGTTTCAACTGGTATCAAAAGATTGAGATCATACCACGCGTATTTTCATACCACAATGCTATGAAACTGGAAGTCAATCACAAGAAGAAAAGTGGAAAGACCACAAATACAAGGAGGTTAAAGAACATCCTACTAAAGAATGAATGCGTCAGCCAGGAAATTAAAGTATTAAAAAAAAATACATGGAAACAAATGAAAATGAAAATACAACAGTTCAAAATCTTTGGAATGCAGCAAAGGCAGCCCTAAGAGAGAAGTATATAGCAATATAGGCCTTCCTCAAGAAACAAGCAACGTCTCTAATACTAACTTTATACCTAAATGACCTGGAAAAAGAAAAGCAAATAAAGCCCAAATTCAGCAGGAAAGAAAAATAATAAAGATTAGAGCAGAAACCAATGATACAGAAATAAAAAAAAAAAAATACTTGAACAGATCAGTGAAACTGGTAGCTGGTACTTTGAAAGAATTAATAAGATTGATAAACCTCTAGCCAGACTTCTCAAAAAGAAAAGAGAACCCAAATTAATAAAATCATGAATGAAAGAGGAAAGATCACAACCAACACCAAATAAAGAGAACAGTATGAGCAATTATACGCCAACAAATTAGGCAATCTGGAAAAAAATGGATGCATTCCTGGAAATATATAAACCACCAAAATTGAAACAGGAGGAAATAGAAAACCTAAACAGACCCAAAGATAGCAAATAAATTGAAGCAGTAATCAAAAATCTCCCAGCAAACAAGAGTCCAGGGCCAGATTGCTTCCCAGGGGAATTCTACCAGTTAAAGAAGAATTAATACCTACTCTTTTTTTTTTCTTTAAATCTCTATTTAATTTAATTTAATTTAATTTTTTTCAGTGTTCCAAGATTCATTATGCACCACACCTATTCTTTTGAAAATATTCCAAAAAAGTAGAAATGGAAGGAAAATTTCTGAAGTCCTTTATGAGGCCAGCATAACCTTGGTCCCAAAAACCAAAGACCTCACTAAAAGAATTACAGACCAATATCCCTGATGAATATGGATGCAAAAATTCTTACCAAGATAATACCGAATAGGATCCAACAGTACATGAAAAGGACTATTCACTGTGGCCAACTGGGGTTTATTCCTTGGCTGTGAGGTGGTTCAACATCTTCAAATCATGTGACATACGTTGTTAATAAAAGAAAGGACAAGAACACATGATCCTCTCAATAGATGCAGGAAAAGCTTTTGAAAAAATACAGCATTCTTTCTCGATAAAAACCCCCACCATGTAGGAATAGAGGAAATATACTTCAATATCATAAAAACCATAAATGAAAGACACACAGAGAATATCATTCCCAAGGGGGAAAAATTGAGAACTTTTCCCCTAAGGTCAGGAACATGACAGGGAAGTCCACTCTCACCACTATTGTTTAACATAGTGCTGGATGTCCTAGCCTCAGTAATCAGACAACAAAAAGAAATAAAAGACATCCAAACTGGCAAAGAAGAAGTCAAACTTTCACTCTTCACAGATGATATGATACTCTATGTAGAAAACCTGAAGGATTCTGTAAAAAAAAAAAAAAAAAAAAAGCTGGAACTGATACAGGAATTCAGAAAATTCACAGGATATAAAATCAATGCACAGAAATCAGTTGCATTTCTATGTACTAACAATGAGGCAGAAGAAAGAGAAATTAAGGTATCAATTCCATTTATAATTGCACCCAAAACCATAAGACACCTAGGAATAAACCCAACCAAAGAGATAAAGGATTTCTGAAAACTATAGAATACTTATGAAAGAAATTGAGGAAGATGCAAAGAAAAGAAAAACATTCCATGCTCTTGGATTGGAAGAATGAATATTGTTAAAATATCTATGCTACCCAGAGCAATCTACACATTCAGTGCAATCCCTATCAAAATACCATTGACATTTTCACAGAGCTGGAACAAATAATCTTAAAATTTCTATGGAACCACAAAGACCCCGAATAGCCAAAAGAATGTTGAAAGAAAAAATCAAAGCTGGAGGCATCACAATTCCAGACTTCAAACTGTATTACAAAGCTGTACTCATCAAGACAGTATGGTACAGGCACAAAAGCAGACACATAGATCAATGGAACACAATAGAGAACTCAGAAATGGAGCCTTAACCCTATGGCCAACTAATCTTTGACAAAGCACAAAAGAATATTAAACGGAAAAAAAGTCTCTTCAACAAATGGTGTTGGAAAAATTGGACAGCCACATGCAGAAGAATGAAACTGGAACATTTTCTTACACCATACACAAAAATAAACTCAAAATGGATGAAAGTCCTAAATGTAAGACAGGAATCCATCAAAATCCTGAGGAGAACAAAGGCAGCAAACACTGTGACCTCAGCTGCACAAAATTCCTGCTATAGACACGTCTCCAAAGGCAAGCTAAAATGAACTGTTGTGAGTTCATCAGGATAAAAAGATTTTGGTACTTGAATAATGAATCTTGTAACACTGAAAAAATAAAATAAAAGTATTTGGGGGGAAAAAATCTTTTGCACAGCAAAGGAAACGTCTATCAAAAGTAAAGGCAACCTATGGATTGGGAGAAGATATTTGCAAATGTCTTATCAGGTAAAGGGCCGGTATCCAAAATCTATAAAGTACTTATCGAACTAACACCTACAAAACAAACAATCCAGTCAAGAAGTGGGCAGAAGATATGAACAGACATTTCTCCAAAAAAGACTAAACAAATGGCTTACAGACACATGAAAAAGTGCTCAACATCACTCAGCATCAGGGAAATAAAAATCTAAACTGCAATGAGATACCACCTCACACCTGTCAGAATGGCTAAAATGAACAACCCAGGAAACAACGGATGTTGGCAAGGGTGCATAAAAAAGGGAACCTTCTTATGCTGTTGGTGGGAATGCAAATTGGAGCAACCACTCTAGAAGACAGTGTGGAGGTTCCTGAAAAACTTAAAAATAGAACTACTCTATGACCCAGAAATAACCCTACTAGGTATTTATCCAAAGGATGCAAACATAGTGATTTGAAGGGGCACATGCACCCCAATGTTTATAGCAGCAATGTCCACAATAGTCAAAATATGGAAAAAACCTAGATGTCTGTGAAGAGATGAATGGATAAAGAAGATATGTAACATATATACAATGGGATACTACTTAGCCACCAGAAAGAATGAAATCTTGCCATTTGCAGTGACGTGGATGGAACTAAAGGGTATTATGTGAAGAAAATAAGTCAGTAAGAGAAAGACAAATACCATATAATACCATATAATTTCACTCACGTGTGGAATTTTAGAAACAAAACAGATGAAAATAGGAGAAAGGAAGGAAAAATAAAATAAGATTAAAACAGAGAATGGGGCAAACCATAAGAGACTTCTTTTTTTATTTAATTTTATTTTTTCAGTGTTCCAAGATTCACTGTTTATGCACCACACCCAGTACTCCATGCAATACGTGCCCCCCTTATCACCCACCGCCAGGTTCACCCATCCTCCTACCCACCTCCCTTCCAAAACCCTCAGTTTGTTTCTCAGAGTCCACAGCCTCTCATGGTTCACCTCACGGGAAATTGGAAGAGACTCTTAACTATAGAAAATGAACCTAGGGTTGCTGGAAAGGAGGTGAGTGGGGGGATGGGGTAATTGGGTGATGGGCATTAAGGAGGGCACTTGATGTAATGAGCACTGGTGTTATAGGCAACTGATGAATCACTAAATTCTATCCCTGAAACTAATAATGCTACTTAAATTGAATTTAAATAAAAAATTTTAAAAAAGAATATACCAGGATGACTATGTATCTTCCTTTTAACATGCTAGTTAAGTACATTAATAGATTTTCAATACTGACTAATAACAGTGAGAAAAATGGACATATCAAGAAACAGTTTTGGGGGGAAATAGGGAAGATGGCAGAGGAGTAAGGGACCCTGTTTCAACCAGTCCCCTGAATTTAGCTGGATGTCTACCAAACCATTCTAAACACCCACAAAATCAGCCTGAGATGTAAGAATATATACCTGGATCTCTACACATGGAAAAACTCTGCCAGTCACGAGGTAGGATGGGCAGAGTCATGAATCTACGGACAGATATCAGAAAATAAACAGAAGGGAGATAGAGCCTCCATAAGCTGGCCCTTGGAAAGTTATATAACACCAGAGTGCATGCAGAGTGGTAGTGGCCTGGAAGGGCTTTAGAGCAGTGCCCAAACAGGATCTAGGAGTTGCAGATGTACATGTATGAACCCGGGGAAGCTCACGGTTTTAGAAGCAGAGACATGTCCCAGCCCTGGGGTCAACCTCTGGGAGAGTTGCTGTGGGCATGCACCACTGCGGGAGGCTGCAGCTTTCAGCATCGCATATAGAAACGGAGACTGTGTGTCTAGGAGGGCTCACTGAAGAGTAGAATGCAGTTTCGCTATTCTGGGTCCAGAGGTTTAGGTGGACCCATTTTTGCTGTGAATCTCAGAAGAGATGCAGAGAGCCACCAAAGAACAAAAGCTCAAAAAACCAGTTTCCACTGAGCCCCCCCCCCCCCACAGGGGGCAGGGCAAGTCTGCCCAAGCAGAATTGTCTGAGAAACAGCATGGCAGGTCCCTCTCCCAGAAGACAGGCTGGAAGAACAAGAGGACTACAACACTAGGGTCCCCATAAAACAGGTGCATTTTGCTTGGGTTGTATTTAATACTTTGGACTCTGTATATTCCCTCAACCATCCCTCAACAGAATGGCTAGGAGGAGGAACTTCCAACAAAGAAAAGAACCAGACAATGGCCTCTGCCACAGACCTAATGGATATGGATATAAGCAAGATGTCAGAGATAGACTTCAGAGTAGCACTTATGAAGTCAATACCTAGGCTGGAGAAAAATATTAGCAACAACATAAGAATCTCTAAGGGCAGAAATGAGATCTAATCAGGCTGAACTTAAAAATGCTATGAATGAGATGCATTCTCAACTGGATACCTTAACAGGAAAGGGAAATGAGGAAGAAGAACAAATCAGTGAGCTAGAAGATAAGATGATAGAAAGGAAGGAAGCTGAGTAGAATTGGGATAAACAGCTAGAAGCTCATGAGAACAGACTTGGAGAGATCAATGACACCATGAAACATTCCAATGTCAGAATTATTGAGATCCCTGAGGGGGTGGTGAGAGAGAAAAGACCAGAAGGTATATTTGAGCAATTCATAGCTGAGAACTTCCCTAATCTGGGGAAGGAAACAAGCATTCTTGTCCAAGAGGCAGAGAGGACCCCTCCCAAGATCAATAAGAACAGACCAATGCCCCGGCATATAATAGTAAAACTTGCAAATCTTAGAGCCAAGGAAACTATCCTGAGAACAGCTAGGGGAAAGTGATTTCTTATGTACAGAGAGGAACATCAGAATAACATCAGACCTATACTCAGAGACCCAGCAATCCAGAAAGGGCTGGCAAGACAATTCAGGGTACTAAATGAGAAGAACATGCAACCAAGAATACTTTATACGGCAAGGCTGTCATTCAGAATGGATGGAGAAATAAAGAGCTTCCAGGACTAGCAGAAACTGAAAGAATATGTGACCATGAAGCCAGCTCTGCAAGAAATATTAAAGGCAATTCTATAAAAGAAGAAAGTCCCCAAGAATAATATACACCAGAAATTTAAAGAGACACTCTATAGAAACAGGAATATCACAGACAATAAGATGGCACTAAAATCCTATCTTTTAACAGTCACTTTCAATGTGAATGGCCTAATGCTCCCATGAAATGGAACAGGGTTTCAGATTGAATAAAAAGATATGACCCATCTGCATGCTGTCTACAAGAGGCTCATTTGAAACCTAAAAACATCTCCAGACTGAAAGTGAGGAGATGGAGGACCATTTATCATGCCAATGGACCTCAAAAGAAAGCTGGGGTAGAAATTCTCATATTAGACAAATAAGATTTTAAGCTAAAAACCATAGTAAGAGATGAGAAGGTACACTATATCATACTTAAACAGTCTACCCAAAAAGATCTAACAATCGTAAATATCTATGCCCCCAACATGAGAGCAGCCAACTACATAACCAAAATAAATAATAATATTCATAATAATGCATTAATAATAGGAGACCTCAACACTCCACTCTCAGCAATGGACAGATCATCAAAGCAGAAGATGAACAAAGAAACAAGAGGTTTGAAGGACACATTGGACCAGATGGACTGCGTAAATATAGACAGAACATTCCACTCTTAAAAAACAGAATGCTCTTTGTTAAAATGTCTATACTGCCTAGAGCAATCTATACTTTCAATGCCATCCCGATCAAAATGCCACCAGCATTTTTCAAAGGGCTGGAACAAACAATCCTAAAATTTGTTTGGAACCAGAAAAGACCCCGAATTGCTAAGGAAATGTTGAAAAAGAAAAACAAAGCTGGGGGGCATCACATTGCCTGATTTCAAGCTTTACTACAAGGCTATGATCACCAATACAGCATGGTACTGGCACAAAAACAGACACATGGACCAGTGGAAGAGAGTAGAGAGCCAAGATATGGACCTGCAACTCTATGGTCAAATAATCTTTGACAAAGCAGGAAAAAATATCCAGTGGAAAAAAGACAGTCTCTTCAATAAATGGTGCTGGGAAAATTGGACAGCTATATATAGAAGAATGAAACTACCATTCTCCTACACCATACACAAAGATAAACTCGAAAGGGATAAAAGACCTCAATGTGAGGCAGGAATCTATCAAAATCCTAGAGGAGAACATAGGCAGTAACCTCTTCGACATCAGCCACAGCAACTTCTTTCAGGACATGTCTCCAAAGGCAAAGGAAACAAAAGCGAAAATGAACTTTTGGGACTTCATCAAGATAAAAAGGTTCTGCACAGCAAAGGAAACAGTCAACAAAACAAACAGGCAACCCAC
>CM052885.1:79711048-79727182 GCA_028534135.1 Potos flavus
CCCAACTTTTGTGTCAACATGGACGGGACTGGAAGAGATTATGCTGAGTGAAATAAGTCAAGCAGAGAGAGTCAATTATCATATGGTTTCACTTACGTGTGGAGCATAAGGAAAAACATGGAGGATATTGTGAGAAGGAAAGGAATGGGAATTGGGGGAAATGGGAGGGGGAGCTGAACCATGAGAGACTGTGGACTCTGAGAAATAAACTGAGGGTTTTGGAGGGGACGGGGGTGGGGGGTTGGGCGAGCCTGGTGGTGGGTATTGAGGAGAGCACGTATTGCATGGAGCATGGGGTGTGGTACATGAGCAATGAATCTTGTATCACTGAAAAAATAAAATAAAAGTATTTGGGAAAAAAATAGCACCAAAAACGATAAGATACCTTGGAATAAACTTAGCAAGGAGGTGAAGGATATATACTCTAGAAACTACCAAATACTTATGAAAGAAATTGAAGAAGACACAAAAATATGGAAAAACTTTCCATGCTTATGGATCAGTAAAATAAACATTGTTAAAAAAAATTTTTATTGAAATACAGTTGACATGTAATATTGCACAAATTTAACATGTACAGCATGTTAACTTGATACAGTTATATATTGCAATATGATTGCCATTTTAGTGACAATTAGCACTTATATCAACATTACCTAATGATTCTTTTTTTTTTTTTTTAGTGGTTGGAATATTATGTTCTAGTCTCTTATCAAGTGATGATTACAATATTGTTGTCTATATTCATTGTTCTGTTCATTATATATTTAAGTCTTATTTACTACTCATTGCAAACTGTGCACTAAACAAAGGTAACCTTTTCCCCCTTACCCTTAGTAATTACCATTTTAGTTTCTATATATTGGCTTTTTAGATTCCACCTAAAAGTAATATCACATAGTACGTGTCTTTCACTCTCTGACTTATCTCACTTAGCATAATAAGCTCAAGGTTTATCTATGTTGTCACAACATAGACAGTTGTTCTTTCTCATGGCTAAATAACATGTCATTGCATATCAATCACATCTTCTTTATCCATCCATTGGTAGGCATTTAGATTGTTTCCATATTTTGGTTATTGTGAATAATGTTGCAATAAATATGGAAGTGCATATATCTTTTCAATATCCTGTTTTCATATCCTTTGAGTATATACCCAAAAGTGGAATTGCTAGATCATATGGTAACCTATTTTTAATTATTTGAGACAACTTCATATTGTTTTCCATTGTGATCAAACCAATTTACGTCTTTCCCAACAATGTATAAGTGTTCCCTATTCTCCATATCCTTGTCAACACTTCTCTTGTGTTCTTGATGATAGCCGTTTTAACAAGTTCAACAACTTTGAAGTGATATCTCATTGTGGTTTTGATTTGCATTTCACTTATGATTAGAGATGTGTATTTTTTCAAGTACTTGTTGGCTTTTTAAATGTTTTCTTTGGAAAAAAATGTCTATTCAGTTCCTTTGGCCATTTTTAATTGGATTTATTTTATTGGGTTGTAAGAGTTCTTCATATATTTTTTATTTTAATCCTTTATCTGATACATGGTTTGCAATTTTTCTCCACTGTGTAGGTTGCTTTTTCATCTTGTTAATTATTTATTTTGCTGTGCAGAAGCTTTTAAGTTTGATGTAGTCTTTTCTGTTAGTTTTTTTGGTTTTCTCTGTGCTTTTGGTGTTACATCCAGAAAATCATTGTGAAGACCAATGTGAAATAGGGTCTTTCCTACATTTCCTTCTGGATGTTTTATGGTATCGAGTTTTATGTTTAAGTCTTTGTTTCATTCTGGGTTATTTTTTGTGAACAGTGTAAGATAGAGGTCCAATTTCATTGTTCTGCATGTGCTTATCCAGTTTTCTTACTGTCATTTGTGGAAAACGCTATCCTTTCCCCACTGAGTGTTCTTGGCTCCCTTATTGAATATTAGTTGACTATTTTCTTGATATACAATTTAATTTTATGTTTTCTTTGTGTATTTTGGAATGCTACCAACCTATAGATACTGATTTTTATTTATTTATTTATTTTTAATTTTTTGGATGGGCTCCCCACCGAGCAGAGAGCCCGATGTGGAGCTCAATCCCAGGACCCTGAGATCATGACCTGAGCTGAAGGCAGAGGCTTTAACCCACTGAGCCACCCAGGCGCCCCTAGATACTGATTTTTAATGCAATTTGAAAATCCATTCTTTTTTAATGGCATCCAGCCCGCTTATATTTTTTGTAATCCCTGTTATGTGTGTTTTGCTTCTGTTACATTGTAAGAAGATATGAAGATACCACTTTTCACTTCCTTTCATCTCCTCTAATATTTTACTATGTTTACATTCTGCTTTTAATTCTTAACCTATAATTCTTTATTCAGTCTTATTCAGTCTTTATTCAGTGTCTTTTGACTCTACTACTCTACTACTACTTTGACTCTACTACTCTACTACTTCACATGCATGAAATGTGGACTTTCACATATTTCTACTCCCTCATGTTCTACCCTACCTGTTGAGTCTTTTTTTTTTTAACACAAATTAGAGCTTCATATTCTCCATATGATTAATTTTGCATCCTTTCTTCAGCACACATATTTGTTGTGATATATGTTTGTAAATGTGTAATGACAGTTTAGGTTAATGCAACCTTACACTAGTTTCAATGTTCATACAAACCCTTTACTCCAAACTTTCTCATTCTCTCATCTCCAAACTCTATTTCTCGAATACCAACTTTTTCAACTTTTTATCAAAAAATAAAATTTAGATACATGTCTTGAGTGTCTGATCATGTCATTTTTTGAATGTGAATAAAATCTGCATGTGATAATCTTCCCAAACCTCAAAACAAAACTGTAACCATTAGTTAAACCATAGTGCAGAAGTCTGAAATTGAGTCCTTCTTCAGTAACTCATTTTTCCTTCTGGATGTTTGTGAGACAAAGATATCACCCTTAATTTTCCTAGTGGAAACAATTTTCTAGGATATCCAGGTGTTATTTCTTAGAAATCATTGTTTACAAAAAATAAAAACAAACCCTTTTGATCTATATACTGCTGTCTTGGGTCCAGAAACTTTTCTTGAATTATACTAACTAGAGAAATAATTCTTCTGATTATAGCTGAAGTTCCACTTCTCCTGTCACCTCTTCAGAGAAGCTATTTTCTTAGTTTTTATTTTATTCTCTTTATCCATCATCCTTTCTTTTGTTGATTACATCTATTTGTCCACATTTTATGCCTTCTACCAAGGTTTCTCAAATATCCTTTCCTCATAAGAGTGATTTCACTTTCTGCAGTTCTATGTATGTGCCTTATCAAAGGTCCTCTTTAGCCCTGCTATTAAATCTTTATCTCAACTAAGTCATTTTTAGTCTCATTGCGATGCCTTTACATCTTACCCTATTGTCTTTTTGTACCACCTGCTATCATTTCATCTCAATTTTTCTTCTCCTTGTCACTTTCTGCTCTGGGCATATAGGGCCATATCCGTTTATATGCTATTAAGGATGTTAGTTTTTTAAACAAGGAAACAACCTCCAATGTATGCTCTTAATGTGCATATCTATGATATCTCATTTCTCATTTCCGTACATTTGAAATACATTTTCTTGGGGGAAGGATGGTATAGACGATATCATATTTTTCTCTATTTACTCATCTTCTAAGGGATGTTGAGTTAACCTTGTATTTCTCCAAGTGGTGGGACCTGCTTGGCTTCTTTTCAGTTCTTCCCAGCAGGTCAGATGGAGAACAAGTTGACAGGAAATTCATCCATGAGCTGGAATCATTCAGATATAGGATTTTCATCCATGCCCACTTCATGTTTTAACACTCTCAATTCAAAGGAATGAATTCCTTTGAATTCATTCCCACACATCCTACTTCATGGGCATGTCCTTTTACTTCCTTGACCCAGGGTCATTTGCTCATAGACACAATCCTTTGAACATTTCATGTGCCACCACAAGGTACTAATTTGCCCATTCCACCACATTTTGTTTCTGGGTGGCTGCAGTTTCTGAGTGGACATATTGAAAGAATCACTCACACAAGGAAGATATTCTGTGCTGCTTTTTGCTGGCTTAGCTCTGTAGCCTCTGAGCTCAGAGCAGGATGTGGAACATATACAGTGTGCCTACATGCCTCATACTGGGTGGGCAAGGAGTATGTCCATTGAGGCAAAGCACAAACAGATAACCAAAGCTGCACTTAATCCAATTCAATCTTTATATTGGTGGAAATTCCTCCAAAATTTTGGAAATGAGCTCTTGATCAACCTTGGTTTTATCTTTTTCTGTTTTTATTGGTTTCCTATCAGGAATATGAAGGAAATGCCTTTAAGGGCCACATCCTGGGAAATACAATAACAACGAAAACTTTCCTTACTCTGTTAGAATCTGAAGGAACTCCCCACCACTTAAGCAGAATATCATAAGAACCCTGAGACTGTTGCTTTTCTTCCTGTGTCTGCTCCATCCCAAACCAACATGCGGAAGTCCAAATTTGGTGCTTCTCTCAGAAATTAACTTTTGTCTCTTGGATGCCAGGTAAAGAGGTTTCCCTTTGATTCTTGCCCAGAAAATGCATAGATATGATTAACCACTTTTATGGGATGACAGCAATATTCCTCATCTTTCTAGACCAAGGAGGTCAGCCGTTTTGCCTCTTCTTTCTCGTCTTTTCAAAGGGGCTCTTTTGTCAGCGCTATTAACCACAAACAGGCTCCAGGATTCAATAGTCATAAAATAGAATTCAAGTCATAAAATAGAATTCTCCAACTTAGCATTATATTATTTGTTACTGGAGGAACAAAGATGATGATCCAGATCCCTTGCCTGAAATTGCTTAATATTTGGAAGGGAGGGTTCAAATTGTTACAACCTAAATAAAGTAAGATGTGTGTTGTAAATTATAAGCCACATACTCTGAAATATCCAAAGAGGACTTCACTGAACATCTTTGCTTAATATATAACTCTGCCGTGCTGCTTAATATCTTTTTGATGATTCTCACACAGCTAGTTCTGATAAATTTTTATGTATGCCCAAGTGATATCATCTTTTCATATAAAAATCCAATTTAAACTTGGGAGGAAAAAATTGAAACACCTTAATTACAGAGATTCATTTTTTTTTTTAACCTGAGAAAGGTTAACTTTTTTAACTCCCCTAGCAACTTCATTTACAAGCCAGATCCATGTACCTTTATGAAGTCTGCTCAATTTTACAGCATTAAGAATCATCTGGACAGAGAGTATTAGCTTAGATAGAAATTTGTCTTCTATGCTGGAGTACAAACTGAATTCTATGACGAAACACATTACCTTTACTCTTTAATTTAATTTTCAAAAGTAGAAATGAGATGACTCTGTTGGGGAGGGGATGTCATTTAATCCCAGGGTGGCAGCAACAACAAAATTAATACCCAACATTACCTATTATAGATATGCAAGGTCAATCAAAGTAAATATTTTAAAGAAAAGTGGCTGCAAAGGAGGGGCAAAAAATGAAAATACCTATAGCTTAGTACTAATGTCATAATGTGGCCACTGAGGGGCAGTATTGTCCACTTGAATAATTCCGAAGGGAATTTTCAGAACAATGAAGAGTGATTATTATTAAATTACATTAATTTTCCCTTTAATATTACAAACAGGAAATGAAGCTCATTTTTCAGTGTTCTTGGCAGCTGAAAGATCCAATTAAAATTAAAAGGGGAAATTGATTTTTCTTTGGGTTCAATTAAATCTTTCGTTTGGTTAGTCAGAGCTGAGGGCAGAAAAGTGGGCTAGCCTAGAATTTTATTGTCTAGGGGAGTTATTGGAGTGGGCTTCTAGTTGCTCCTGGTTTCTGGGGCACCATGATGAATTTGATCTCTGGCTGTAATATGATTGTAGAAATGTTTGCGATGTCGGGTAGAGTCCAGCCCTAAATTGACCCCTACCACCAGACACACTTTCTTAAACAAAAATACAACTAAGGCCCTTGTCATTTCATCTGGCTTGTTAAAAAACAAACAAACAAACAAATAAACGAAAACTTGAAAAAAGAATTACCAAAATATCTCAAAAGAAAATGTGCCAAATATTCAAAAATGAGATAAAATGTGTACCAGGTTCGTGGTCCATGAGGATCACACTTGTCACAATGCAGGAGAAATCCTCTGTGCCCCCCGTCCTTTCATGACTCCTAGTAGTGACCCCTCCACCTTTTGCTTCAAACCACCCTTCACACCATTGCTAGAGCAGTTCATATTTGAAAACATGAATTTGATCACATTCTTGCCTACTTAAAATCATTCATATCTCTCAATTACCTTTAAGACTGTTAAGAATTTTGACACACAGAAAGCCTCATCTCCACTCCTGGTGGCTCCTGCCATATGGGACACAGTGTTCTGCACACACTACACATTGCACACAGCTCACACCCACTCTACCTTTTCTCCCCCTGACTAACCACTCAACCATCACTCCGGAACAGGGTTCTCCATCTCAGAGCTATGGACATGTTGGACCAGAAAATTTTTTGTCATAGGGCTGTCATGTGCATTGTAGGATATGGCCTCAACCTACTAGCTGCCAGTTGCATCCCTTTACTCATAACAAAATGTCTCAGGATATTCCCAAATGTCTGCTGGGAGGCAAATAACCTGTAGTTAGAACAACTGAACTAGGTTCAGGTGATACTTCCCTTCAAATGCTTTCTCCTATCCCTCTACCTGTGTGTCTTCTACTTACATTTCTATATTATAATTGTGTCTCTACTCATATACCTCCCCATAGTAGCACCACCAAGCCCCAGCAGAACTCATTATACTCAACAGATGCACAGCTAATGCAGATGGATGCATGGATGGATGGCTAAATGGATGGATGAAATGTCAGAATTTTGAAATTAAAGAACATCCCGTTTGTGTGTGAAAGACCCAGGCTTCTGCTCCAAGAAGTTTCTCCTCAGACACAAAGTAGAAGTCATTGGTCACTCAAGAAGAGAGCATGAAATGGGAATGTAGACAAATACAGGCAAAGTGTCCCTAAAACATAGAGACTAGACTATTTCATCCTTTAAGCCAGGGAGTCATAGGACTCAGGACTGTGAACTTCCTTGAACTGGGGAAAAAAACAAAGAACTGCTGCAATGGCTACTGTAGTTGAGAAGATTCATGCTTTAAAGTAGATCAGTCATTTAAGTTATATTTTACTTTAGCTAAAATATTATTTGTACTTGAAATATCTTTTGGTTGCCCCAATATAGAAAATAATTTTACATAATATGGAAGAAAGCTTGAATTCTTCAGATAATATGCAGTTTTCAATCCCGACCCAGAGAACAGATCAACCCTACCTATGTTGTCTTTCTCCACACCTGCAGCAAAGATCTTCACCAGCAGTGAACCCAGGTGTTGACTAGCAAGTGGATCCCCAGAGCCATTGTGGGAGAACTTGAAATGGGAGGGCAGCATCTCTTGGCAACCATGGACAATGACTTCAGAATGGAAGCTTTGTAGAACCTCCAAGCTTCTGGACATTAAAGGAACACCATTTACTCATCCCAGTCACTAGAGTACTTCTAGGATTCCTTGCCCTAGATCATTGCATTGTCCAGTGCCTTTTATGTTCCTGGAAGCCCACGCTTTAAGACTAACTTCAACTGCCTTTTAATTCACTTTCATGCTCACAGCAGACAATTTCCCTTCATAATCTATAATTTAGCTTAGACATCTACATTTTTAAGTTTCCAGGGGCTCAGCTTTTGTTCTTCTCTTCTACCTCCACTCATTGACCATGGGGAAATGTTCCAGACTCTTGGCTTCAAGTACCATTTACTCACTGGTGACTTTAAACTTGTAACTTTCCTTCTCACCTCAGCCCCAAATTCCAGGCTCATAGTTCCTAAGTGCATACTCATTTTTTTACATGTTGATATCTAACGGACATCTCAAATTTAACATATCTAAAACCAGTGTCCCAGAGGTCCCCCAGGAATCTGCTTTATCCACAGTCTTCCCCACCTCAGCAAATGCCACTTTGTTTAAAATCCTGCTGTTCATGACAGATAAATTAAAGAGAACTTGCATTCAAAAAGAAGAAGAGAATCAGCAGCAACTGTAACTGAATTATTCCATGGACTCACAATTTCCACTTAGAGAAGTAATAAAAACATAAATAAATGAAAACATTCCCCCCTTGCTGTAAGGAATGTCTATAGTTTGACTCCAGCCACAGCCAATGAGAGAATCTGAATTCTTAGAAAAACAGTGAACTCTTCAAAGCACTCCTTATGTTCCAGGCCTTGTTCTAAGTACTTTATATACATTAAATCATTTAATCCACACAGACACATGTATTATTATTACACCCCTTTACAGAAGAATAAACTGAGGCACAGAGAAGGTATATAACTTTCCCATTAGCAGTACATGGCAGAAGGGCAATCTGACTTCAGAGCCCATGCCCTTGCTCACTCTCCTTTGCCCTCTGAATGTCAGTGCATCTTTGCAGACATGCCAAGCATTGTATGTAGTTCGGAAGACTTCTGAGGAGGAGTTTGGTCCAGACTGCACACAGCCTTCACCAGAGTTCAGTGCAATTGGCAGCCCCTAGGGCTATAGCTTTCTGATAGCTACTAACTGATATAGAGTCTTGGTCCAGTAAGTTTAGAAGACACAGGGTTAAGCAAAGGGAGCCAGGGTTCTTGATGCAAGACTTTCAGAATCTTGAAAATGCTAACATGCACACTGTGGGCATGGGAAAGGGATAGAGTTGGTAAGTCTTCCATGAATCAACTATGAAAAACCTTTCATTAAAAGGACCTGCCCTCTGCCCCAAGCCAACCTCTTAAGAGACAGAAGGCTGTGCCTTTTCATTCCTCTTCATCCCAGGACACTAAAAATGCAAACACATAGTTCTGAGGCAAAGCCAAGCCTGGAACTTCCAGACTCATTAGTTCAAACTGTTTTAATGTCCCTCCTTCTCCTCTGAAATTAGAGTGTTTTATTCACCCTGTCAGTGGTCATCTTCACCCAACCTTGAGTATAGTCTCTAGAACAGACCATAAAGATTGCCACCACTTCAGTCAAGGATTGAAGGGGGTGGGTGGTCTTTGTGATGTAGCCACAGTTGTGTGTGTATGTGTGGGGTTTCTTTTTAATTTTTTTTATTATTTTATGTTAGTTACCATACAGTACATGGATTATCCTCATGTTCCACTTTGCCTGATTTATTTTAATTTGAGTCATTCCTTTCATACATATTTTTAATCATCAAGAAATGGAACATATGCAATCACCTACAAATAACAGAATATAAGCACCACTTGTGAATACCTTAAAACACATCTTTTCATCCATCTCTAGTGTACTAAACAGCAAATTCAAAGTGAGATGGCTTCTATTCCATTTTCTTATTCTACTTCACAAGTAAATTCGATCTCAGAGGCAATTTTACACATATTCTATAGGATTATTCCATGGCTGTTGGGGGTCAACATACAACTATGTCATTAGTTTTTGATGTAGTTTTCCAAGATTCATTGTTTGCTATAACACCCAGTGCTCCATGCAGTGCGCACCCTCCTTAATACCCATTGCGAGGCTAACCCATCCCCCCACCCCCTCCCCTCTAAAACCCTCAGTTTGTTTCTTATGGTTCATATCCCCCTCCGAATCCCCCCTTCATTTTTCCCTTCCTTCTCCTAATGTCTCCCATGCTCTTCCTTATGTTCCATGAGTACGTGAAACCAGATGATAATTAACTTTCTCTGCTTGACTTATTTCACTCAGCATAAACTCCTCCAGTCCCATCCATGTTGATGCAAAACCTGGGTAATCATCCTTTTTGATGACTGAGTAATATTCTCTTGTACATCTGGACCACATCTTCTTTATCCATTCATCTGTATTTGTTCATATTCTTATTAGGCAAGGTTCTCTTCTCATTTGTTTATCTATTTTAATGACATAAATGTATTGATGCTTATTTTATTCAGTGTGTTGTAATTTATGACTATAATAATTCATTTTCATGCTCAAATGAATTCATTGCCCCTCTGATTTCCTCCAATTCACCGCTCCCTTCCCTCTCACGATGTCCTCCACATAAATGCTTTTTATCTTGATGAAGTCCCAAAAGTTCATTTTCACTTTTGTTTCCTTTGCCTTTGGAGACATGTCCTGAAAGAAATTGCTGTGGCCGATGTCAAAGAGGTTACTGCTTGTGTTCTCCTCTAGGATTTTGATAGATTCCTGCCTCACGTTGAGGTCTTTTATCCACTACGAGTTTATCTTTGTGTATGATGTAAGAGAATGGTCAAGTTTCATTCTTCTGTATATAGCTGTCCAATTTTCCCAGCACCATTTATTGAAGAGACTGTATTTTTTCCACTGGATATTTTTTCCTGCTTTGTCAAAGATTATTTGATCATAGATTTGCGGGTCCATATCTGGGCTTTCTACTCTGTTCCACTGGTCTATGTGTCTGGTTTTGTGCCAATACAATGCTGTCTTGATGATCACAGCTTTGCAGTAAACAACAAGTGTTGGAGAAGATGTGGAGAAACAGGAACCCTCTTAGACTGTTGGTGGGAATGCAAGTTAGTGCAGCCACTTTGGAAAACAGTGTGGAGATTCCTTAAGAAATTAAAAATAGAGCTACCCTGTGACCCTGCAATTGAACTACTGGGTATTTACCCCAAAGATACAGATGCAGTGAAAAGAAGGGCCACATGTACCCCAATGTTCATAGCGGCAATGGCCACTATAGTCAAACTCTGGAAAGAGCCAAGATGCCCTTCAACGGATGAATGGATAAAGAAGATATGGTACATATATGCAACGGAATATTATGCCTCCATCAGAAAGGAAGAACACCCTTTTTATCAACATGGATGGGACTGAAAGAGATTATGCTGAGTGAAATAAATCAAGCAGAGAAAGTCAATTATCATACGGTTTCACTTACATGTGGAGCATAAGGAATAACATGGAGGACACTGGAAGAAGGAAGGGAAGGGTGAATTGGAGGAAATCAGAGGGGGAGACAAAACATGAGAGACTGTGGACCCTGAGAAACAAACTGAGTGTTTTGGAGGGGAGGGGAGTGAGGGGTTGGGTGAGCCTGGTGGTGGGTATTGCAGAGGGCACGTATTGCATGGTGCACTGGGTGTGGTGCATGAACAATGAATCTTGGAACACTGAAAAAAAAAAAAGATCATCTTTTACATTGAATATATGTGTTTATCCATTTAATAAACAGCAGGTTCCTCTTCAGTGCAAATCTTCCTCTAGGTAAAAAGGGTAAAATGATAAACAAAATAGACAAAATTTTATAGAAATCTAGTGACATAAATATTAAAATATAATCAATCCACCACCTGTAAGACACAATAATCCTAAATATAGATGCACCAAAACAGAGCCTTAAAATACATTAAGTAAAACAAAACCTGATAGAGCTGAAAGGAGCAAAACACAAACTTAGAACTATATACATCTTAATTACTGATAGAAGCATTAAACAAAAAATCAGCAAATATTTAGAAGATCTAAACAAGGTAGACAACCAGCAGGATGTAACAGACATATATACACCACTGTGTGCAACAGCTCTAGAATCTACAGCATTTCAAGCACCTACGGAACAGTCACCAAAATAGGGCATTTATTGAGCCCAAAACTAACCTCAACAAATTGGGGATAATCTCATACATCTTCAGGTCATAACAGAAATGAAACCAGAAATCAATAACAAAGAAAATGAGAAAATTTCTAAATAATTGAACACTAAACAGCATACATTGCAAATGACCATGAATCAAAGAAGAAATGTTGAAGAAATTTTTAAAATATGTACAACTGAATAAAATAAAAATACAATGTATCAAAATATGTAAGTCTAAGAAAAAGTGCTGAGAAGAATTTTTTATTAAATTACAAAACAATAAAATTTTAGGTTAAGTTCTTAGTTAATAAACTAGAAAAATATGAGCAAAATGAACCTAACAAAAGGAAGTACTAAAGACAAAAGTAGAAATTAGTGGAATTGAAACAAGAAAAGAATAGAGAAAAGCAATGATACAAAAATCTGTTTTTTTTTTAAAAACAATCAATAACATTGGTAAATATCTAACAAAGAGAAAAAAACACAGAAGTGATACAAATCACCAATACCAGGAATCAAGTTGTAGATATCCCTGCAGATATGATCCATTAAAAGAATTGTAACAGGGGCTCCTGGGTGGCTCAATTGATTAAGCAGCTGCCTTTGGCTCAGGTCATGATCTCAGTCTCCTGAACTTCCACCCCATAACTGTCTTCCTACCCAGCAAGCAGGCTACTTCCTTCTTTTTTTTTTTAAAGGGATTGTATATTTTTTTCATGTGTCTGTTAGTCATTTGTACGTCTTCCTTGGAGAAGTGTCTGTTCATGTCTTCTGCCCATTTTTTTACTTGATTATTTGTTTTTTGGGTGTTGGGTTTGAGAAGTTCTTTATAGATCTTGGATATCAACCCCTTGTCTGTAGTGTCATTTGTGAAAATCTTCTCCCATTCCGTAGGTTGCTTCTTTGTTTTGTGGACTGTTTTCTTTGCTGTGCAGAAGCTTTTTATCTTGATGAAGTCCCAAAAGTTCAATTTTGCTTTTGTTTCCCATGTCTTTGTAGACGTGTCTTGAAAGAAGTTGCTGTGGCCAATTTCAAAGATAAATTCAAAATGGATGAAAGACCTCAATGTGAAACAGGAATCCATCAAAATTCTAGAGCTGTATTCTCCTATATATAGGAGGAGCCTATATTCTCCTCTAGAATTTTGACAGATTCCTGTTTCACATTGAGGTCTTTCATCCATTTTGAATTTATCTTAGTGTATGGTGTAAGCGAATGGTTGAGTTTAATTCTTCTGTATATAGCTCTCCATTTTCTCAGCACCATTTATTGAAGAGACTTTTTTCCACTGGATATTTTTTCCTGCTTTGTCAAAGATTAGTTGACCATACAGTTGAGAGTCCATATGTAGGCTCTCTATTCAGAGAGTGTCTATGTGTCTGTTTTTGTGCCAGTACCATGCTGTCTTGGTGATCAAAGCTTTGTAATATAGATGAAATCAGGCAACGTGATGTTCATCATCATTAGCCATCAGGGAAATTAAAATCAAAACCACATTGAGATACCACCTTATACCAGTTAGAGTGGCCAAAATCAACAAGACAATAAACAACAAATGTTGGAGAGGGTGTGGAGAAAGGGGACCCCTCTTCCACTGTTGGTGGGAATGCAAGTTGGTGCAGTCACTTTGGAAAACAGTGTGGAGGTTCCTCAAAAAGTTAAAAATAGAGCTACTCTATGACCTAGCAATTGCACTGCTGGGTATTTACCCCAAAGATACTGATGTTGTGAAAAGAAGGGCCATATGCACCCCAGTGTTCATAGCAGCAATGGCCACAATAGCCAAGCCATAGAAAGAACTGAGATACCCTTCAACAGATGAATGGATAAAGAAGATTTGGTCCATATATACATTGGAATATTAGCCATCAGAAATGATGAATACACAGCTTTTGCATCAACATTGATGGGACTGTAGGAGATTATGCTGAGTGAAATAAGTCAAGCAGAGAAAGTCAATTATCATATGGTTTCACTTATTAGTGGAACATAAGGAATAACATGGAAGATATTAGGAGAAGGAAGGAAAAAATGAAGGGGGGGAATCTGAGGGGGAAACAAACCATGAGAGACTATGGACTCCAAGAAACAAACTGAGGGTTTTAGAGGGGAGGCAGGTTGGGGGATGAGTTGGCCCCATGATGGGTATTAAGGAGGGCATGGAGCACTGAGTGTTATACACAAACAATGAATCTTGAAACACTACATCAAAAATTAATTATCTACTGGATGGTGACTAACATAACATAACATAATAAAAATAATAAAATAAAAGAAGGGATTGTAACAAAATTCTACGAATTAATTTATGTTCATAAATTTGACAACTTAGAAGAATGGACAAATTTTGCTAAAATCACTAACTACCAAAACTGCCAAAACTCAACCAACGTGAAACAGAAAACAAAGAAATTAAAATTAATATATAAAACCCACTTTAGAATATCTTCAGATTATACTGATTTACTGGAGTATCAAAACAAACACCTAAAGAAGAATTAATAGTAATTTTACACAAAGACAAGAACAGAACAAAATAAGAAATCAAAGACCAATAACTTTCACTACCTTAGATACAAAATTCTTCCATAAAGTACAGACATGCCCCCTTTTATTGTGTTTTGCTTTATTTCTCTTTACAAAATTTTGTGGTCTATGTGTGGGTTTTTTGGTTTCTTAAAAATTGAAGGTTTGTCGCAACCCTGCATGGAGCAAGTTTCCCAAAAACATATGCTCACTTTGTGTCTCTGTCACATGTTTAAAATTCTCACACCATTTCAAACTTTTTCATCATCATTATATTTGCTATAGAGATCTGTGTTCAGTGATCTTGATATTACTATTGTAACTGTTTTGTGGCACCATGATCCGTGCCTGTTCTAGGATGGCAAAATTCATCAGTAAATGTTTTTTGTGTTCCAACTGCTCCACCACCAAGCCATTCCCCATCTCCATCCCTCTCCTCAGGCTTCCCTATCACCTGAGACAGAATAATACTGAAATTATATCAGTTGATAATTCTACAATGGCTTCCAGTATTCAAGTGAAAGTAAAAAGCCCATGCTTCTTGCTTTAAATCAAAAGCTATAAATAATTAATCTTAGTGAAAAAGGCATGTGGAAACCTGAAATAGACTGAAAACTAGGCCTTTTCTGTGAAAAGTAAAGTTAATGCAAAAAAAAAAGTTCTTGAAGGAAATCAAAACTGCTACTCCACTAAACATACAAATGATAAGAAAGCAAAACCACTTTTTGCTGATGTGGATAAAGTTTCAGTGATCTGGATAGAAGATCAAACCAGCCACAACATTCACCAAGCAAAAGTCTAATCCAGAACAAGCTCTTAACGCCTCAATTCTGGGAAGGATGAGAGAGGTGAGGAAGCTGCAAGAGAAAAGTCTGAAGCTGCAAAGGTTGATTCAAGAGCTTTATAGAAAGAAGCCAGCTGTGTAACACAAAAGTACAAGGTGAAGCAGCAAGTGGTGATGTAGAAGCTGCAGTAAATTTCCAGGAGATTGAATTAAGATAATTAATGGAGGTGGCTACACTCAACAACAGATTTTGAATTTAAATTAAAAAATGCTACATTGGAAGGAGATGCCATCAAGGACTTCCATAGCTAGAAAGGAGAAGTCAGTGTCCAGCTTCAAAGTTTCAAAACAAGTGGACTCTTTTGATGGTGGCTAATGCAGGTGGTGACCTTAAAATGAAGTCAATGTGGGGTACCTGGGTGGCTAAGTCAGTTAAGCATCTGCCTTTGGTTCAGGTCGTGATCCTGGAGTCCTGGGATCAGCCCCACTTTGGGCTCCCTGCCCAGTGAGGGGTATGCTTCTTTCTGCTCCTTTTCCCCTCTCCCCACTTGTGCACTCTCTGTTTCTCAAATAAATAAATAAAATATTTTTAAAAATGAAGTCAGTGTTTATTTACCATTCTGAAATTCCTAGGGCTTTCAGACTTATGCTAAAACTATTCAGTCTGTGCTCTCTATGTGGAACAACAAAGCATGAATGACTGCATGTCTAATAGCATCTTGGTTTACTGGATACTTTAAGCTCACTATAGACACCAACTGCCAGAAGAAAAAAGATTCTTCTCAAAATATGACTGATCACTGACAGTGAACATGACTATCCAGGAGCTCTGATGGAAACGTACAATGAGATTAATGTTGTTTTCATGCTTGCTAATGCAACATCTATTCTGCAGCCCATTCATCAAGGAGTAATTTCAACTTTTATATTTTATTATTTAATGAATATTTAATTTTGTTAAACCTACCATAGATAGTAATTTCTCTGATGGGTCTGGGCAAAGTACTTTGAAAACCTTCTGGAAAGCTTTGACTGCTCTAGATGTCATTAAGAAAATTCATGATTACTCAACTCTCAAAAAACAGATAATCACATCAAAAAATCGGCAGAAAACATGAACAGACACTTCTCCAAAGAAGACATACAAATGGCTAACAGACACATGAA
>CM052885.1:79727682-79745793 GCA_028534135.1 Potos flavus
ACAATTAAAAGTGGAGCCTGAAGATTGAATGAATTGTGCAATTTCATGATAAAATTTGGATGGATGAGAAGTTGCTTTTTATGGAGGAGAAGAGAAAGTGGTTTCTTGAAATGGACTCCTACTGGTGAAGATGCTGTCAGGATTGTTGGAATGACAACAAAGGGTTTAGACTACTGCATAAACTTAGTTGATAAGGCAATGGCAGGATTTGAGAGGATTGTTTCCAATTTGGAAAGATTTTCCTACTGTGGGTTATACGTTACCAAACAACACCACATTTTATAGAGAAACTTTCTTAAAAAAGAAATGAATTGACAAAGTTTATTATTGTTTTATTTTAAGAAATGCCACAGCCCCCCAGCCTTCTTAAAGTACCACCCTGATCAGTCATCAACTATCAACATCAAGGCAAAACCCTTTGTCATCAAAAAGATTATGACTCACTTAAAACTCATTTGATGATTAACATTTTTTAGTAACAAAATATTTTTTTGATTAAGGCATGTACATTGTTTTTTTTAAACATAATGCTATTGTACATTTATATGTGGCAGTATGGTGTAAATATAATGTTTGTTTGTTTGTTTGTTTGGTGTAAATATAATTTTTTGTGCACTGGGAAACCAAAAAAAAAAAGAAATTACTTAACTCACCTTGTTGCAATATTTACTTTATTGCAACGACCTAGAACTGAACCCACATCTGTGATATATGCCCATATTAGCATATTTTACTCAACAATGTAGAAAAATATATTCACCTTGAACACATCGGACTAATTCCGGGCATGCAAAGTGATTGAGCATTTGAAAATTAATCAACATAATCCATTGTAGGTTAACAAATGAAAATCATATAATCATATCAACTGATGCAAAAAAAAGGAAGACAAAATATAACTGTTTCATAAGAAATTCTCTCAGCAAACTACAAGAAGAGAGAAACCTCCTTAACTAGATAAAAAAAATTTATTAAAAATTTACAGCTAACATCATGCTGAAAAGTGAGAGACTGAATTATTTCCTTTTTGTTGGGACAGAGCAAGAGTATCTGCTCTGACAATACTTATTCTTCACAGGAATGGAAATTGTAGCTACTGCAATAAGTCAGGAAAATAAGTAAAATGCATACAGATTAGAAAGAAAAAAAAAACTACCCTTATTTGCAGGTAATGTAATTGTCCATTTAAAAAAATCTCAAGGAATCTAGAAACAAATACAAACTAAAATTAATAAGTGAGCACACTAAGGTTGCAAAATTCAAGATCAGCATGCAAAAATTAATTAAATGCTAACAAGAAGTATATGCAAACCAAAATTACAAACAATGCCATTAACAATCACTTCAAAAGAATAGAAAATGTAGATATAAACATAATTAAACACATTCAGGACCTTTTATCTGAAAATCACAAAACTGTTATGAAAGAAACTAATAAAAATAAGACTTAAACAAATGAAGATATATGCCACATGTATGTATTGAAAGACTTGACACAGTAAAGATGTCAGTTTTCACTAAATCAATCTATATTTTTAATGTAATCCCTATCAAAATCCCATAGGCTTATTGATATTATCAATATTGATAATAATTCAATTACTACATATACAGCTCAATCATTTCAGGTAGAGAATTGTACCACTAACACAACAGTTTAATTTTAAGACATACTTGATCACCTGAAAAGAAACCTATAACCCATTACTTTCCATTCCCCTTCCCCACTCCCAAGCCCAAGGTAACCACTAATCTGTTTTCTATCACTCTGAATTTGACTATTATGAACTTTTCAAATGTATGAAATCACACAACATGTGGTCTTTGGTGAATGGTCTATATTAGCCTACCATAAGGTTTTCATGGTTTACCAAGTTCTAGCATCTATCAGAACTTCATTTCTTTTTTTAGCTGAAAAATATCTCATTGCATGAAAACAATGCATTGTTTTCTGGGTCATATAATAACCCTATGCTGAAAATTTTGAGAACTTGCCCAACCAGTTTCCAATGCAGCTACACATTTTTAAATTCCCACCAGTGATGTATACCAGGATTCTAATTCTTCCACACCTTGCCAATTATGTATTTTTTATAATAACTGACCTAATTAGTCTAAGTAGCGGTACACAGTGATATTTTATGTGGTTTTGATTATTTTATTTACTTTTTATTATGGTCACTTAGCCAACATATAGTACATTAGTATTTGATTATTTTATTATGTTCGGTTAGCCACTGTATAGTACATAATTAGTTTTTGATGTAGTGTTCAATGATTCATTAGGTAAGTATAACACCCAGTGCTCACCACAACACGTGCCCTCCTTAATACCCATCACACTGTTACACCATCCCTCCATCCTCCTCCCTTCTGTAACCCTCAGTTTGTTTCTCAGGGTGCAGAGTCTCTCATGGTTTGTCTCCCTCCCTGATTTCTTCCCATTCAGTTTTTCCTCCCTTCCCCTGTGGTCCCTTGCACTATTCCTTATGTTCCGTGTATGAGTGAAATTGTATGATAATTGTCTCTCTCTACTCGACTCATTTCCCTGAGCATAATCCCTCCAGTTCCATCCACATAGATGCAAATAGTAGGTATTCATCCTTTCCGACGGCTGAGTAATATTCCATTGTATATATGAACCACGTCTTCTTTATTCATTCATCTGTTGAAGGGCATCTTGGCTCCTTCCACAGTTTGGCTATTGTAGATGTTGCTGCTATGAACATTGGGGTGCATATGGCCCTTCTTTTCACTACATCTGTATCTTTGGGGTAAATGCCTAGCAGTACAATTGCTGGGTTGTAGGGTAGCTTTATTTTTAACTTTTTGAGGGACATTGATACTGTTTTCCAGAGTGGCTGTACCAGCTTGCATTCCCACCAACAGTGTAAGAGGATTCTCCTTTCTCCACATCCTTGCCAATATTCGTTGTTCCCCGTATTGTTAATTTTTTGCCATTCCAATTGTTGTAAGGTGGGATCAAATTGTGGTATTTATTTGTATTTCCCTAATGGTTAGTGATACAGAACATTTTTTCATGTATCTGTTAGCCATTTGTATGTCTTCTTTGGAGAAGTGTCTGCTCATGTCTTCTTCCCATTTATTGACTGGATTATTTCTTTTTTGGGTGTTGAGTTTGATAAGTCATTATAGATCTTGGATACCAGCCCTTTACCTGTAATGTCATTTGCAAATACCTTCTCGCATTCTGTGGGTTGCCTCTTAGTTTTATTGACTGCTTCCTTTGCTGTGCAGGCTTTTTACCTTAATGAAGTCCCAAACGTTCATTTTTGCTTTTGTTTCCCTTGTCTTTGGAGATCCGTGTTGGAAGAAGTTGCTGTGTCTAGTGTTGAAGAGGTTACTGCCTATGTTCTTCTCTAGGATTTTGATGGAGTCCTGTCTCACATTGAGGTCTTTCATCTATTTTGAATTTATCTTTGTGTATGGTATAAGAGAATGGTTCAGTTTCATTCTGCTGCATGAGGCTGTCCAGTTTTCCCAACACCATTTATTGAAGAAACTGTCTTTTTTTTCCACTGGATATTCTTTCCTGATTTGTCAAAGATTAGTTTGTTGACCATAGAGTTGAGGGTCCATATCTGAGCTTTCTATGTATTCCATTGATCTATGTGTCTTTTTTTGTACCAATACCATGCTGTCTTGATGATCACAGCTTTGAAGTCAGGCATTGGGATGCCCCGAGCTTTGGTTTCCTTTTTCAACAATCCTCTGGCAATTCAGTGTCTTATATGGCTCCATACAAATTTTGGGATTGTTTGTTCCAGGTCTGAGAAAAATGTCGATGGTATTTTGATAGGGATTGCACTGAAAGTGTAGATTACTCTGGGCAACATAGATATTTTCACAATGTTTATTCTACCAATCCATGAGCACGGAATGTTTTTTCCATCACTTTATCTTACTCCGTTTCTACCATAAGTGTTCTGTCGTAACTAGTGTATAGATAATTTACCTCTTTGGTTATGTTTATTCCTATGTATCTTATGGTTTTTGGTACTATTGGAAATGGAATCAATTTCTTAATTTCTCTTTCTTCAATCACATTGTTAGTGTATAGAATTGCAACTGATTTCCGTGCATTGATTTTGTATCCTGCCATGTTGCTGAATTGCTGTATGAGTTCTAGTAACTTGGGAATGGAGTCTTTTGGGTTTTCCACATAAAGTATCAAGTTATCACTGAAGAGAGTGTTTGACTTCTTTGCCAGTTTGAATGCATTTTATTTCATTTTGCTGCCTGATTGCTAAAGCTAGGACTTCTAGTACTATGGTGAACAAAAGTGGTGAAGAGTGGGCATCCCAGTCATGTTATGGACCTTAAGAGAAAAGCTCTCAGTTTTTCCCCATGGAGAATGATATTCACTGTGGGCTTTTCATAGATGGCTTTTATGATATGGAAGTATGTTCCCCTTATTTGGTACATATTGAAGAGTCTTAATCAGGAAAGGATGTGGTGTTTTGTCAAATGCTTTTTCTGCATCATTGAGAAGATCATATGGTTCTTGTCTTTTCCTTTATTAATCTGTTCTATCATGCTGACTGAATTGCGAATGTTGAACTACCATGCATCCTAAGAATAAATCCCACCATGTAGTGATGGATAATGTTTTTAATGTACTGTTGGATCCATTGGCTAGGATCTTGTTGAGTATTTTGGCATCCATGTTCATCAGGGATATTATTTTGGTCCGTAATTCTCCTTTTGGATGGGGTCTTTGCCTGGTTTTGGATCAGGGTAATGCTGATTTCATAGAATGAGTTTGGAAGTTTTCCTTCTGTTTCTATTTTTTTGAAACAGCTTTAGAAGAATAGGTATTATTTCTTCTTCAAATGTTTGGTAGAACTCCTCTGGGAAGCCATCTAGTCCTGGACTCTTGTGTTTTGGTAGGTTTTTTATTACTGCTTCAATTTCTTTACTGGTTATTGGTCTGTTCAGATTGTCTATTTCTTCCTGTTTCAGTCTTGGTAGTCTATAAGTTTCCAGGAAGACATCCATTTCTTCCAGGTTGCTTAATTTTTTGGTACATAGTTGCTGGTAATAATTTCTAAGAATTGTTTCTATTTCCTGGTGTTAGTCATGATCTCTCCCCTTTCATTCATGATTTGATTGATTTGGGTTATTTTGGATAAGTCTGGCCAGAGGTTTATCAATCTTATTCTTTTGAAGAACCAACTTCTAGTTTGTTGATCTGTTCTACTGTTTTTCTGGTTTCTATTTCATTGATATCTGCTGGAATATTAATTATTTCTCTTCTCCTGCTTGGTTTAGGCCTTATTTGATGTTCTTTCTCCAAGTCCTTTAGCTGTAAGGTTAGCTTGTGTATTTGGGATTTTCCTAATTTTTTGAGAGAGGCTTGGATGGCTATGTATTTCCCCCTTAGGACTGCCTTTGCAGTATCGCATAGATTTTGGATTGATGTGTTTTTGTTTTCATTATTTTCCGTGAATTGTTTAAGTTCTTCTTTAAATACCTAGTTGACCCAAACATTCTTGAGCAGGATGGTCTTTAGCTTCCAAGTGTTTGAATTCTTTAAAAATTTCTTCTTGTAATTGAGTTCCAGTTTCAAAGCACTATGGTCTGAAAATATGCAGGGAATAATCTCAATCTTTTGGTATCACTTGAGACCTGATTTGTGACCCAGTAGGTGGTCTATTCTGGAGAACTTTCCATGTGCACTCAGGAAGAATAAATATTCTGTTGTTTTAGAGTAGAATGTTTTGTATATATCTACGAAGTCCATTTGGTCCAATGTGTCCTTCAAACCTCTTGTTTCTTTGTTGACCTGCTTTAATGGTCTGTCCATTGCTGAGAGTGGAGTGTTGAGGTCTCCTGCTATTAATGCATTCTTATCAATATGATTGTTTTGGTTAAAGTTGTTTTATGTAGTTGGCTGCTCCCATGTTGAGGGCATAGATATTTACAATTGTTAGATCTTCTTGTTGGATAGACCACTTAAGTATGATATAGTGTTCGTTCTCATCTCTTACTATAGTTTTTGGTTTAAAATCTAATTTGTCTGATGTGAGAATTGCTACCCCAGCTTTCTTTTAGGTCCATTGGCATGATAAATTGTTCTCCATTCCCTTACTTTCCATCTGGAGGTGACTTTAGGCTCAAAATGAGTCTCTTGTAGACAGCATATGGTTGGGTCATGTCTTTTTATCCAATCTGAAACCCTGTGCCATTTCGTGGGAGCATTTAGGCCATTCACATTGAGTGTAACTATTGAAAGATATGAATTTAGTGCAATCATGTTGCTTGTAAAGTCCCTGTTTCTGTAGATTGTCTCTGTAGATTTCTGGTATATATTATTCTTCAGGTCTTTCTTCTTAAAGAATCCTCCTTAATGTTTTGTTTTGTTTTGTTTTGTTTTGTTTTGTTTTTTGCGTGGCTGGCTTGGTGGTCACATATTCTTTCAGTTTCTGCCAGTCCTGGAAGCTCTTTATAGCTCCATCCATTCGGAATGATAGCCATGCCGGATAAAGTTTTCTTGATCGCATGTTCTTCTCATTTAGCACCCTGAATATGTCTTGCCAGCCCTTTCTGGCTTACTGGTCTCTGTCTGATGTTATTCTGATGTTCTTCCCTGTATGTAAGAAATCACCTCCCCCTAGCTTCTTTCAGGATAGCTTCCTTGGCTCTAATATTTACAAGTTTCACTATTATATGCTGGTGTGATGGTCTATTTTTATTGATCTTGGGAGGAGTCCTCTCTGCCTCTTGGACAAGAATGCTTGTTTCCTTCCCCAGATTAAGGCAGTTCTTAGCTATGATTTGCTCAAATATGGTTTCTACTCTTCTTTCTCTCTCTCCACCCCTTTGGGATCCCAATAATTCTGACATTTGAACATTTCATGGAGTCATTGATGTCTCTAAGTCTGTTCTCATAGGCTTCTAGCTGCTTATCCCTATACTCCTTGGCTTCCTTCCTTTCTGTCATCTTATCTTTTGACTCACTAATTTGTTCTTCTGCCTCATTTACCCTGGCTGTTAGGGTATCCAGTTGAGAATGCATCTCATTCATAGCATTTTTAAATTCGGCCTGATTAGATCTCATTTCTGCCCTTAGAGATTCTATATTGTTGGTAATGTTTTTCTCAAGCCTAGATATTGACTTCATAATTGTTACCTTGAAGTCTATCTCTGACATCTTGCTTATATCCATATTCATTAGATCTGTGGCAGAGGCCATTGTCTCTGGCTCTTTTCTTTGTTGGGAGTTCCTCCTCCTAGTCATTCTGTTGAGTGATGGTTGAGGGAATGTACAGAGTCCAAAATATCAACTACGACCAAAGTAAAATGCACCCAAAAAAAAATTCAGAGTGGTCGAAAGCTACCACAGATACACCATCAAAGCCAAGATGTTCCAAAACAGTAAAAAAGAAAGAGAAAAGAGGAAAAATGGGTGGGGGGAGGTGGGGAGAGAGATTATCTGCCTGTTACTGCTTGATTTTTGGTCTGTGTGTTAGAAGACACTATATCCCCGAATTGCAAAGAAATCAGAACTTACATACATATCAAGATAAAATTGAATAGAGTGAAAATCGTGCAGTATGTGGTATAATTCTATAAAGCATAAATGTGAAAAAGAAAATAAAAGCTAAGAAGTGACTTAGATACATAGTTTGGGAAATACAAATCTATTTGAAACAGAAGCAGGGTTAAAAAAAAAAGAATAAGAAAATAAACTAATAAAGAAATGTAAAATTTTAGTCTGAATTGTAAGCCAGTTCCAAGGGAACACCTGGAGCTCCCTATGTTATTTTCCTCTGGTGCTGTAGTTTAACAGTCCTGTTGGAAATAAACTTAAGCTTAGTCACCTGTTCTTCCAGTCTGTCTTCTGGGGGAAGGGCCTGCTGCTCAGGTTCTCAGGTGTCTTTGCCTGGGTGGAATTGTCTTACTCTGTCAGGGGAATGAGCTCAATATGAGCTGGTTGGCTGTGGGGCTTTTGTTCCCTGGAGTCTTTCCTCTTCTCTTTAGAGGGTCAGAGCATGGCCATGGCCATGTGGCAATCTTCAGCCCAGAGCTGCAATGTCACAGTCCATCCCCCTCAACATATCTTCCAGGTCAATCCATCTCCACCTCTGTCCCTACCAAAGTCCACAGACTCACACATCTTCTGGGGGAGACGCCTGTTGCATTGATTCTCAAATGTCTTTGCCCCTGGCAGAATTGTTCCACCCTTGCCTGGGGCCAGGCTAAGTAATCTGCTCCAGTGTGCTCTTTGTAGCTTTTGTTCCCTGAAGGGTTTCCGCACAGCTTTCCAGGATGAGAATGAAAATGGTGGCCTCCCAGTCTCCAGCCAAGACCCAAGGACTTGGGGCCCTCTCCTCTGTGAGCCTTCAGAGAAAAGCACTCAGTCACTACTGTCTCTCTGTTCTCCAGCCACATTCAGTGCACACTGTGTCACTCCTCTGGGGGGAGGTAAGGGGCTGTCCCTGGTTCTGCCACTTGTTGGGTCCCTGCTTGAAGAGCAGTGGCCCATCTGTGCCAAAGATCATGGTTTATGGCAACCTCCAGCTGAGAGTCCACTCCTGGGCTCACCCTTTGTGGCTAGCTTTCCCACTCTGATACCTGGGAGCTCTGCCACACTCAGGTGCCCCCAGTCTTCTTGTGACCCCCGAGGATCCTGAGACCACACTGTCCCAGCAAGGGTTCCACCTCTTGCTTTGCTGCCTGAGTGACGTTCCTCAGCAGAGAAGACTTCTAATAGTTCCAATTTTGTGTTCCCCTGCTCTATCACTTGCCGGTAGCCAGCTGACAGAGGGTCCCTCCCCCCATGGTCTGCCTTCCTATATATCGCCTTGGATTCACTTCTGTGCACCTCTTAACTTGTAGAAATTGGTCGCTTTTCTGTTCATAGAATTGCAGCCATTCTTTTCTTTGATCTCCAGTTGAGTTCGCAGATATTCAGAATAGTTTGATAGCTACCTAGCTGAATTCCTGGGACCAGATGAAATTAAGATCTCCCACTCCTCTGCCATCATGGATTCCTCCTCTTACTAATACTTTTTAAAGATTTATTCATTTATCTGAGAGAGAGAAGGAGAGAGAGCATGTGCATGGGCAGGGAAGGGAGAACAGGAGTGGAAGAGAATCTCAAGAAGACTCCCTGTTGAGCACAGAGCCTGCATGATGCTTGATATCACAACCCTGAGATCATGACCTGAGCAGAAATCAAGAGTCTGATGCTAAACAGACTGAGACATCCAGGTGCCACTGGGTTGCTAATATTTTTTGACAATTTTTGTATCCATGCTCATCAAGGGTATTGGCCTGAAGTTCTCTTGTTTAGTGGAGTCTTTATCTGGTTTTGGTATCAGGGTAATGCTGACCTCATAGAATGAATTTGGAAGCTATCCTTCCTTTTCCAGTTTTTGGAATAGTTTGAGAAGTATAGGTATTAATTCTTCTTTAAATGTTTAATAGAATTCGCCTGTGAAGCCACCTGGCCCTGAACTCTTGTTTCTTGAGAGATTTTTTTCTTTTTAATTACTAATTCAATTTCTTTGCTGCTTATTGGTCTGTTCAAATTTTCTATTTCTTCCTGTTTCAGTTTTAGTAGTTTATATGTTTCTAGGAATTTATCCATTTCCCCCAAGTTGTCCAATTTGGTGGCATATAGTTTTCCTTAGTATTCCCTCATAATTGTTTTTATTTCTGTGGTGTTGGTTGTTATGTCTCTTCTCTCATTTATGATTTTATTTTTGGGGGTCCTTTATCTTTTCTTTTTTGATAATTCTGGCTAGATGTTTATCAGTTTTATTACTTAAAAAAATAGCTCCTGGTTTCATTGATATATTCTATTGTTTTTATTTTTTTAGTTTCTATATCATTTATTTCTGCTCTAATCTTTATTATTTCCTTCCATCTTCTAGTTTTAGGCTTCATTTGTTGCTCTTTTCCTAGCTCTTTTAGGTTTTTTTAATTTGAGATTTTTTTCTTTGTTTTTAAGGTAGGGCTGTATTGCTATATGCTTCCCTTTTAGGACCACTTTTGCTGCATCTCAACGGTTTTGGACCATTGTGTTCTCATTCTCATTTGTTTTCATGTATTTTTTTGTGTGTGGGTTTTTTTAAAATTATGTTCAGCCCATGTATTTTTAAATTTCTTCTTTGATTTTCTGGTTGAACATTCATTGTTTATTACCATATTGTTTAACCTCCATGTATTTGTGGTCTTTCCAAATTTTTTTGTGTGATTGACTTCAAGTTTCATAGACTTGTGGTCAGAAAAATTGCATAGTATGATCTCATTCTTTTTGTATTTTTTGAGACCTGATTTGTGCCGTAATATGTAATCTATTCTGGAGGAAGTCTTATGTTCACTATAAAAGAATGTGTATTCTGCTGTTTTAGGATGGAATGTTCTGAATCTGTTAAGTCTATCTGGTCCAGTGTGTCATTCAAAGACATTGTTTCCTTGTTGATTTTGTTTAGGTGATCTCTCCACTGATGTAAGTGGGGTGTTAAAGTCCCCTACGATTATTGTGTTATTATCAAATATTTCCTTTATGTTTGTTATTAATTGTCTTATATATTTGGATACTCCCATGTTGGGTGCATAAATATTACAATTGTTAGATCTCCTTGTTGGTTTGTCCCCTTTACAATGATATAGTATCCTTCTTCATCTCTTGTTGTAGACTTTGCTTTACAGTTTAGTTTGCCAACATAAGTATTACTCCTCTGGCTATCTTCTGATGTCTGTTTGTATGACAAATGATTTTACATCTTCTATCAAGCTTCAGGTGTCTTTAGGTCTAAAATGAGTCTCCTGTAGACAGCATATAGGTGGGTTTTGTTTTTTAATCCGTTCT
Source organism: Potos flavus (assembly GCA_028534135.1). Classification (NCBI taxonomy): domain Eukaryota; kingdom Metazoa; phylum Chordata; class Mammalia; order Carnivora; family Procyonidae; genus Potos; species Potos flavus. Next base: position 79,738,526 of record CM052885.1, read on the forward strand.
GACACCGTATGTCTTTTGATTGGAGATTTTAGTTAATTTACATTGAGAGTAATTATTGATACATATGTATTCAGGGTCATTTTATGACTTATTTTATCATTACTTCTGGGGATTTTCTCTGTTCCTTTCTTTGTCACATTTAGTTTTTCCTTTCCACTCAAACAGTCTCCTTTAATATTTCTTGCAGGGCTAGTTTAGTGGTCAGAAACTCCTTTAGTTTTTATTTAGGAAACATTTTATTTCTCTTACTATAGCTTGCTGGATAGAGTATTCTTGGCTTTAGGTTTTTTTCCACTCAGCACTTTGAATATATCATGCCACACTCTTCGGACCTGCCAAGTTTATGTGGAAAAATCTGCAGTTAGCCTTATGGGTCTTCCCTTTTAAGTTAAGGACTACTTTGTCTTGCTACATTTAAGATTTTTTTATTACCATATTTTGCAAATTTAATTACAATATGGTAATTATTGGCCTTGGTGTTGCCCTGCTTTTGTTGATTTTGATGGGAGTTCTCTGTGCCTCCTGGATCTGGATGTTTGTTTCCTTCCACAGATTAGGTAATTTTTCATCTATTATTTCCTCAAATTAAATTTCTGCCCCCTTTTCCCTCTCTTCTCCTTCTGGGACTCCTCTAATATGAATGTTATCATGTTTGATGGAGTTACTGAGTTCCCTAAGTCCATTCTTATGTTGCATAATTCTTTTGTTCAGCTACATTATTTCTCATTATTTTGTCTTCTCTATAACTTATTTTTTACTTGGCTTCTTCCAGCCTGCTGTTCATTGCATCAAACCTGTTTCCAATCTGTTATTGCATTCTTCGTTTCTGTCTGATTCTAACTCTTTTATCTCTGTGGTAAGGGCCTCCTTGTAGTTTTCCATTCTTTTCTCAAGCCCAGGGAGTATCCTTATGATTACTTTAAATTCTCCATCAGGCATTTTACTTATATCTGTTTTGCTTAGACCTCTGGGTGTGGCCTTATCTTGTTCTTTCATTTGGGATGAATTCCTCCATCTTGGCATTTTGTCTAAGTCTCTGCCTTCTCTATGTGTTAAGAAAGCCATTTATGTTTCCTGCTCCTAAGAGTAATGGTTTTATGAAGAAGAGATTATGTAGTATCCAGGGCCTGATGTACTCTGCTGCTGTGTTTTGGCTGCTCTATCCTTCAGGCCAGTCATCTGCAGAGCCTCTCCTTGCCTATAATGGGCAGTGTTTGGTCCTTGGTCAGAATGTGGCAAGTTTTAACTAGATGTGCTCTGGCCTGCTTGCAAAATGAGACCTGATATTATTTTCACTAGAGCTGAATCCATGTAGAACTCACTTGTCAAGAGATGTGGTGTGGGGAGGGCTTTCTTCTGTTCTTCTGGGGAAGGGGCCAACAGCACAAGGACTGAGCAAGCTTGACTGAGAAGGGCAGTCTTGACAGAGCACAGGGGAATAGGACTTGGTGCAAACAAGTTAGGCAACCTGTATTAGCATTGTGCTGTTTCCTGCAGTGGTTCTGTCTTTATGCTGAAGGGCAGGGGATCAAATGGTGCCATCCAGTTCCATTGTCGCCAGAGAGGCATCTCCATGAATACTGTCTCTCAGGGACATGGTCCTAGAGGAGTTAATAATCTCCTCACTTGTGGCCCAGAGTCTTCAGATCACTGTTTCCATACCATTTTCCCCCAGGTTGTTTGCCCATCTTCTCTCCAGGAGCAATACAGTGCACTCCAGGTTCTATCCCAGCCAAGCCTGCTGACATTTAAAACTCCAGGCTTTAAGCCCCACTGGTTGCAATAACTCATGAAATTCAGCCCCTCTTGTTTTCTCAGTCAGTGGCTTTGTGAAAGATTCTCCTTGTGTATTCCCTTGTATGCTTCTCTTCCTTTTGCTTTTTGTCATGACCACAGCTCCCTCCCCTCCACAGCACCTGCAATCCATTTCTCCCCCAAACCATGTCTCCACACTTCCTAATTTCTTTGATGTAGCCTCCTCTCTCCCTTTAGTTGTGGAGTTTGTTCTGTCAGTCTTCAGGTTGATTTCTGGGATATTTAGGATGATTGGACAGTTATCGAGTAGTGTTCATGGGATGAGACAAACCTAAGGTCCTCTTACTCCACTGCCATCTTCTCATGACCCCTTGACAAACACGGTATCTCAATCCTGGTTTTCATTTTCTTAATGGGTGATGGTATTGAGTACCTTTTTATGTGCTTATTGGTAATTTGTATATCTTTTAGAAAAAATGTCTATTCAAATAGCTTGTCAATTTTATATTATTTCTTTAAGTTTTTGTTTCAATTCCAGTTAGTTAACATACAGTGTAATATTAGTTTCAGATGTACAATGTAGTGATTCAACACTTGCATACATTGAATTGGATTATTTATATTTTTATTATTGCATAATACAAGTTATTTATATATTCTGCATTCACTCTTTTTAATTCCTTGGGTTGTCTTTTCACTTTCTTGATACTTTTGTCTGCAGAAAAAAATGTTTAATTTAATGAAGACCAGTTTATATATTTTAACTTTTGTTGTGTGTGCTTTTGATGTCATATTTTTCCCCAAATATTTTATTTTATTTTTTCAGTGTTACAAGATTCATTGTTCATGTACCACACCCAGTGCTCCATGCAATAAGTGCCCTACTCAATACCCATCACCAGACTCGCCCAACCCCCCACCCCCACCCCTCTAAAACCCTCAGTCTGTTGCTCAGAGTTCACAGTCTCTCATGGTTCATCACCCCTCCGATTTCCTCCAATTCACCCCTCCCTTCCCTCTCACAATGGCCTCCGTGTTTTTCCTTATGCTCCACAGGTAAGTGAGACCAAATGATAATTGACTCTCTCTGCTTGACTTATTTCACTCAGCATAATCTCTTCCAGTCCCATCCATGTTGAAACAAAGTTGGGTATTCATCCTTTCTGATGAAGGCATAATATTCCATTGTATATATGGACCATGTCTTCTTTATCCATTCATCTGTTGAAGGGCATCTTGGCCCTTTCCACAGTTTGGCGATTTGTCCATTGCTGCTATGAACATTGGGGTACATGTGGCCCTTCTTTGTATTGCATCTGCATCTTTGGGGTAGATACTCAGTAGTGCAATGGCAAGGTCATAAGGTAACTCTATTTTTAATTTCTTGAAGAATCGCCACACTGTTTTCCAAAGTGGCTGCACCAACTTGCATTCCCACCAACAGTGGAAGAGGGTTCCCCTTTCTCCACATCCTCTCCAACACTAGTTGTTTACTGTCTTGTTGATTTTGGCCATTCTAACTGGTGTGCGGTGGTATCTCAACTACCAAGACTGAAACAGGAAGAAATTGACAACCGGAATAGGCCAATATCTAGTAACGAGATTGAAGCAGTGATCAAAAACCTCCCAAAAACAAGAATCCAGGGCCTGATGGATTCCCTGGGGAATTCTACCAAACATTCAAGGAAGAAATAATACCTATTCTCCCGAAACTGTTTCAAAAAATAGAAACAGAAGGAAAACTTCCAGACTCCTTCTTCATAGAAATCAGAAATCAGCATCACCCTGATCCCCAAACCAGGCAAAGACCCCATCAAAAAGGAGAATTTCAGACCAATATCCCTGATGAAAATGGATACCAAGATTCTCAACAAGATCCTACCTAATAGGATCCAACAGCACATTCAAAAAATTATTCATCATGACCAGGTGGGATTTATCCCTGGGATGCAAGGGTGGTTCAACATTCACAAATCAATCAATGTGATAGAACAAATCAATAAGAGAAGAGAGAAGAACCACATGGTCCTCTCAATTGATGCAGAAAAAGCACTGGACAAAATTCAGCATCCGTTCCTGATGAAAACTCTCCAAAGTATAGGGATAGAAGGAACATTCCTCAATCTCATAAAATCCATCTATGAAAAGCCCACAGTGAATATCATTCTCAGTGGGGAAAAGCTGACAGCCTTCCCTTTGAGATAAGGAACAAGACAAGGATGACCACTCTCGCCACTCTTGTTCAACATAGTACTAGAAGTCCTAGCGACAGCAATCAGAACAAAAAGAAATAAAAGGTATTCAAATTGGCAAAGAAGAAGTCAAACTCTCTCTCTTTGCAGATGACATGACACTTTATATGGAAAGCCCAAAAGACTCCACCCTCAAACTACTGGAACTCATACAGCAATTCAGTAATGTGGCAGGATACAAAGTCAATGCACAGAAATCAGTTGATGTCATATTTTTAAAAATATCTTTACCCAAGTCACAAAAATCTACTGGTATGTTTGCTTTCTTCTAAGAATTTCATAGTTTTTGCTCTTACAGTTAAGTTTATGATTCATTTTGTGTCTATCTTTGTACATAGTATAAGGAAGAAGCCAGTATCGTTCTTTTCCATGATTATTCAGTCCTTCTGGCAGTAATTGTTGAAAACACTGTTCTTTCACCCTTGGATTATCTTGGCACCCTAGTCAAAAACCAACTGACCATAAAGTAAGAGACTGTAATATTTATAGATTCAATTCTATTCCTTTGACCTGTATGTCTACCCTTCTACCACTACCATGCTGACTTAATTATATAGTTTTGTAGTAACTTTTGAAACTGAGAACTACAATTTTGCTCTTCTTTTTCAAAAATTGTTTTGGTTAATCTAGTTTCAGTAAGGTTGTTTGCAGACAGAAAGAAGCTTATTAAAAATTTGTATGGAATAAGGGCTCCTGGGTGGCTCAGTGGGTGAAAGCCTCTGCCTTTGGCTCAGGTCATGATCTCAGGATCCTGGGATCGAGCCCCGCATCAGGCTCTCTGCTCAGCGGGAAGCCTGCTTACCCCCCCTCTCTCTGCCTGCCTCTCTGCCTACTTGTGATCTCTCCCTCTGTCAAATAAATAAATAAATAAAATCTTTAAAAAAAATTTGTATAGAATAGCACAGGCTCTAGAATAACTAAGACGATCTTGACAAATAATATTAAAGTGAAAAGCAGACTCTACACAATATTAAGTCCTAATTTGTACCTATGATATGCAAGACACGTTTGGCTGAGGGACAGATTCCTGGATCAATAGAACATTATAGAGAACCCAGAAAGAGATCCATCAAATATACCCAGCTGATTTATGGCTAAGGTGCTAAAGCTACTTAATAGAAGAAAGAGAGCCTTTTCAATAAGTAGCATTGGAATTGATATCCAAAAGCCAAAAGAGAAAAGAGAAAAACCCTTATTTTAAACCTCATGCCTTATACAAAAATTAACTCCAAATGGATCACAGACATAAATATAAACATACAACTATAAAGCTTATGGAAAAAAAGACATAGGATTTTATCTTTGGGGTGTAGAGCTAGTCAAAGACTTCTTACACTGGCCAAAAATGTATGATTATTACAAGGGGAAAAAATGAACTATATGGAAAGTAAAAGCATTTGCACTGTGGATGACTCTGTTAAGAGGATGACAAAGTAAATAAACCATATTTTCCTGAAAAGGACTAGTATCTAGAATATATAAAGACCTCTCAAAACTCAACAGTTAAAAAAAACAAAACATCCTGGGGCGCCTGGGTGGCTCAGTGGGTTAAGCCTCTGCCTTTGGCTCAGGTCATGATCTCAGGGTTCTCTCCACGTCGGGCTCTCTGCTCAGCGGGGAGCCTGCTTCCTCCTGCCTCTCTGCCTACTTGTGATCTCTCTCTGTCAAACAAATAAATAAAAATCTTAAAAAAAGAAATTAAAATAAAATCCAATGAGAGTATGGGCAAAATATATGAACAAACATTTCACAAAAGACGGTGTATAAAGACCAAAACACACATGAAAAGATGCTCAACATTTTTAACCACAGGAAAATGTCCATTAAAAATGCAATGAGATATTACTACACACTGATCGCAACTAAAATAAAAATTAATGTCACTATTAATTGCTGACCAAGAGGCATGAGAACTGGATCACTTATGCATTGCTGGTAGGAATGGAAAAATGATACAGCTACTCTAGAAAACAATTAGGAAGTTTATTATAAAACCAAACATACAACTTACATATGATTCAACAGTTTCACTCTTGGCACGTATACCAGAAAGATGAAAGTTTACGTTCACAGAAAAATCTGTACGTGAATGTTTACAGCATCCTACCTTACTCACAATACACTCGAACTGAAATAATTAAATGTTTGTCCTTCAATAGGTCAATGTTTAAACACATGATGGATTCATACTCAAAAATGAAAAGGAACAATGATTGACACATGCAACAATTCCAATGAATTCCCAAGGGAATTATGCTGCATGAAAAAAAAGCCAATCCCCAAAGATGACATACTGCATGTAATACAATGATTCTCTTGATATAACATTCTTGAAATTATAGAATTGTAGAAACAGAGAATGGAATAAAAGTTTCAGGGGTTAACAAGGAGATGGAGGACTGAAGGAAGTCAGTGTTGCTATGAGAAAGCAACAAGGGGGAACCTTGGAGTGTTGGAAATGTTCTGTACTTTGACCATATTGCTATCAGTATCATAGTTGTGATAGTGTTCTATAAGCACAACGGGTAAAGGGAAGATGGATCTCCTATTATTTCTTAGAGCAGCATGTAAATTTATAATTATATCAATATAAAAAATATAAAATATATAACTGATCAAAACATTTCATTGCTGACAGAGTAGAAATGGCAGTCCATATTCATGACCTCCATTCATGTATCTTTATTATGTTGTTGGGTTGTTTCTTCTTCTTCTTCTTCTTCTTCTTCTTCTTCTTCTTCTTCTTCTTCTTCTTCTTCTTCTTTTTGTTTCTTCTTAATTGATTCTTATAAGCTCCTCAGATGTAGAAACAGTCATGTATAGAAACTGTCATGTTTTGCAAATATTTTCAAAAACACTTTTATAATGACCTTTTGGGAATTCATCAAGATAAAAAGCTTCTGCACAGCAAAGGAAACAGTCTACAAAACAAACAGGCAACCCACGGAACGGGAGAAGATATTCACAAATGACACTACAGACGAAGGTCTGATAGCTAAGATCTATAAAGAACTCCTCAAACTCAACACTCAAAAAACAGATAATCACGTCAAAAAATGGGCAGAAGACATGAACAGACACTTCTCCAAAGAAGACATACAAATGGCTCACAGGCACATGAAAAAATGTTCATCATTATTAGCCATCAGAGAGATTCAAATCAAAACCACACTGAGATACCACCTCACACCATTTAGAATGGCCAAAATCAACAAGACAGTAAACAACAAATGTTGCAGGGGATGTGGAGAAAGGGGAAAC
>CM052885.1:79746293-79766814 GCA_028534135.1 Potos flavus
TCCTATAGCCATGGCTCTCCAGTGATCTCAGAACAGTTCTCTGTTCCTCCCCCATCCCAGGACCCAGGCCATGAGCCCATCTTCAGGTCAGCTCAGTAATAGTCACTGCCATTTGCCCAAGCCTGGGTGGCAGTTTGTCTCCATTCCTCCCCTACATCCACACCCAAACCTTCGTATGTGCACTTCTCATGTGCATCTTGAGTCTTTCTTCTACTTCCATGTCCTTGCAGCTGTAGTGGTCTAGGTCACAGTCCTCTCTTCCCTGGGTGCCTGCAACATTCCCCTGACTGTTCTCCATGCTTCCATTATTGCTCACTTAATACCCTGTCCGCTCATTGTGGCCACACTTGTGTTATATGTCACCATAAAACCTTTCAAAGGCTTTTCATTACTCTTTGAATAAAATACGGGGCGCCTTGGTGGCTGTCAGTTAAGCGTCAGACTCCTGGTTTCAGTTCAAGTCATGATCTCAGGGTCCTGGGATCAAGCCCCCGAGGAGGGCTCTGCACTCAACAGGGAGTCTGCTTGAGATTCTTTCCATCCCCCCACCCCCGCTCCTCCCGCCAGCTCATGCTCTCTCTCTCTCTAAAATAATATAAATTTTAAAATCTTTAAAAAAAATACAAACTCTAAGAAGAGTGTATTAAGTCTGGGATGAACTAATGTCTGTTCACCTGTCAAACCCAATCTCCTTACCCTGCCCCATCTGTCCCTGACACTTCATCCAAGAGCTTCAAGGGTTAAGATTCTTTCTGCCCCAGGGTCAGCTTCTGTGGTTGTTTTCTCCAAGTACCCTTCTTCTTGGTTTCTGAAACTGGCTCTTCTCTTCCTTCGGATTTTAGCTCAAATGTCACCTCTTCAAAATAATCTTTTCTGATTATTTCTTCTAGGTAGAATGTTACTTGAAATAAGTTACTTGATGGCAATACTGTATTTCTCTCATTCTCTATGTGCCTATGCCCAGTATAGTCCCTCAATCCATATATTGGATGAATATATACTATGGGCACATCAGAGGCATTCCCAATATGAATAAGATGTTCCAGGGTGGACATCTTGCCGGCAGTATATAGGAGGTTGTAATGACTTTGAGGTTATTTGTTAGAACTCTTATGTTCAATCACTAGAGTCTAGATAATCTTTGCATCTTTTTGAAAAATAGCAAAGGCTTGGGAAGAAATGTCAAATTGCCAAATTGAGCAGGGATGACAATATGATCCAAGGAAGGGTGGTAGAAGCACAGAATGTTCCAGAGGTTGAGTCATTCATCATCAATGCTTGTGACTCTCTCTCAAGTTCTTCCTTGTGCAATTCGTGAAGACCAAACACATGTCATCATTTTCTCTTCATAACCCCCAAATAGGCAGCTATATACACTTATTGATGGGAAAACTATTCCTGACTTACAGCAGGCACAACATAAACTTTTTTGAATGAATGAATGAATGAATTCAATTTCCGACTTAAAGAGGGACTTCACTGGAGAGTGTCAACACCCCAGGCAGTGCCACTGATAAGATTACAGCTGTGGGTGTGATGGGCCTGCATACAAATTCTACGCTAGCACTCTTTCTTGAAGCTTCCTCACCATTGTGAGAGAATTCATTCATTCAATAAGTCACTTACTGAGCCCTGTGCTAGGGGCTGAGACTGCAGAGGTCAGCAAGGAGACAGTGTACCAGATGTAAGGCACAAAGGCACCAGCAACAGGTTCATGGAATACAGTGGATGAGCATCTCATCAGTGGATGAGACCCCTAACCTGAGTCTCATGAAAAGAGGGTGTCTTGGAGTAGCATGTGCTGTTGGTAGAAAGTTTACTAGGAAAGTGAGTGTATCTCCAATGTGATGTTAACCTAAAGAAAAGCCATCATGCTACCAAGGAGCTGATAATTTCAGAAATCCTGGTGCTAATCCAGAGATCCTGAGAAAAGTAATAAGACACTAAAGGAGAACACAGGATCTACTGAAAGAGGGTTAGCCAGGCTCATTACATGACTGGTAAAAGGTATCTCTTAGAACCTTGTGGAATGACCAGTGCCTGGTCATTTGTTCAGGTGCATGTATGTGTTCACACACATACACACATATACACATTATATCTTACAAGGGTGTATTATGGAAGAAACTTGCTCTGCAAATATTCTTTGACATTAGATTCCCTTGAAAGTACAAAATGCTTTATGTTCATGGCAAAATCTAAAAAATCAACAACAACAACAACAAGAAAATTCTTTAAATAGAGAAAGACCTAAAACAGTATTTTGCAATCTATTGCATGAAACACAAATGTAGCTTGATGTGTTAACAAGTGTTCTTTTTTAAAAAAAAGTGTATTTAAATTCAATTTATTTAACAATTTAGTTAACTATATAGTGTATTATTAGTTTCAGGGGTAGAATATAATGATTCATTAGTTGCCTATAACACCCAGTGCTCATTACATCAAGTGCCCTCCTTAATGCCTGTCATCAGGTTACCCCATCCCCTACCAACCTCCCCTCCAGCAACCCTCAGTTTGTTTCCTATAGTTAAGAGTCTCTTTCGGGGAGTTGCCTGGGTGGCTCAGTGGGTTAAAGCCTCTGCCTTCAGCTCAGGTCATGATCTCAGGGTCCTGGGTTCGAGCCTCGCATCGGGCTCTCTGCTCAGCAGGAAGCCTGCTTCCTGCCCCCCCTCTGCCTGCCTCTCTGCCTGCTTGTGATCTCTTTCTTTCTGTCAAATAAATAAATAAAATCTTTAAAAAAAAAAAAGTCTCTTTTGGTTTACCTCCCTCTTTTTTTATCTTATTTTATTTTTCCTTCTCTTCCCCTACATTCATCTGTTTTGAATCTTAAATTCCACATATGAGTAAAATTATATGGTATTTGTCTTTCTCTGACTGACCTATTTTGTTTAGCATAATACTCTCTAGTTTCATTCGTGTCATTGCAAATGGCAAGATTTCATTCTTTTTTTAAAGATTTATTTATTTATTTGAGAGAGAGTGTGTGTAAAGACTCTGCACTGAGCATGGAGCCCAATGCGGGGCTCGATACCAGAACCCCAAGATCATGACCTGAGCTGAAATCAAGAGCTGGACAATTAACTGACTGAGCCATCCAGGCTGAATCCAAGATTCATTCTTTTTGGTGGCTGAGTAATATTCCATTGCATATGTTTAACTCATCTTCTTTATCCATTCGTCTGTCATTAGACATCTGGGCTCTTTCCATAGTTTAGCTATTGTGGACATGGGGGTGGAGTTAAGATGGTGGAGCAGTAGGGGGACCCTGAGTTTGCCTCATCCCTCAAACATAGTAGATCAATATCCAACTATGTTGATCAACTAGGAATACAATTTGAGGATTAAGCTTAATAAGTGTTCTTAATTAAATCATTAAGAACTACTTGAACCAATCCCTTGAAAATATTCTGGAGACATCAATGCTCCTGAGAATACTCACTAAAACAGAAAATATCTGCAGTATTAACAAATCTAGTTAATCCTCTTCAAACTTTTATAGATGATTTTGATCCTTGTTCCCTTTTTTAGGGAGAGTATGAGGACAACTAATGCCTTTCAACCACTTTCAGAAATATGGTCCTGTGAAAATAAATTGTGAAACACTGATCTAGAATAAATTTTATTTTCTCTGAATTCTAGTATTGAGAAAATAAATAAATATGTTAAGGAAAATGTGATAGGTTAATAACTGTCAAAGAAAGGAGCCACAGCTATAGAAAGGAAGGACTAGAATGAATCTGACTGTGTTGAAATTTGTGTCAATGTGAACTCATTGTTTTTAGTAGATAGATAAATAGATGAATAATATAAAAATAGGTATCGATATGGTGTTTCATATGTGTATTTCCTAAGTCTGTCTGCTGAGGGGCTTACAAGGTTTCCCAACCTCAGCACTGTACACATTTTAGGCCTAATAATTATTTGTTTGTGGGGGCTATGCTGTGTATTGCAGAATGTTTAGCAGCATCTCTGACCAACCAGATGCCAGTAGTAGCCTCCTCTAAGTTGTGAAACCAGAAATGTCTTCAGACTTCATCAAATGTTCCCTGGAAGGCATAATTGCCACAGGTTGAGAACAAGTGATATAGACACAATGCATTTTGGTAGCAATGAGCATAATTAGCACCTAGATATTGGTTTCAAATACAACTCACCATGAATTTCAACCAAAGAAACTAAAATATGAATCCACAACTGTTCATCTTACCAGAAATTAAGGATGAGCTCAAAGCATTATGGGCCCATGTCAACAGGACACAAGAACCAGCTTAAAGGAGTTCCCATGAGCCAAGTCTGAAGCAACTTAAACATTGGAATAAATACTGATAAAAGATTATAACTTACTGAGTAAAATAAAAAACCACGAGTCAATAGATAGGTGATAATGATTGATAAATAGATCGATGATAGATAGATAGATGACAAAAGATAGACAGATGATAGATAGACAGACAGATAATGGAGGAAAAGAAGAAATTCTTCCTTATAGTAAAATGAACACCAATTAATACATATAGAATAAATGATGAATATAGAAATATCACCATTTGCAACTATCATAATAATTGATTCAGGGAAGAATTACTATTGAATGCTAGAAAGTGAAAATTTGGTTAAAAAAAAAAGGATATAAACATGTTTTCAAAGTATTGTTTTATGATATATATTAATTAGTAAGGGAAAATGGTAACCTTCCTGACAGATATGATCCAAACAGATATGATCAAAGTTAACCTCTATCAGCAATGGGACAAATCGAGATTATGAGCCTCCTGGTATGATGTATTGAGGACACAACATCACTTGTATAATTTTCCTGCCAAAAATGAATAGCTTGAATCTAACTCATTGACAAAATCAGACTGAAGACATTCTGTGAAACCACTGGCCTGTACTCTTCAAAAACGAAGGATCATAAAGACAAGAAAAACTGAGGAATTCTTCCAGAATAAAGGAGACTAAGAAGGAATGACAGCAATTGATAACTATATGGTTATGTATGATAAATACAACTGATAAACTGTTTGGAGTCTAAAGTAGAAAACAGTACCTACCCACATTCTTTCATGATTGAGATCATTATGTCAAGTTTGTGTAGAGGATGTCCTTGTCCTTAGGACACACACAGGAGTGCTTAAGGGTAAAGGGCATCATGTCTGCAACTTTCTCTCAAATGGTTCAGAAAAACCTGCAATTATATACGTATGTATAAAACGAGAAGGATAAAGCAAATTAGCAAAATGTGAGCAATTGGAGAATCTGGATGAAGAGTTTTTTGTATTAGTCTTGAAGCTGCTTGTGAGCTTGAAACTTTTTAAAATAAAAGTTACCAATAAAAATAGAAATTAAAATTAGAGTAATGTTCTGCCGTAGCACTGACAGTTCCAATCTGAATCCATAGGTTGGATGGGTCAGAAGGCTAAGAGATCATAGAAACATACCACATGGTTTTTCCCAACACAGCATAGCATGTTTAGAGGAGATAGCCAAGCCATGTGCTTTTTAAATTTCAAGCCAGCTAATTATTAAGGATAAATTTCAGTAGCTTCCATATTTGACTGTTTTCTTGGAGCAGAGTGATGGCAGCTTGAGGGTGGAAGAGACTGTGGTGGTAGAGGTGGTACAGGGGCAGAGGGGCTGAGAAAGAAAGGGTCAGATGCCAGAGTGCATCATCTCATTCCATCCTCCCTGTGCCAGGAGATGGATTCATCGCTATTTCCTATCCTTGTTCTATCCAATCCTAGCTGGTGCTAGGGTTTTCACAAGATACACACCCACGCTGACATCCAACACCCCACACCAGGATTTGGCTGTGATTTAGACAGCACAATAGCTACATGTCCCATGAGTGGTTTGGGGGGTGGGGCATGCTTCATGATGAAGCATGAAGAACTCAGCAATTAATGAATCACAAAGCTTCAGGCTAGGAAGGACTTCGCTAGACTATGCCCTTTAATCTCTCCATTTTTATAGAGTAGGAAGCTGAGGCCCTGGAAAGAGAAGCTGTCCTCATTTAGAGAACCCTTACTTAGGAACCATGGCTTCCCAGACATCCCAGAGCAGTGAAGAGAAGATAAAAGAAAAGGCAGTCTTGCCAACGGAAGTGTAGGCAGCAACTGTCAATGTGAAATCCGCAGCTGCATGGGAATATGCATGCAATGAGACATGCTCATTCTAAGGAGAATCTTGTTTTCTCTAAGATTTGGTAGATGTGATAAGACATGGACACCTATCGTCCTGGCTGAAATAGAAATTACACATCTATGCCCTCTGCCATGTGGCTTTGTAGCACGACCTTCTAGAAAATGTGTCATAATCCCCACCTCATTTCCTTTGGGAATGGTCATGTGACTTGCTTGAGCCAACAGAATGTTAGCAAATGTGAAAAACACACCGACTTTTTACTGTGTATGTGTGATCTGGATGGTCCCCCTGCTCTGCTTTGAGCCTCCATGAGAAAAACCTGATCCAGACAGCCAACGCCCCTTCAGCATAAAGATACAAACTGTGCAGACCAGATCAGCTGAACCACACCCCACCCGTGGATCTACGTGAGAGGGAATATCTGTTGCTATGAACCACTGAGATGTTAAGGTGTTTGTTATGCAACAAAAAACAATACATTGCATCTTTTTAAATCTTTTCCCAAATGAGCAGTTTCCTGCCCCTGTAACAACTCACATTTCATAAGAAGTAAGTAAGGCAGTTACCCTTAAGACCAGAAGCAGAAGTTTCAAATGTTTCCTTCTAACAAATCCTAGCTGGTGCCCATATCTACTTGGAGACACACATAAATATAAGTAATCCTGATGGTTTGTGCAAATCACAATAAGTGTGTCCTCACTACCAGGTACCAACCTCCAAACATAGGAAGACTATTACCTCATTACGACACATCAATCAGAGAAAGGGGAAGGAGCCCAGCCCAGATACTCAAACCATGCCTTAAACCTAAAATAAAATGCTAAGACACAGAGACGTAAAAGGAATGCAGAGTCATTGAATGGGTATACTTTTAGGTAAGAAAATGCAGAATAATTTAGGAAAATTGAATGCATTTCTAGATTTATAGACTGATGACCAAGAGAAACAAACAGGACTGGTGATTTTCCAGGTTGGCTTACCCAATTCTGTTTGATTATCCCCTTTCTAATCCAATCCAGAAGGAGTGATTTGATCCGATCACATGATGAATAAGTATGGAGACAGGATGATCTCAGTTCTCCTGACTCCAGACCTTTAATACTTCTTTTGTACCCTTGATACCATTATTAAGAAAACCAAATCTTCTCTGTCGACATATTAGGGGAAACCTTATTTTCTTCAAATAGCAGTCCTTAAAACTACAAGTCTGAATTCGTGACTCTTCTACTGAGTTCCATGTAGATGTGGCAGGTGAATGTATTAACCGCCCCCAGTGCATTAGTACTGGGGACACCCACATCCTATATGCCCCTCCCTCTCTGACTTTGGGCTTGTCCACATGACCTGCTTTGGCCAATGAAACATTAGCAAACATGGTGTTCCTCAAGGTTGAAGCCAGGCTTACTCATTGGAGCTTGTTCTCTCAGAAAGCTTCCTCATGTGAGGAAGTACCATATATCCTCTTTGAGGATGGAAGACTGCATGGAAAGAGACATCTAGCTATGCCTGCTAAGTCTATCCTCTGACCTACTGTCCAACTTAATGCAATCACATGAATGAACGCAGGAGAAATCATCAGAAGAGACCCACACACAACTACAGAATTGTGAGAAACAACAGCTCATGTTGTTTTGAGTCAATAGTTTGGACTGGTTTCTTGTGCAGCAAAGATAACTGATACATTCAGAATGTTCTGAGCACCTCTCACAGCAAAGACTACACTCCATCCATCTTTGGATTCAGAAAAGTTCAATCTCCTTGATCCATAGGCTGTGTAGTGTTTTCTGCAGTCCATGACTGCTATGCTAGCTTGGACCTCAACTCTTTTCACCTGAATCCTGTCTATATTTCATTGTTCTCCCATCTGTCTCCTCCTCTCAAGCTTCCATCCTCTTTCCAAAGCACTGGTATATTCAGAACACATCAAGCTGTATCAGACAGCATCAGCCTTCCAAGGGACCCAAAAGAGATCCAGAACCAGTGCACACAGGATTGCAAGAATATGTCCACATATAGTCTGCAATCTCACCCTAAAGACCAAGCCAGGCCAGAGCCCAGTTGCCTGCCAGATGCATCAGGGAGCAAGAAGGAGCATGATCATGATGTTATATGTCATGCCATATGCTAATTAGAGTTTTAATTTAAGTTAGAAGCCATTGAAGGCTTTAAGCCAAGAATCGCAATCTACCTTGCTGCAGTGGGTTGGAGGGCAAAGGAAAAGAAGTGAGAAGTTCAGGGAACTTTAAAGATAATTCAGTCAAGGGACATCCATGAGCTTTCTTATAGCTGTGGCTGTAGGGATGACAGTTTTAAAATATATTTATGAGAATTTTACACATCTTCAAATTTTCCTGGCTAGGGAAAGATGAAAAATAAAGAGGGAACAATATATGCAGATAGGTAGGTAGACATGTACGTAGGTTGATGGGTAGATAGATAGGGGAAGGAAGGAGAGAAAGAAGTAAAAAAAAAAAAAAAAAAGGAAGAACAAAATGCCAGGCACTGTTCTAAACATTTGTCTCATTCAATTCTTCTGACAACCATATGAGGTAGTATGGCACACTATTGTGCCATTATGAATTATTATTAAAAAAATATTCACTCCTTTCCCTACCACTGCCATGCTGAAGTATACTCCACCACTTCAGGTGAGCTGGACCATGTGACTTGCTTTACACAGTGTAATGTTAGCAAGTGAATATAACAAAAGACTAAAAAAATGTGCATTTTAGCTTGTCCCTTTGTGCATCTGCCATTGCCATGAGAGAATTCGGAAAATCCAGGCCTTTGGTGAAGGATGAAAGACATATGGAACAGAGCCATCCCAGACAGACAAGCCCATTCCAGATCAGCTGACTCCCAGCTAGACAGATGTGTGAAAAATAGAAGGTAACTGTCCTATTCCAGTGAGATCATACCACCACTTGTTACACAGCATATTGCAGTTAACAACTCACTGATGCGGGGTATCACTGTTATCCTTGTTTCACAAATGAGGAAACTGAGACACTGGGAGATTAAATAACATGTCTGGTGGTGACTGCTATATCTCCAGTCAGAATAATCAGGGAGAATGATGGTGCCATTTACTGAGATGGGGATACTGGTTGAGGGGCAGGGTTATGGGCTAAAATGATGGACTTAAGGTTGGACAAGGGTGGTGCCTGCAAAATGAACAGCAACTATGTCAGCATGCAGAGGAAGGTGTGGCTGTCCTGTCTAGAGCCCCGAGCATGGTTGAGGCAGCCTGGAAAGGACAGGGTGCTGAGGGAGAGGAGCTGAGGGCTGTACCTCCTGCCTCTGAGCCATCCTGGTCCAGGGAAGCTCAGTCTGGACTCCCTTGAACACTGCAGAAATAAGAATGAAGAGCAAGCAAGGCCTGACTGATGTTTAAGTTTCTCCATTATGAGAAACAATCACCAGGTTGGGAATAAACCGAGCAGCCCTTTCAGTTTACCACTAGGTTTCTCCTTCCCAATGTAACCCAGAATCACAACATATATTTTCCACATTTATTCTCGGTATTGGTTTTCCTATCATGGAATAAATGACAAACACCAGCTGGAACAGAATTCTTAGTTCCATTTGCTTTCAGTTGAACCTGGTGATTGAAGAATGCATGACCACATTGTTTTTGCAGAGGTCCCTTTTCATCTGCCATCCTTCCCTGTGTAAGGAACTGCAACTTGCCTCATCTGCTGCTCTACCTTGTTTGTGGTGGCCTTGGATTGGGTTGTCTAGAAGCAGAGCCCATGGTGGGATGCTTGCAAGAATGCTTTCCTGAAGGAGTGTTCCCAGGAGAAACTAGTGCAGGAGTGAGGAGGAAAGCAGGAAAGAGCAGAGGAAGCAGCCAAGCAGAGATGGGTATCAAGTGAGCTCCAGCCTCAGGTTGACCCCTGGGGTCCCTGGAGTGACACCACAGAAATTGTGCCCCTTAGAGGAACAGGTTCCATACCCTAGTCACTGGCCACGGGCCTCCAGTGAGTCAGCGGGCCCCCTAAACATATCTAGGTGAAGCTGCTCCCCTTAGCCAAGGAGCACCCCATCAGAAAGTTGTAAGAGTGAACTCCTAGCAGCCAACATCGCAAAAATAAGGAACAGGTGTGCCAGCCCTATGAGGGACCTGATCAGGACACCAGCAGCAGGCACTAGAGAAGGAATCTTCTGCTTGATATATAGAGGGGGTTGGCTGTAGCCTTAAAGCAATGGCACTGGAACCCATGTCCTTCTCTTTAACATGCACTCCCAGGCAGGGCCTAAAGAAAGTTAGTGTGGCTTCCAGAGTGAACAGCATCATAAAGAAAATGCAAATGACAATCTCAAACAGAAGTAATGCCACAGTAACACACGTCCACTCTACCTGCAGATGCATTACTGAAGACATGCAGAGAAGCACTTCACAAACCCATGTGGGGTTCTCCCTGTGCCCTTCCCCTTGAGTTCAGACATGGGATCCCCCCCACCACAAAATACTTCATTCCCTAAACACCATGAAGTACACTCATCTCACAAGAAGAATCACTTCCCTAGGCGCTAAAGTACAAGGACAGTTTTGACTGTTTCTTGTCCACAATCTCTGTAGCCATCAACACAGAGTGCAGGGAGCTCTGCCACCAGCACACGCCTCCAGGAAACCACGGCTGCCTGAGGTTGGGCTGTCTCTTCCCTTTTCTACAGATAACCCGAGCATTTAGGAGGGAATAAAAAGAAAAGGAAGGTGAGTTCCAGAAATGAAACACAGAAAAATACTTTACTTTTGCTGCATGATTGAAAGAGGCCGACCAGTGTCGGTCATGTCCTGGCTCATCTGCCTGTTGTTTTCATGCCTGAGACACTCCCACGTCCCAGCCAAATTCAAAGGCCTGAAGTTTTTCAACCTCTCAGCTCCCACCTCTACTTTTGCCCCTGGAGCTGTGTTCCTAATTCACCAAGGGGCTGAGCCACACCTGGGGTCCGATTGGATGACGGGAATGAGGTAATTCAGGGTTCAGATGAGGTCTCTGAGGCCGCGGGCTACAGCAACCCAGACTTACAGAGACCCTATGAATCCCCTGTCCACCCAGCTCTTATTAGAGACAAATCTCAAAACTTCCATCATTTTGCTAACCTCTACATCATTTAGTTTCTTCATTCAGATGAACCAAGCTTGTCTGGGATGTCTGGAGCGATGCAGTAGATGGTGCCACGATGACCCAAGCCTCAGATTCATGTTTCCATGCAGCACAGGTGGAAAGCCAGATGCCTGGGAGGCAAAGTGGGCAAGCCACGTGGGAGAAGCCAGGTAAAATCCATACCTCCTGGATGAGTGACATACCTCTATGTCCCATACCGAGAAGGCCCAGCCATGCCAGCCTGCTATGAGAGTGTGTGTGTACACGTGTGTGCATGTATGTGTGTGTGTAACTTCTTGTAACTTTCACTCAGTGCCCAATCAGCATTCCCTAAACCACTCATTAAACCAGGGGTTTGGGAAGTTTCAGAAATTCCTTCAATTACCTCATCAAGCATGGAGAAATTCAGTGTTGGATTCTGGCATTTAAGGTGTTAGCTTCTTAAGTTTTATTTTCACAGAAGTAAGTTCCAGTGAATAGCGATTAACTGTTCACTTTCGTTTTTGGAGAAGTAACATGGCATTCGTGATTCCATAGCTCTGATTTGAGATGGCTTAGTCTTAGATTTCTGCCTAAAACGTCAAGAGAGAGAGTGCATTTCTCATTGCCCTTGGTGACACTGTAGAGTGAGCAAGGAAGGGGCAAGCCTTAAAACGCAAGGTCTTCCCATTCTAGCCTCAGTTGGTGGTACAATTAATGCAACACTTGTACCAAGGTGAGGAGCTGGAAATTGAAAATGTGCAGTAAGTACCAACATAATTTCTTCTCTTCTTTTGTCTGCTGGCCCTAAAACCCAGGGGCATTTACATGGCATCTATTTAAGAATGTCAGTGAGCAGTGAAGTTTGATCAATGGTGATGGCTGATCACACATCAGAGAACTTTGTGATGATTTGCTTTAATGTCATTGTGCCTGGTACTGTCTGGCAATGGAATCCTGAGGAATGCGCAATAGCTTACCTGGGGAGATGTGTCACCTTCAATCAGGAGGTTAGGAAGTAGCCCAATGGAGGGAAATAACACTGTCACTGAAGATGCTGGTCTTTTCACTGCCACTGTCTTCAACTTAATGCATCTGGGTCTCAAAAAGATGGAGCAATGCCCTGCTGGAAGCATGTCCTCCAGCAAATTAGCACATAGTCGTTGGACAAGATACTTATTAAATTATTTAACACACACAAATCATGCTCTAGGAATTATAACAAAATGGCTTGAAGCTGTGTTCTAATTATAGCTTACAATGGCTGTACTGTCATTTTACTGAAAATAATCAGAAATCCCAGAAGTTCCTGAATCAGCAATTAGTGGTACAAAAAGTGAGGAAACTAATCAGTGTTCTCTTTTTTACCTATAATGGGATTTTCCGATGGAAAGGAGCACAGAGCCCTGCAAGTAATTGAAACCAAGTCTAAACGACTTAACAGAAAAGGGATTTATTTGAAAGGAAATGAGGTGGTTCCAAAACGTAAGAGAAGCCTGGATAGCCAGACTCAGAACATGAGCACAAACAGAGGGCATCAGGCAACCAGAACACAGCCAAGGTCACACCTCTTGAAGCACCTGGTTAAGGCTGCAGCTCCTTCCACCTGTAGGACATGGACACACCCTTAGCAACATGATGCAGTAGGTGGCAAGAAGGCCCAGCAATGCTGCACAACAGTTATGGACACCCTGTCACCCCACTTCCTCTTAAACCATCCTCATCCCTTTGTCTTCCTATTCCCAACTTAAAATCCATCATCAAAATGTCTGATCAGCCTATCCTAAGGCAGGCATCTGTGTCCTACCTCCCAGGAGACAGGAAGAGGTGTCCGGCTCGGTCAGCTTGCATAGGAGAGGGTGGAACCCTGACTTCCCCCAGAACACACACAAGGGGGAACCCCAAAGTGGAAGCAGGTTCAGATGTTAGATAGCCTAAAAAAGGAAACACCAAGGCTTCAATTATGCAGTACAGAAACAAAATAAAATTTTGGCTAAGGATGTAAATAACTAAGATTGTTTCAGTACTATAAATTAGCAAAAAATTTACTAGGCTACTCTGGAAGTGTTTTTTGTTTGTTTGTTTGTTTGTTTGTTTGTTTGTTTGTTTTCCCTCAATGCATATCTGAGAAATAATTAGGATTGCTAGATTTACAGTAATTGGAGCTTTCAGATAATAATGACTAATTTAAAGTCATTGCTTTTGTGATATTATATAAAATGTATGCACACATTTTGTGTTGCATGGTGGTTGAACAAATTTCACTTGTGCTTGTTAAGGGCACTAGTGCAATGCTAGTCACTGCTCCTTTGATGCACTGGCACGTAACCCTAGCCTTAGGGTCCTACTTACATGTACCTTTAAATGCCAGGTTAGCCAAACAAGGAAACTAGCAAATTGTCCAACAAGAAGCATAGCAGACCTCCAGACTGAAGCCAAGGATTGACTCAACATTACTAATATTGGGCTTGCTGCTCATGCCCTGTGTCTGCAGGATGCCACGTCCACAGTCTGGCAGCATTGACTTCATCTGGGAACATGTCAGAAATGCAGATTCTTAGGTTCCCCACCCCAGAACTGCATTTTGACAAGCCCCACAGACACTTCTGATACACATACAAGTTTGAGAAGCTCCGTCTACAGCACCCAATGCCTGGACAGGGATAGACTTCAAGGGCACCCACTGTCCTGTCTGGGGTGCTGCTCACCAGCTCTGTCCACCTCGTCACCAGAGTCCCATCTCCATTTGTTAGCTGGGATGGACCCAGGGTTGAGACTGTTTTCTCACTGGGTTCCCTGTCTTGGCCTCCCACCCCTGTGCTGTGGACAGCCTCTGTGTTATGACATCCTGTCATAACAGGATGTCATCTTGTGATGTCCAAGCCCGTTTTCATCAGTGAGATTGTATCAGGGACTCTACACGGGGCTTGCTTTGTATCACACCATTTCCCCTCCTCCCTCGGACCGCTCTCCAAAGAGGCACGCACAGGGAAAGATGGCTCAGAGGGAAGGGAAGTTCCAGCCCAGACAGCTCCCAGCACCTGCCAGGGCGGGTCTTTCTGGTCAATTCCAAGTTGCAGACCCAACACTGCTGCCCTCCCTCTCCATCTGGACTGCAGGTCCACGAGGTAAACACGGGAAGAGTGGCCAGTACCCCCCCCCCCAGGCAGTCCTCAGCAGGCGCTCAAGGCTGGGGATTGGGAAGCGAAAGAGGAAAGGAGAAGGCTCAGACTTCCTCCTAGTGCTGGGCCAGGCTTATTCCAGTCCCTGAGTGAGGAAGTGAAAGAGGAAGTGCCTGGTGCAGGAAGTGCTGGACCTAAGGAAATCTCCAGGCCTCAGTGAAGACCTGGATCATGAGTGGACTTCTCTGGATCCTCTACAGGGCGGCAGTCAGGGCTGTCTGTTGAATGCGTGTTCTTAAGGAGCATGTGTGCAATGTGAAGCAGAGGAGAAAGAAGACCGGTGTCTGGACACCATTCTACTGGAGGGATGTGTATTTACCGGATTCCACATGGATTCCCAGACCAAGAACCATATTCTAATGTCTGTAGTGCAGGGAATGCCTTTTCCTATATGTTCCAGACACTGTTTCTTCCCCATCTGATAGAGTCGAGTAGCAACGCCAGTAAACCTGACATCATCTGGCAGAGATTTCTGCCACTCAGTCTTAAGTATAAGAGAGTTGGCTGAGAATAAAATCTTTTATTCTACTCTCTTCTATTCTCAAGAGGAGAAATTTAAATTCTGGAAGGGACAAAGCTTGCATTTATCCAGGCCAGTTAATGAGGAATGCCTGACTAAATGTTGAGAATTCAGACCGCTTAATAACTCAGCTTTAGAATCCCCAAAGGATTCCACAACTGAGCCAAGAGACTTTTTCCCATCAGTTATTTGTGTTGTTTTAATAAACCCCTTCAGGTCAGGATCAGTAAGCTCACCAATAATCATATCATTAAAAAAATATATTATCAGGCGCCTGGGTGGCTCAGTTGGTTGAGCGACTGCCTTCAGCTCAGGTCATGATCCCGGAGTCCCGGGATCAAGTCCCACATCGGGCTCCCAGCTCCACGGGGAGTCTGCTTCTCCCTCTGACCTTCTCCCCTCTCATGCTCTCTCTCTCTCTCTCTCTCTCTCTCTCAAACAAATAAATAAATAAAATCTTTAAAAATATATATATATATTATCTACACTCGTTTTTTTTCTTGAAGACTCAACATTGAAACCTCGAATGTATTTTGTAATTGATTTAGTCCTTCTAAATTTAGATTTTTGGGACTGGAGTCACTGAATATTACTGAGAAGCAAGTGTAAGCTGAAGGTTACATGAACAACTGCACACACACTTTCTTTTTCTTTAACTTTCTTTAACACTTTAACTGTGTGTTAAAGAAAAAAAAAAAAGAATACCTGTTTACAGATGTGTAAATACAGTGTTTACAGATAGTGACAAGCCCGATGATTTCCATGCTATCTGTGCTGTGGCTGGCGGAGCAAACACTGACATCCCTTCCCAGCTCCCACCCTGGCTGGATGTGCTCAGGGCATCCTCAGCTGCATAGCCATCACTTCCTTCTCTGTTCCCTGTTGGGCCTCACCCACCACTTTCTAGAGCCTACTATAGTCTCCACGCTCAGCTCACTTCCCACTTGCACAGCAAAGGAACAGACTTGGTTTGCATCCCCTGACTCAACATCTACAAAACAGGACTGTCTGGAAATTAAATAAGGAAGCACATATAAAAGAACCTGGTACAAAGCTTGGTGAGCAGTAGGTTATCTCAGAAGCATTTGCTTCCTGTCTCATTCTCTGTTTCTGCCTCCTGCCCTATGTTCGCACCTTTGCCCCATCAGGTCATCCCCATGTCCTTGTCCTGCTCCATCACCCTCTTCCCATTCATTCTCACGGCCCCAGGGTCAGAGGTGTTAAATAACAAAACTTCGACTGAGTAAATTTTAAAGCTCTAATTAGCTTTATTAATCAAGTCATGAATCAGGCAGCATCCCATCTAGCAAGTAGAGGGGAGCTCCAAAGGGCTACAGATAAGGAAAGACTTTTAAAGGTAGAGACAGAGAGGAAAAAAGAATTAGCAGCAAAGAATTGTTAGTAAAGAATGCATTGTTTTAGGCAAGCATGCCCTCCTTTTTTTCTTAAAGATTTTGTTTCTTTATTTCTTTATTTATTTGTCAGAGAGAGAGAGAGGGCACAAGCAAGGAGAGAAGCAGACTCTCCACTGAGCAAGGAGCCCAATGCAGGACTCAATCCCAGGACCCTGAGATCATGACCTGATGACCTCAGCTGAAGGCAAACACTTAAGCAACTGAGCCACCCAGGTGTCCGGAAAGCTTGCACTCCAAAGGGAAGTGGAAGGGCCTATCAGTTACATTTCCTAGTGCCAACCAGGAAACTCCCCTGGGGACTGTTAAAGGCTACATCTGGGGGTATTGAAATGGAGGTTAGGTTAGGCATTAAGTCGTGGTTTACTGACATGGCCCGTACTTAACCAAAGTGACGTGTTGGGCCTGTGGTTTTTCGTTTTAGTTTTTTGCTTTTGTTTGTTTGTGCTTGTTTGTCTAACACTCCCTCCCTTTAATCAGACTCTCAGCTTACCCGAGGCATGATCAACATTTAAGGCAGGAACACAATGTCCAGCTACAGCTCCGTGGTTCTCAAAGCTTCTACTGTTCCTTTGTGTGGCATCATGACATTTTTGCTTAATCTCTATGACATTCAAAGGTTATGACTTGGTAATTTTTTGTTCCTTTTTTCATGTTCCAGTCCTAGGAGATTGTTTGCTTGATGGTTAGAGGCTGCAAGCACATTCACTGAAAGGTTTTAAGACCAACACACCAAGGGGATTATTATGATTACTATAAGCAGGATAATGCCCAATGTTTGGACTTCACTTCAAAGTCATGGTCCCTAAGATTGAAACCAATCAAAATCAAGTAAGTCAAAGAAAGACCCTGCCGAGGGAGTCACTCTTTTAAGCCAAGTGTCTTCCTCAGTTATCTTATGTAACTTCCCCAGAGGTGTTACTCCAGGTATAGCAGGTGGTATTGGCTCCAGAAGACACCTGCTTGTTTAGCTAAAAGATAATCAAGGGCCATTCTATTATCAAGAACAACTTCGGCCAGAGAGTCTAAGGACTTTTGTTGGGCGGCTATTGCTTTTGCAGTGGGTTTTGCAATAAATTTAAGAATTAAAGAAAAGTTTCTGAATAATAACCTCATATGCCTTATCCCTAGATGGGCAAGTAGAGACCTGCCAAAAGGAGGGACTCCTGAATCATGAAAGCTTCCTGATGGATCCTTCCTAACTTGGTGATGTAAATTTAAGGAAGTTGGCCAAGGACATGTCTTATTTTACTTGTGGAAAGTTAGGGCCACCATTAGATTTTATCCTAGCCTGAAATAAAATGTTGCTCTAAATTCCAGAGGTTGCCCCCCTTAGTAATGGCCTGGGAGATACAGAGGAGGCCATTATCTTTCCAAGCAAATGGCAGAGTAAAGAAAAGGAAAAGAAGGACAATGGGTTTCATGCTTAGTTAAAGTGTGAAGTGTGATCCATCATCTTGGATGGAAGCAGTCTACCTCAATGTCAGCTACTTATCTTCCTCCTCAATTTGATGTGGAAGTCTCCAGATCTATAGAGCACCAGGTTTCGAGTGGGGCCTCCCTCAGCTATGTGATGTATACCCAAGGCTCAGTGCCTTCTAGTTTTGCAGCAGTGTTAGTCATCAAGAGCATCTGGTAAGGTCCTTTCCAATGGGGCTCGAGGGCCATCTTCCTTTGAGAACATTTCCAGAGTACCTAATCACTAGGCTCTAAACTGTGATCAACAGGATCCTTTGCACTGGGATCTAGGAAGGCCTACTTAACCTATTGATGATGGGCTTCAGCATAAATATCAGAGACTTACAGTAGCTGGCCATGCAAGCATGAGACAACAAGGGATTGGCAGAAGATTGTACACTGATAGAGTTCCAAGAAGTTTGCAAGATTTTCATTAAGTGGCAAGTGATTTGCCAAGTGAAGTGGGTACCTCAATCACCAGAGATTATAGGAGGTATACCCCAAGTGGGAAACACATTTATTAACATTTTTTTTCCACTGTGAGGGCATCAGCCTTGCAGCAGGGAAAGGCTTTAACCCACCTGGAAAACATAGAGGCAACAAGAACATATTGATAACCATACTAGCTGGCAGCTGAATGAAGTCCAGTTGCAGGTGTTCAAAGTGTCTGGAAGGAGGAGGTCTGAGGCCTCTGGAGGCAAAAACAGTTTTTCTAGGATTATGGACCTGATGAGTCACACAGTGCTGGTGGACCATTGTGATATTATAGAAGTCTCTGCACCAATGTGTACTTATAATTTGAGTCATCTTAAATGCCCTATGGTGGGCAAAGGAATGTAAAAACCAAAAAGTGGGTTTTGTCAGGTAGCCAGGAAAAAACAAGCTTCCATCTTGGTTTTCTCATAGCCTTGACTTTTTAAATTTACTGCCATTGCTTAACCACCTTACTTTCTCTGAGGCAAGAGAAGACTGTCGTCATGTTGCAGGGACATCAGGATGGCGAATGTGGCAACGAGGTGACATTTTTTGTAGAGGCAGAATGGACTTTATCCACATGTGCCACAATCTTACAACATAAAGAAAACTTAGGGGGCGCCTGGGTGGCTCAGTGGGTTAAAGCCTCTGCCTTCGGCTCAGGTCATGATCTCAGGGTCTTGGGATCAGATCGAGTCCCACATTGGGCTCTCTGCTCAGCGGGGAGCCTGCTTCCCCCTCTCTCTCTGCCTGCCTCTCTGCCTACTTGTGATCTCTCTCTCTGTCAAATAAATAAATAAAATATTTAAAAAAAAGAAAACTTAGAATTACCTCATATTTGACAATGCTTTCCATGCAATTGAATATGTCAAATAAGCCTAATTCGTTTAGCAAAGTCTTTGGAATGTTCCAGGTCAAAAAGGTTGAAGCAGACCAAAAATTTTTTAAAAAACAAAACTTTGTCCTTTTAACAGAGAGAAAACCAAATTCTAATTTTGCACCAGCTTACTTTTGATACTAATACTTATTTATTTTAACTTTAGCCAGTCCTGACCATAAATAGATTTCCCAAACATTCTTTTTCTAGAAATCTTCTATAACTATTTTTTAACATTCAGATTTTGCCCTGAGTTTTCCATCTTTAAATAACCAGCCTCGCTTTAGAACAAAATTACTTTTTTTCCCAGCAAAAATGTGTTTCCAGTTTTTATACTTTTTTTAACCAAAACACACATCTTACTTTCCTTATGTAGGAAACTGCGATCCTCATTCATATTTTTAACTTTTAGAAACCTAATTTCTAGTGGAAGCTAAGAAGTAAGCAATTGTGAACAGTTTGTTATACCAGCATTCTTGAGATTGGCAAGCTGATGAATAAATTTCATAATTTTTAGAAGTGTACTTTTTCATAGTGTAATCTTTTAATAAAGCACAAAAGATGTTTACTATCAGACCGAAATTTATCTTTAGTGTCTGTAATAAGACAAAAGTAGGTAAACCTCTGTTCTGTAATTAATGGTTTAGTATTCTGTCTTATTTGGAAATGATCTAGATATTTAATGAATTTAACTTAATTTATTATTAAACCTAACTCAGCAGAGTGCCTGGCTGGCTCAGTTGAGGAAGTGTGCACTCTTGATCTCCAAGGCCAGGAGTTTGAGGCCCCTGTCGGGGATAGAGTTTACTTTTAAAAAATAATGAAATGTAAATAAACCTACCTCAGCAAAACCTTAAGGTTTAGGTTAGGAAAAAGATTTGGGAGACTGTTTAAAATTTTACCTAATTTTTTAAAAATTTTAATTATGTCTATTTAATTTATTTGTTCTTAACAATTATGTGTAAATTACTAGAAATCTTATGAGACATTATAGTCAGTCATTCTCCCAAGCTGTTTTTTTTTAATATTTTAAAAGATCATATCAACATATTCTTTTAGTAAACTCAGGCAGAATAGTTTTAATGCTGATAATTCTAAAAACATCTATTTTGATTAAATCAACAAATGAATATTTTTCTATATGACATGAACTTGGAAAAAAAATTGGGTTAGTTCTATTTTTTTGAGCATTTTAGAACACCCAGTCCTTACAAGTGCTTGCCTTTTTCTTTTTTCCCAAATACTTTTATTTTATTTTTTCAGTGTTCCAAGATTCACTGTTTATGTACCACACCCAGTGCTCCATGCAATATATGCCCTCCTCAATACCCACCACCAGGCTCGCCCAACCCCCCACCCCC
>CM052885.1:79766914-79779511 GCA_028534135.1 Potos flavus
CTAAATACAGCTCTTTGACAAATTAATTTTAGCAATACCATCAGAGCTGAAAAAATATCTCAAATTTACAAAATATATATATATGGATGCACACAGAGACAGGTGTGAAGAATCTATAATTACTAATATTTGCGGAGAAGATTTTAAGGTTTGTATTTGTCCCTAGAATTGACCTTAAGTTTGGAGGTACTAGAGTTTGAGTACAAGAGCCCTTTTAGAAGTTTGTTTTTTTAAAAGGCCTCTTTCTTTTTTGTTTTTTTTTCTTCTTCACTCTCAGGTGTTTGTGGGCTGTGTTCACATTTTAAAACATGATAAAATGTATAACTTAGATGTATAAGGGACAGAGAAAAAAGGCAAATCCTTCCAAGGACTTTGGTTTTTCCTAAAGCCAGTAATTTGCAAGCCTAAATTAAGATAAATAGGGGAATTGGTAAAGAATAGGTGACCTTTGAAGTGGATTAAAAGTGAATTTCTAGTTTTGTAAAGATCTGTAAGATAAGGACTGTTGCCTTTAATTCCTCAAAGAACTGAGTTGTAACTTAAATGACATCATGATTTACCTATCCAACTATATTATCTTTAATTTGTTTTTTTTTTTCTTTTGTGTACCTAGTTCTAATTAAATGTTCCTTGTAGTATTGAATAACCTCCCTTTGGTATAAGGGGGACCCCACAAAGGGGGCAAAGAATATTACCGGTTCAAAATCCAGAGTCACTCTCCATGAGAGCCAAAAGAAAGCCGACAACCTGTATACCCCAGGCAGTTAGAAGCCAAGCCCAGTTACAGAAACCAGAAAAGCAAGAAGACAGTAGGTATTTCTGTGACGGAGAGGATCAATAACCAATGGGTCTGGATGTGGAAACGAAGAGACAATGAGAAATTTTATATTCTTCTCTCAACTAGGCCCTACAGGCAGAGATTCAGAAGAGCTGATTGTGGTGAGAAACTTCACCCTTCTCTGGCTTCTGCCCATTTTTCCAGGATCCCCTCTGTGGGCTCTGGTATCCACCAGTTTCCCCTTAGCTGTTTAAAGGAATGATGTGGCACGTTACCAGAATACCCCTCAAGGTTGTCAACTCTGGGAGGGATCCATTTGGGGGCCCTTCTTTGAAGGTAGATAAGGGGGGAGGTGGACATCAACTTGGTTTGCAGTTGTGCAGTCTCTTCAGCATGGAAAAACCATTCAGGCAGGAGATCAGTAGAATGAGCCCTCAAAGGAGGGCAGAGGGGAGAAGTAGGAGTTTCATAGGTACCTCTTCCATCTTTAATTTATTAGCCTTTTGCAATGAATCTTTCAATGAAACTCTTTGGAATTTGAAACTTTTTGGAGGTTTCTACTTGCCTATTAAAACAGGTATCATGTTCTGTTTAATTTGGGGACCCTTGTCTTTAAATGTACTTCTTAAAGGATCTTACCTAATTGGCACATTCTCCATAATGGCCATTGCCTTTCTAGGCGGGAATTCTCCTGAGGCCTGGGAGCAGTTTGGTAGGGCCCTAGCACCAAATGGGATGTCACTCACCTTTCTGCCTGGCGTAATTTTGGGGCCTCAGCCTGATGGCCACCACGCCAAGTTCCTCAAGACATAAAACAAGCTTAGTAAGATGTTGTCATTTTGCTAGATGCCCGTAACTTCTGGGACTATTGTTCTCAGCTATAAACAAACTAGAAGGTGGTGCATTTGACTCTTTATATTTTAAGAGTGCCATTAGCTAAGCTTTTGGGTCTCTCAGAGCCAAACTAATACCTAAGTGATGGGCTGCAGAGTTGGGATTATGCATATTTTCCAGTTCCCTCACTGCACAGAAGTTTCCTTGAGGTTGGTGGGTGATCTGGTGTCAATCTAAGCCATTCTGAGAACCAGCTTATCCTACCATGGGAGTCTTCCTGAGGGGGCGAGTGCTCTAGCAGCCTTTAAATGCTCCGACCATGCCCACCAATTTGACGGCATTTGGCACCTGAAACCCCCATTAGCAGTAGCCTGTATTTACACAAAACAAAACAAACACATGCACTTTATTGTACCCATGATAATGAAGAGATATTACTGTATCATGGTCATAAGAAGGCCCTGTGTGCACCACTATCAGATCTCATGGAAACTTGCTGAAATTTTCAACCCAG
The DNA here is from genome assembly GCA_028534135.1 of Potos flavus. NCBI lineage: Eukaryota > Metazoa > Chordata > Mammalia > Carnivora > Procyonidae > Potos > Potos flavus. The sequence goes on from CM052885.1 coordinate 79,769,041, forward strand.
GGAATTATGGTCCGAAAACCTGGGGGCTTGGCTCTGGGCCAATCCTTCTGCCAGCCCAGCCGGGCTGGAGGCAGACATGCCAGCTCGATCGGCTCCGGTCATAACCTTTTGCTCGTGCATGCTGACCTGACCTGTGAAGGAAAGCCAATTAGATCAGGAGCTCTAAGGCAAAACATGCAGAGCTCAGAAACAAGGGAAACTTACCCACTCCGAGAGTTTGTGGGACCAGGCCTGTGTTTCTCATTGTCCTCAGATGCTGCCAGAAGTTCGCTTCCATCCTGTCACTGTCGCCAAATCTGTTATATAACAAAAATTCATCCTAATAAATTTTAAAGATCTAATTGGCTTTATTAATCAGCTTATGAGTCAGGCAGCATCCCTTCTAGTAAGTAGAGGGGAGCTCCAAAGAGCTATTGGTGAGGAAAGGTTTTTAAAGGTAGAGAGGGAGAGGAAAAAAGGGAATTATTGGCCAAGAATCAGTTATTTTAGGCAAGGTCACCATCCTAAGGGGGCCCAGGGATCTGTCAGTACATTTCCTCACGCTGACCAGGAAGGTCCCCTGGGTACTGGTTAGAGACTACATTTCTGGGGGTTGAAACTGCAGGTTTAGAGTAGGTATTAAGTCACAGTTTACTGACATGAGGCCTTGAGTCACACCATTGTAGGCCTGTGTTTGGGTTTTTTTAACAGGGGGAATTAAATCTCCTAAGCACTATGGTGGTAATTTTAGGAAGAAACCCACACATATTCACAGGATGGGCCTTCCAGCCACAGATCCCTTGACCTCACTTCCCTATGTAGCCCTTGGACACTCACCCCCCAAGGGAATTTGGGTCAGCACAGTCATGGGGCCAGAATGAGTACTTCTGACTGGTAAACTGTGGGTAATATTTGCTGAGAGGTCAGCTTGTCAACAGAGAGGAGCAGAACTCTGAGACCACGTGTGCCTCAGGGCTAGAACTTCAGAGGCTGCTCCCCACCCCACCCCCAACCACCTCGTGCCCTGAGAAACTTGCACTTGGAGCCAGACTGATTTTCATAAGACCTGCCGCCAAGACTTGGTGAATGGTGCTTTTTATAAAAATAAAAATACGTGGTAGCATGTGGGTGTGCATTGTTCTCCAACAGTGAGAACTGTCTTGTTCCAGGAACTTCAGCCAAGCTCTACGTAGCATTTGGGTCCAAGCAGTGACCTGTAGCCACCACTTCATCCCTGCTCCATGGACCATGATCCTCCTGCCTCTGCTGCTCCCTTCCCATCACAGCTCAAGGGCTTGGTGGCATCTCAAACAGGACTTCTGAGTCCTCTAGGCATAAGCTTAAAAGAAACGTTGCAGCCAAGGTCCCCGGCATCCTCCACTGCAGATGCTTTGTGTAATTTTCAAACCCAGGCCATATTAACTCTCTGACTCATGTGCTTTAAACTTTAGCCCATGGTCCTTGATGCTCATTGCCCTGTTCTAGAATCACCTGTGAACGATGAAAACCATGGACGCCTGTCCCCCACCCCTGAGCATTGACCAGATGCTCCTGGGTGGTGTCTGGCCTTGAATTGTGGTCAGAGGATCCTGCCCAGTGACTAGGGAGAGAACCACTGGCTGGACCATGAGCCAGACTCTCAGAGACAGTTCTCAGAGCTGTCAGCCTCAGGCAGGCTGTGTGCCACTCCCCTTGTTCTGACCCCAGAGGGGACAAAGGAGAGAGTCCCTGTGCCACAGAGTGGGATCAGGGGGCAGTTCTGTCCGCTGATGCAGGACACAGAGATCACAGATGACAGAGAATGGGGTGGGGTGGGAAGGGGGAAGTGAGGTAGGAATCAAAGGCAAAAGAAATGTAGCTTAAATTAAAATCCCCTTACAGCTTACAGCCCACTGACAGACACTTGAAACATACAGAGTGTGACCTTCCTCAAAGAATTCATGGCTGCCTTGGAGCCTTAATTTTTAAAAGTAACCTTATCTTGGCAGCAGCTGGCCCCTCAAGGTCCCAAAAGCCTTGCTTCCAGATTCCTTGGAGATTTGCGCTATCCCTAACCCCACTAATTCAAAGTACACAATCTATCACTCCTCACGATCCCAGTGCAGCTCTTTCTGCCCACAGGTCCCGTCCCATGAATAGGGAAGGGGTGAAGGTCTAGGCAGGAGAGACAGAAGGCCCCTGACTCCCCTGACTGGACTTGGAAACTATTCCTTGCAGGTGGAGATGCCAACATAGAGCAGAACAAGGGATAGGACAACAAACTAAGACAGCACAAAAATCTCAAGGCCATGAGCTTTCCTGTCAGTTCTCAATAGAAGACTGCCAGTAAAACCCTAATGGCAACCCATTTGGGACCCCTCTCACTCTAGAAAGTTTTTTTTTTCCTTTCTGTTCTCACCTTCATTTAACAAACTTTTACTTCCCTTCGCCCTTTTGTGTCCACATCCATGAAACAAGAACCCAGTAACCCTACAACAAGTCACCTCAACAAGAGGAAGGAGGAACAGCCTGAGATCTTTCCCTAAGACCAGGATGTCCTTCACCTGTGGCTGCAGGAGCAGTGACTCTCGATGTGGCTCAGAAACAGGAAGGGATGGGTGGGACCAGACTGGGCCTGGGCGGTGTGTGGGTGTCTTGGACTGAGACTCAGTCATTAGGCTCCCTCCTTCAGGGCCCCCCTGAGATTCATCCTGACTCTTCTTCAGGGTCAGGCTGCCCAGACACAAAAAACCACCAGTCTCTCTTAAATACATATTTCCTAATTAATTACTTGGGTGTATTTCAGGCATAGCACTGGCTTCTAAATTGACCCACTTCTAGTCACCACTGGGCATATTTAAGGCCTATATACATCCATGATTAAAGCAAATATATGCCTTTATAAGTAGCATTTACCAGGGGATCCTGAAGTCTTGGAAAGGGGCTTCCTAACAAAACTCACCCAGAGCCTCACTTATCGTTCAGGGGGAAGGTGTATTTCAGTTGACATGATTTTTGGCTGATATTGACACACCACCAGCTCCCTTGCAGCCCAGTGTTCTGGGCCCTTCACTAACCCCAGAAGGAAGCTGCCCCCCGCCCCACCCAGACAACCCACTGCAAGCAGGAACCTAAAGGCAATCACATGCTAATAATACTAATAGGTTCAAATAAGAATCACCCATAGCTGCTAAAACCACTGGAGAAAGTGACTGGAAAACAGGGCACTTAGAGAGTTTCAAAGAATCTTCCTACAGATGACTGAACAAATTACAACGGGAGCAAGATCTATGGAGAAACCTGTCAGACTCTACCTTACACAAATGATCAGCATCAATGTTGCTAGGAATGGGGCAAACCCACATCATGTGTCTCCTGATATGATGCCCTGAGAATCACAAAGCATCACCCATGCGGTGCTTCTGCCAAAAATGTGTACCTTGAATCTAATTGTCAAGAAACCATTGGGCAGACCCAAACTAATAATCCAAATATAGTAGCATATATCAACTATTTTTTTAAAACTTTATTTTCTAAGTGATCTCTACACCCAATGTGTAGAGCCAAGAGTCATACGCTCCACCAACCGAGCCAGCCTGATGCTCCTATAAACTATTATCATAAACAATAAAAATGTGTTCTGTACTCTTAAAAAATGTGAATGGCATTGAAGACAAAAACAAAACAGTTGTTCCAGATTAAAGGAGATTAAGAAAATAATAGCTAAATGCAAAGTGTAATCCTTCCCCCGAAGCTGGACCACATAGGGAAAAAAATGCTGTCAAGGACATTTTGGGGAAAACTGGAATTTCTAGAAAGAACTGATTATTAACGATAATAAAATATTGATATAGTGGATCAGTGTTAAATTTTCTGAATTTGATCATTATGTTGTGTTTATATATACATAAAAAAAGAAAGAAAGAAAGAAAATCCTTTTCTCAGGAGTACTTCTTTCTTAGGTAGAAGTATTTAGTACACCTATGGCCCTTTACACAAGGGTCATAAAAATCCACATCTCAAAAGTGTTAGCAAGAAATGACAATTAAAATATGTATATGTATATATATAATTCTATATTTCAGATGTCCTTCCTGACTCTTATAATGAGCCTGCCTTTCAGAACATGGGTTTTCTTTCAAATTATTGTTCCTAAGTGTTTATGGACTAGAAAACCAGAGAATAAGATTTCTTTGAATTGTGTATAAAGTAAGAGTTAATCAACTCTGAGTGGATCTTGGGGTCTTCCTGATGAATAAAGTACATTAAATAAAGCGGTGGACCTTTTGTCATCTACCTGAGCTATGTAGGGTCATTTTATACTTGCTTTTGGAGTTTGGGTTGGTTGATTTCCTGGAAAAATAATTTTTGGATAAAGTGTACCAATATTAAAATAATTTAGTAGTGATTCAAAAATTAGTTTATTAAAAAAAATTTCTTAGAAAATTTCAGATATGTTTCTGAAAAGTTCTATGAAGCACAATTTTTGTAGTCTATTTAAGGCGACCTTGCAATGGTTCCTTCTCTGAAGTATAAAAGAATTTGAAACCGTATACTTGCTCTTCCATAAGTTAACTTGCTTAGAGCAGGTCATGTTGGGCTTTCAGTTTCTAAGTGTGCACATCAACCAAGCCTAGGAAGATCACAGAAGGACTTGTATTTCCAGGAATAAGGCAGGATAGGGCTCAGACCAACCTCCTACTGGAAAGAGTCAAAAATGTTAACTAAAAGAAATGTGGCTTTTTTTTTAATTTTGTTTTGTTTTGCTTCTTAAAAACATCAAAGATTTGGCAAGAGAGTAAGGAAATAAAGTCCAAATAAAAGGGAAAACAAGATCTCTGAAAGTTAGGTGGTACCCTAAAGCTGTTTTGAACTAAGGGCATTTGCCAATGTGGGCAAACTTGAACTTTTAATTTTATGTGTTTTTGCCATATGTAGATATGTGTGTGTACATGCAGAAGAGAGAAATAAAGCAAAGGCTGGCAAGTGGTATATGGTTGTGTATCCGTCCAGTTTAAACCAGAGAAACAGAACCAAAAAAAATTTATATACAGCAAGGCATTGGCCTGTAGGATTGATGACCAGGCTGGCAGAAGAGAGAAAGCACTCAGGGAAGGCAGGCTGGAACTCGCAGGTACAGGCAGAGTTTCTCCTTTCTCAGGGAAACTCTGTTCTGCTCTGAAGACCCCTGAACAGACTGGATAGAGTCCACCGATGACCTAGGATCATCTCCCTTCCTTAAAGCAAACTGACCATGAACTTTGATCACACCTACAAAATGCCTTCACGACCACACCCAAATAAGCATCTAACTGAGGACAAAGGACTGCCCGAGATAAAACTGACCATCTATTTTTGCAACATGTCTATAATTTTGAAATCTTTCTAAACAGAAGGTGTCAAACACTGTGCTACCCAATTCCTTTCTCAAACCAGGGTGAAATAGAAGAGTCTGAAGACCCCCAGCCCTCCTGCCTCACTGACTCACAATTCTGACCCTGTGGTGAGTACAGCAGCAATTTAAGGACCAGACCTGTTTCTTTAACACCCTGATGAAATTAATTTGCAGCATCTGTGATGGGGTGTTATGCCTTGGTCACATGAAGCAGTGCCTCTCAAACTTCTGTGTGACTCACTTGTTCCTCACGAAGAAGAAAAACAATCGCATCTACAGAAAGAAATGGAGAGAATAAATAACTGAAAACAAAAAAAGATATATTATTTTTCTTATTTGTTTTTCTCTCAATTTCCACAAGCTAACCTGGACCAGAGGAATCCATTGTATATACATGTTAGTATGATACAGGCTTCTCCCCAAAATAAAACTCTGTGCTTTACTTTTATCCTGGCTTTTTTTTTTTTTTTTTTTTTTTTTGTAGAGGGGGCATATCCCAAGGGGGGCCTTCCCAGATAGCTCACTTCTTTCTTCTCCACTTTGCAGACTGACACGAGTGTTGTGTACACAGGCACATGAACACAGTTGCTGTACTTACAAGCATTAGTATTCTAATGAGATAAAGGTAACTGTCACTCATGCCATGGTCCATCTGCACAGGTGCAAGCGGGAGGCTGAGTCCAAACTGGCCTGGGTGATCTGGGGTGGCTGGGCAGTCCTTGGTGCTGGAGAGGTACTTTTGGTTTATCCACAGGATCAGCTGGTAAGAGTTTAAGGAAGAATGTGGGACAAAGGTCGGTGAGCACAAGCAAGTGGTGGTAACAGATCTTAGGGTCTAGCCGGTGACATAGCCCCTGATGAGGGAAACAAAGACAAGAGAAATGTAGCTTAAATTAAATCTCCTTATAGCTTACAGCCCACTGACAGATACCTGAAATGTGCAGAGCATGACCTTCCTCAAGGAACTCGTGGCTATCTCAGTGCCTTAATGCTTATGTCTTACTGAAGACCAAAAGTAACCTTATCTTAATGGTAGCTAGACCCTCAAGGTCCTGAAAGCCTTGCTTCCAAATTCCTTAGAGACTTAACCGATTCCTAACCTCCATGAATGAAAAAGGATATATAGTCAGTCACTCCTCACAATCCTAGCGCAGCTCTCTCTGCCCACGGGTCCTGTCCCTGTGTGATAATAAAATCACCTTTTTGCCCCAAAAGCATCTCAAGAATTATTTCTTAGCCATTCGCTCACAAACCCAAAAACTTCCAAATTTCATCAATAACCTTCAACTTGGGGTATATCAAGAATAGCTCAACATGAAGCAGTTTTATTCTTGTGACGTCCCTGTGGTGCAGAAAACATGCTTCTGGGGAGGAGGGGCAAAAACCAGAGGAGAATGGAATTACTTCTTAACTGTTGGTACCTTAATAAACAGCTATTGTCAAACAAGTACATTCAAACCCTGACTTCCCTAAGGCAGTCATGTCAGCCCTCTTTTTATTCCATTAATATAAGCATAGCTCTCCATGCAGGTTTCATTTCCTACAATTTGAGACATTAAAAACAAGTGGTATAATGACTGTTTTCAACTCTACTTCTTTTTTTCCACATCCCTTAGGGATTAACCCTTCCTTCTCTCACTGAAATAATTAACTCCGATTCCATAAGACTGAAGCTATGATGGGAGGAAATGTTGACATCATTTTCTCAAAAAAAACAAAAACAAGCTTAAGAGTGTCAGCGAGCCCTCCTGCTCAACCCTAGGCCCCCATCATTAAAAAACCAGAAATACACAAGACTGCTTAACTCATGCTCTAATTAAAACCCATTGTGCTTCTTTCTTATCACACTTTCTTGAGGCATTAACAATGATGTTTTGCAATGACCAAAATGTTCCAACCTCCAGACCAGAAAAGCCCTGATAGCAAAGAAATGCCTAGAAGGCCACGCCCCACAGGCCCCCTTCTCCGCCCACCATCTTGGGCTGATTGCTTACAGTCCCACCCATGATCATGTGCTCTCTGCCCACTCTCCTGCAAGTACCTCTCTGAACCTCTCTCTACAAAACTGTAGGTGTCCATCTTGGTAGCAGGGAGGTCTGATGTTAAGGTTTGAGCCTGCCACCTCGCCTGGCCGACAACACCCGAAGTAAATCTCTCCTTTTCTCTTTTCTAAACCCTTGTCTCTTGAGCTATTGGCTTCTCTTGCAACGAGTATATCCGAGTTTATTGCACAACAGTGTTGGCAAACCTAGCCAAGAGCTGCACTTTCAATTTGTCCAACCCGTTTAGGACTCCCCAGGATAGAACAATGGCCATGGCAGTGCACCAGGGCTCACCTGTTCATTTCCTGAGTCAGTGGCAAGAGCTATTCCAGTTCATTCATTAATGCAGCTAACATTTACTGATCCCTGATATTTGCCATGCACTGAGAATCACAGTGAACAAAACAGACAAAATATCAAGTTTACGTTCTAGTTGTAGAGAGAGAAAAGAAGAAAAATATAAATTAGCCATTCAGAAGGTGCAATGGAAAAAATAAATAAACCAGGAAAGGAGAATGAGAAGGTGGAGAAGGGTGGGGGTGGAGGGGCGGGTGTCACAATTTTAAAGACTGAGGTCAGGAAAGGTTTCATTGATCTTTTAGTAACTGCCCTTATTTGAAGTGGGGAACACCCGAGTGTTGGAGGGAGGTACTCAATCCACAGTGTAGTTTGGGGTATGAGCAGCTTGGGTGTCTTGGGCCACCCAGGTGGAAAGGCCATCAGATAGATTTGGAGGTAGGTTCTGGTACCAATTAATAATTCTGGTCACCAGTTCAGATGTGTGGGGTTTTTTTCTCTACACCACCAAACCGAGTTCCAATATCAGCTGGGTGTCCTATAATTTAATTCAATTCTGACATTATCTACCCGGTGATTGTTAAGGGTTCAGTCCTACAAGACATCACCCCCCACTTCAGATGCTTGTCGCATGTCCAGGTTATCACCTGTGCTTCTGACCAACCCGCTGGAAAGTGGAGGTTCCAACAACCCCCTCCTTGGATTCTTTTTTTTTTTTAAGATTTTATTTATTTATTTGGCAGAGAGATATCACAAGTAGGCAGAGAGGCAGGCAGACAGAGAGGGTGAAGCAGACTCCCCGCTGAGCAGAGAGCCCAATGCGGGGCTCAGTCCCAGGACCCCGAGATCATGACCCAAGCCGAAAGCAGAGGCTTTAACCCACTGAGCCACCCAGGCGCCCCTCCTCCTTGGATTCTATTAACTTGCTAAAATGGCTCACAAAATTCAGAGAAACATTATCATTCAATGTTATTTATTTGTTTATTTAGTCAACTCACAAACAGCCAGAAGAGATGCACAGGGCAAAGTACAAGTACGGGGAAAGGGTACTGAGCCCCCTGCCCTCTCCAGGTGCACCTTCTCCCTGAATCTTTAGGTGTTCATCAACCTGGAGCTCTCCAAGCCCCATCGTTTTGGGTTTTTATGGAGGCTTAGTTGCATTATCAATGACTGAAACATTGGCCAGTGGCAACTCATTTAGCTCCCATTGTCTTTCCTCCCTGGAATTCAGGGAAGTTAGGACTGAAAGTTCCAGCCCTCTAATCACATAGTCAGTTCCCCTAGCTTCTTAGGTGGGGGTCCAAAATCCATTAACATCACAAGAGACACCTGTGTGCTCTCACCACTTAGGCAATTTTGAAGGTTTTAGGAGCTCTGTGCCAGAATCAGGACTAAAACCAAATACACATCTCCTACTATAAATCACACCATCACAGGACGTAAGGTGGCTGTTTTGAGCTGGAGCTATCTGGTGGCCCTGTGTGGGCGTAGAGCTGGTATTAAAACCATGAGACTGAACCAGACTCTGAGGGGAAGGGTGCACCTAGGGGTAAAAAGAGATACAGGGCCTGAGCTTGGGTGAACCCCTTAGGACCGGCCTGGATGAAGTTCTCAAGGAGGAGGCCAGATCTAAAATTCTTCACATGTAGACCAGCAAAAAAGATAAGCAACACTTCTGATGTCTCGGAATTAAGAAAAGAATCGAGATCATACTGCCCTTTCTAATCTACCTGCAAAGAGCCCTGGAAAGATACCCCAGGCAGAATCTGGATCCCTGGTGTCTGTCTCCCTGCAATCTGGGACAGTGTGTTGTGTTGAAGTACCTGTTTATATGTGTTTCTCCTCATCAGACCCAGGACTTTGCGAGGGCAGGACCTGAGTTTTTAGATTTCTAAAGTCAGTACCTGACATCCTGTGTGCCATGAGTACTTACTGGATCAGTGATTGATAAATCACGTCATAGTCAGGGAATTGATACCATTTTTCATGGAAGATAAATGAGTGCTTGGTAGATCTGCCATGATGTGACTCAGGTAAAAACTATAGTAATAAGAGGAAGCAGCCCTCAGGGGCACCACCAGGGGGCTCAGGCCCAGCTCGAACAAGGAAGGATAGCACTTGTAGATATTCACAAGTAAAATAAAGCACAATATACTGCTGTTGACCGAGAAGTTTCTCTTCAGTACTTGAACCTGTGTAAGTCAGACATATCTTTTTAGGGAACTTTGACAGTCTGTAACCAAAATTCTTTGTAGCCTTTGTAGGGGCCAAGGATAGGCCACTCAAAGATGGACCACTTTGCAATTAAGATTATTTTGAGTTAAAAACCAATCAAAACCTAGCATATTACAGCAAAGGAAACAGTCAACAAAACAAAGAGACAACCCACAGAATGGGAGAAGATATTCGCAAATGACACTACAGACAAAGGTCTGATATCTAAGATCTATAAAGAACTCCTCAAGCTCAACGCCCAAAAAACAGATAATCACATCAAAAAATGAGAAGACACGAACAGACACTTCTCCAAAGAAGACATACAAATGGCTAACAGACACATGAAAAAATGTTCATCATCATTAGCCATCAGGGAGATTCAAATCAAAACCACACTGAGATACCACCTCACACCAGTCAGAATGGCCAAAATCAACAAGACAGTAAACAACAAGTGTTGGAAAGGATGTGGAGAAAGGGGAACCCTCTTCCACTGTTGGTGGGAATGCAAGTTGGTGCAGCCACTTTGGAAAACAGTGTGGAGATTCCTCAAGAAATTAAA
>CM052885.1:79780011-79820626 GCA_028534135.1 Potos flavus
TCAACAGATGAATGGATCAAGAAGATATGGTCCATATATACAATGGAATATTATGCCTCCATCAGAAAGGAAGAATACCCAACTTTTGTGTCAACATGGACGGGACTGGAGGAGATTATGCTGAGTGAAATAAGTCAAGCAGAGAAAGTCAATTATCATATGGTTTCACTTACTTGTGGAGCATAAGGAATAACATGGAGGACATTAGGGGAAGGAAAGGAAAAGTGAATTGGGAGAAATTGGAGGGGGAGGTGAACCATGAGAGACTGTGGACTCTGAGAAACAAACTGAGGGTTTGGAAGGGAAGGGTGGGGGGATGGGTGAATCTGGTGGTGGGTAATAGGGGGGGCACATACTGCATGGAGCACTGGGTATGGTGCATAAACAATGAATCTTGGAACACTGAAAAAATAAAATAAAATAAACAAAACAAAACCCTAGCATATTGAGGAAAACTCTTTGCCTCCCCTACAACTACCTAAAAAGAATTTAGATAGAAGGCCTGCTGCAGGAAGAGAGCTACCACCATAAATAACTAGATTTTGATATAAACTAGGTGTGATGGGGAGGTACCTAGCAAGGCCTGTTTGGTTTATGTGTTCTGTGTCCCATTGTTTTTGTAGGCCCAGGCCCAGCGAACATGTTACCAAACTTTTATTCTTTCTCATTCTTTCTGAGGATAATATTCTTTCCCTTTGAAGTCCTAGACCCTAACCCTTCTCCTTAATTCAAGATGACATACCTACTTCAGTTTGCCTGACCGTCTTTGGAATTTTCTTATCTGTGTGGACTCCTCATACATACAAAATTAAATTTTATTTTCTCCTGTTAATCTATCTTGTCAATTTGATTCTTAGTTCAGCTAGAAAGTTGTAGAAGGGGACAGGAAATTCTTGTTCCCTGACATGGTAATTTCAATTCTAGGAAGAAAATAATCCAAAATATGTACTGAGGCTATTTTTTCCTATAATAGTGTGTATCCCATTATTACTCATTTTAGTGGAAAAAAAAAAAAACAAACCTATGAACAGCCTAAAGGTCTAGCATTAGAAAGAAAGCTAAGCTATGGAATAACTAGGTAAATAGTTACTAATAAATATGATCGATTGATTTATAACATATTTATTAATAGCTAACTTTAGCAACTTAGACACGTAGTTGATAGAGCAGAGCTTTCTGAGATGATGTAACACATGAAATGTTCATGACATAATGACAATGCAGAAAAGCAGCATTGAATTACAATCATCACATGAGATCAGCATGGTCGACTGTGCATTCAATGCACACAGGTCCAGTGACATGCACGCACAGAATGCATATTGTTTATACTTTTCTTTGTTTTCTCATTTGTTTTTATACTAAATACATTGTACTCATTGGATTAAAAAATAAACTTTTATTTTCAAATATAGGGGAGAGTTGCATAAATCTGCTTTCTGTCTTTTAAATTCAGGTTTTTCCAGGCACCTGGGTGGCTCAATGGGTTAAAGCCTCTGCCTTTGGCTCAGGTCATGATCTCAGGGTCCTGGGATGGAGCTCCACATCGGGCTCTCTGCTCAGCAGGGAGCCTGCTTCCCCCTCTCTCTCTGCCTGTCTCTCTGTCTACTTGTGGTCTCTCTCTCTGTCAAATAAATAAATAAAATCTTTAAAAAAAAATCAGGTTTTTCTTCACCTCATGGTGCTGACTTTTTTCCAAAAATTAAAAATAGCTTGGGGGGTGGAGGGGAGGAAGGAGAGGGAGGGAGGGAGGAAAGAAGGAAGGCAGGAGAGGGGAGATGAGGAGAGGGGAGGAAGCTGTTCCAAGTTAAAGAGGAAAAGGAAGAGAAGTAGAAGCAACCATTCCAAGTAGTCAAGGGCTGCCCTCCTCCGTGTGGCAGCCATGCCTAATCATTCCCATGCCTGAGACCCTCCTAGACTTCCAGAGGAGGCTCCCTGTGGCAATCAGGCAGATCTTGTTGTATCGTGTTTCCCAGTCACTGCATTCTTCACACTGGAGGTCTGTGGCAGCTCTGCCTGGAGCAAGTCTGTTGGAGCCATTTTCCCACAGCATTTGCTCCCTTCATGTCTCTGTGTTATATTTTGGTGATTCTGGCAATAGTTCAAACTTTTTCATTAATCTCAGACTCATTATGGTGACCTTTGATCGGTGATCTTTGATGTTACTGTTGGAGCCTGAAGATGTGGCTGAGTTACTGCAATCTCATCATGATAAAACTTTCACAGATGAGGACTTGCTTCTTACAGATGAGCCAGGAGAGTGGTTTCTTGAGATGGGATCTACTCCTGATGAAGATGCTGTGAAGATTGCTGAAATGACAACAAAGGACTTAGAATATGACATCAACTTAGTTGATAAAGCAGCAGCAGGGTTTGAGAGAATTGACTCCACTTCTGAAAGTTCTTCTGTGGGTAAAAGGCAATCTAACAGCATTGCCTGCTACAGAGAAATCATCTGTGAAAGTAGGATGGACGTTGATGCAGCAAACTTCATTGCTGTCTTACTTTATGAAATTTCCAGCCTTCAGCAACCATCATCCTCATCAGTCAGCAGCCACCAACATGGAGGCAAGACCCTCCACCAGCAAAAAGATAGACTCATGAAAGCTCAGAAGACAGTTAATGATCTTTGAAACAAAGTATTTTTTTACTAAGGTAAATACATTATTGTTTAGACACAATGCTGTTGCACACTTAATAGACTACAGTATAGTAGAAACGTAACTTTTATATGCACTGGAAAACCAAAAAAAAAAAAAAATCATTTGACTCACTTTATTTTTGGTATTTGCTTTATTGGGATGGTCTGGAACCAACATTATAAACTAATCTATAGTGAAAAATAAAATAAAATCACTTCAGCCATTGTCTCTAGGGATAAGGGCCCAAAATGACTGGGAAGGGGAATGAGGGAACTTTCTGGGTGATGATCATGTTCTGTACCTGATAGGGGATAGGTTACACAGGGCTACACATTTGCCAAAATTAAGTAAATGTACACTTCAGATTTGTGCATTTTCCTATAGGTAAGTTTTACAACAAATGAAAAATCTATAAATAAACGAAGACCTCTAGTTCATGTTATGCATGTTTAAATGTTTAGAGGTGAGCTTATACTGATGTCTGTAACTTATTTCGAAATGCATGAAAATAAGATGGACTGATAGATGAATAGAGAATGGACAGGTGGATAGACATGTGATAAATAAGTAAAGTACAATATTAATGCTAGAATCCAGGTGGTGGGAATATGGATATTGGCTATAAAATTCTTCTAACCTTGTTGCACATTTGAACATGATCACAATACAACGTCAGGGAAAATGCATCACCTTCCCAACCTCCTCACCTCACCTTGGGCCCCTCCCTCCCCTATCCTCCCCATCTGCCCCTTCCCAACTCCCCCCCCCCCTTCTTCCTCCCCTCCAGTAATCACAGGCCCCTTGGCTCCTACTTGGCAACAGTATTTTCACTACGTTCCAGGCAAACCAGTGGTAGCACAAAGCACTGGCCTGGACGGCTCCCAGTGTTAAAGATGTATTATTCTAACATTTATTAAAATGTTAAGGAAGACTTTATTCAATACTATTGCAATATGGGTCAAGATTATCCAAACAGGAGAGAAACACCGAGCTCAACTCTGAAGACAGCAAAGACAAATGGGGATTTACAGCCAAGGTGGGGTGGGGGTGGGGTGTAATTCTTGCTACACTGACCTAACAAGACTCTCTCGCAAAGGACTAGACATCAAAGTTGGGGAAAATGAACAGATGTCAAGGTTGGGGGGTCCTCACTAGGACAGGGTTAGCAGGACAGCTGGGTAGGGTCAAGACTGGGCAAGGCCCAGGTTTAGTGGAGAGACAGCTTGGAGGAGCATCAGTAAAGCTCAGTCAGTTCTTGTCATTAGGTCCTCCTCTGTGAGTGGCAGGAAGGGGAACCAAGGGACACCATGGAGAGGACAGGGCTGCCCTCAGTGGCCTCAGAGGTCAAGATCCAATACCCAGTGCACCAGTTCCAATGCTATCCCCGGCAGGAACAGGAATCCCTCCACTGCCCTGTGCAGATTGCTAAATGAACTGGAATTCAAGTTTGCACAAACACTGAGAGGGAAGGCAGAGCAACAACCTCACCATGGATTAGAAAAGGAAACTGACCACACCGCAGAAATGTCAAGGGTATTGCTCAACCCGAATCAGATCCATCTTATTTTCCTTGCTGCCAGGGCTGAAGCCCAGAGAGACTTCAGAGCACCTAGCTGCACAAGCCGCCGGCCTATGTCCCTGGATGCCCTCTCCCAGCCCCTGCCTCCTTGGCTGAGGTGCTGCAGACACCCGAGCTGCTCTGGTCAGTGTGCTGCTGTGAAATTAAAGGGTAATATAAAGCAGTGGGGACTGTTTACAGGGTGGACCCTAGGCAAAAGCTTCCAAAAGATTCTCTTACGCAAATGCAAAACAGATAGTGGGCACTGTACTCTTTCTTGCCTCTTTCTATAGGGGCTATCAATAGGCTTACCTGTGACTATCACAGTTTCATAATGACACAGCAGCAATCCCTATCAGAGTCCTAAGTGCTTTACACCAAGGTTTAACTGCAAGTTTTAGAAGCCCAAATGTTCAGAAGCTCCATGCTTGGTCAACTTGATATAATCACTTGCTACTATAGCCAACGTTTTATTCACTTGGTCACTTATTCATTATAGCATTATTGAATATTCACTTATTATTTATTACAGAGAACATCTGTCACTCTCTCACTTAATTTCTTTCTCTACTAGTTCAGATCATGGGATCAACAGCCACATGAGCAGCCTTGTGGAAACAGGGTTTTTCCCTTCATCTGGCAGAAGGGAAACACACTCGCCTCCTGGACACATGTGCTCTTGTTTCCATGGTGCATGGGTGCTGTAAGCCCCATGCTTCAGTCTTGAGTTCATTATTTCTCTCTAGGTCTCTCCTAGCTTATCCTTGAAGCTGGAGGCTACGGATAAGAGCTGCTCCATCATTTTAAACCAGATTGAAGCATCACCACTGCAGCCTGCTCATCTCCGTGGGTTCTGACCCCCAGTCACTACTATCAACAAAGAAGCCCACCTCTCCAAATCTGTTATGTTTGCCCAGGGTCATTCAAATGGCTGGGACAGATGTGCAGCCTTCCACCTCTTACCTGATACACTGCAGGTTTCCCTGGTAGCTTCTCTAGGCACCCTCTGTTAGGGTTAGAGATGTGGCACATGCCAGAGTCCTAGTAGATAATTACAAATAGGCAACGTAGCGGATATGCAGCAGCACATGTCAGGTCATAACTCTCCACCACACTCACATCTGCGATCATGCTCTGGCTATTTGGGTGCCCTGCACTTCCTTCCCCATGACAAAAGATAAGAGGATCCCTTACATTTCAGCCTACCATCTGTGTGACATACCATTCTAAGACAGAAGCTCCAGCTGTCCTGCATGGGTGGGGAAATCACAGTGAGAACCAATCCCCACCTTCAGGAGATAGCCACTCCTGCTCAGAAGTACCTGGCCAGGGGACACCTGGGTGGCTCAGTTGGTTAAGCGTCTGCCTTTGGCTCCAGTCATGATCTCAGGGTCCTAGGATCAAGCCCTGTGTCCGGCTCTCTGCTCGGTGGGGAGTCTGCTTCTCTCTCTCCCTCTCCCTCTGGTTCTCTCTCAAATAAATAAAATCTTTAAAAAAAAAAAAAAGAAGAAGAAGTACCTGGCCAGGGGCAATCGTCTCTTGCCCTGCTCTGTGTATCTTCTCCTTTCTGTATAACTAAAACAGACTTTACCCACTCCCTTCTGCAGGTATATTAAAGCACAGATCTACACAGTCTTAAGCTGGCGGCCCTGTTAGCCCGCCCGGTACCCAGCTACCATGTCTTCTCAGTGTCTCTCCCTGGTCTCAGCAGACCTCTGGTCCTGTAGGTTTTGGCTGAAATGCCTCTGTTCTCCCTGACCATGTTCAGTAGCAGCACCTCTCTCCATCAACCCCCTTTATTTTGCTTCCAACAGAGCACCTATCACTCCTTAATGGTAATTACTGATCACTGCTCCCCACCCCTCCCCATGTACCCTAAACCTGTGCAATATCACAGCCACCAGCTACACTTGGCCATGGGGTATTTGAAATGGGACCAATCTGAACTGACACCTGCTGTGTGTGTAAAACGTACAAACAGGTTTCCAAGAACTGAGCACATACACAAAAGACATAAAAATATCTCATTAAACAATTGCTTGTGTATGTTGAAATAATACTTTGGATATACCGGATTAAATAAAAAATGTTCAATTTACTCTCACCTATGTCTTCTTCCTTTTAAAGTACTAGAAAATGCAAAGTCACACATGGTTCACATTGCATCTCTATTGGGCAGTTGCTCTGTGACAACAAGTCCAAGGCTCACTAGCCCATTCTTCGTGTACAGGCTGGAGACCTCGTGGCCAGGTAGAAGTTCCAGAAAGATTTGTTGGTTGAATAAATAAATGAGTTGTGAAAAAGAGAACCCGATGACCTTTTCCTAAATAAAGGTTAACTCATTTATGTTTTGCAAAAGAACTCCCCAGAATAGAGCGCAGATCTTCCTTAGCGTCTGAAACCGACCCCCTACTCCAGGGATTCCTAGACTTAGATCCAATGCTCAACCCACTGGAAGCCCAGAGCGCTATTTCCCGTTTCACAGGAGGCAGGGTTGGGGGTTACAAGTACTGCAGGCCCTGGGAGGAGTGACACCTTCTACAAGCCCACAGCGAGCTGGACTTGGGAACCCACCACCAGCGCCTGAGCAGGACCTGGGAAGGGGAGCCAGACTCAGGGAAAGGCCAGGGGAGTTGGGGAAGGTGGGCTTCGGTGGAGCAGAGAAGCTGGGGGGCGTGGCTGGGCGGGGCGAGGACAGCAGTCAGCGGGGGGGCGGGACTTAGGTGGAGGAGGGACGCCGGGAAGAGGGGCGGAGCTTGGAGGAGGGGAAAGAGCCTGACCTACGGAAATAAGGTCAGGAGATGGGGGAGTGGGGGCCCCAACTCAGGAGAGAGGGCTGGGACTGAGAGGGAGGAGCTGGGTTGGGGGAGTACAAGGAGCAGAAGCAGGACCCGGGAAGAAGGGCAGGACTTCTGAGGGGGCTGGACACCGGGCCAGGGGAGGGGCAGGCGGGGGCGGAAGAGGCGGGACCGGGGTGGGTCGGGCGGCCCGAGGGCGGGGCTGGGGGAATAAAAGCGCGACTGCTGAGCTGGGCGCTGCTCGCTGCCGCTGGATCACTGCCTGCTGAGCTTCACGAGAGTCCGAGCATACCATGGCTGGGCACCTCCGCACCCCGCTGCTCCTGCTGGCCGCCCTGGCCCTGACCCTGGCCCTGGCCGTGGCCGTGAGTCCCGGGACAAACAGGAGAAATGCCAAGTCTCCACTGGTGGGCGGCCTGTCGGAAGCCGACGTCAGAGAGGAGGGCGTGCAGCAGGCGGTGAACTTCGCCCTCAGCGAGTACAACAAGGCGAGCAACGACGCGTACCACAGCCGCGTACTGCGAGTAGTGCGCGCCCGCAAGCAGGTGCGTGCCCCCCGGGTGCCGTGAGCCGGGCTGTTGGGGTGGGGCGGCCCTGAGCTCCGGGTGTAGTCGTCAGACATTCCCAGCCCGGCCCATACCGGTCTGCCCAGCATCTCGGAGGGCTCAGTCTCCGAGCCCCTAGAGGGTGGGTGGGGACTGCGGACGCTTCCTTGCTTCTCAGCGGGCTGTGTCCCTGTTCTCTCTGGTCGCCCACAGCCTGCCCTACGCATGCCTGTCACCGGGAGTGCCTGGCCTTCCCGGTGAAGCCCATGGCCTTCATTTGTGTTTTCAAACTCCAGCCTGGCCAGAGACTGCGGTGTGGAGGTCAGGGCCCTTACCCTTGTGCGTCAGGGGATACGGAGGCTCGGTGCGAGCTGTCAACTAAATGACCACGGGCGAGGGAAAAACGGACCCCACACCTGACTGCCCTCCTGGCCCTGACACTAAATGATTTTTTAAAACACTTTTGTAACTTTTAATTCCAGATTTACAAAACGGTAGCAAAAATAGTGCATAAAATCCTTGTAGATTCTACACCTGGATTCTTTATATGTTAGTTTTGCCATTTTGCTTTCCACGGGGCACATACGTGTGTGTACGGGGATATATGCATTTGTTTTCCTGAGTCTTTTGAGAGTTAACACCTCAGTGTGTATTCCGTAGAAACAAGGGTGTTTTCTGACAAACCCACAATAATACTTTGGAAATCAGAACCAACTGTAACACAGTTATCGAATGCATAGCCCTTATTGAGATGTCACTGATCGTCCCACTGATGTCCTTTATAGCCCAGGACTGCCAGGCTATGTGCTGCAGCCACTGTCCTGCAACCTCTTTTACTCTGAAGTATCCCCTCCATCTATGAACTTGGCATTTCTGAGGATCCAGCCAGTCCTGGTGCACACTGGGGCTCAGTTTGGGCTTCCCCGTGTTTCCTTGAGGTGATTGGGGTCATGCAGAAGAGGCCCGTTCTCCTCCAAGCCTCCTCTCAACAGGTGCCACTAAACTAACCCAGCCTCCATGTCCTCATCCTGCAAGAGTTTGGGGCCCACATCAAACATCCTCCCTGAGCACCCAGAGGCTGTGAGCGAACACAGATGGGTCGATGAGCTGGCATGTGGTACTCATCTCAGAGCAGAGGGTCTGGCATATGAATTCAAACTTGTCCAGACATGCTGGTGGAAAGGCCCCTGGAGTGTTGCTTCCCTCCACAGGGCATGTCCATGGGAGCAGCCTCTCATGTAGGCCATCATATTCTCTACCCCAATATGGCCCCACCATCACCAACACCCAGAGGATAGGTGGGTGGACTGCTCCTGACCCCTGCTTCTGCCAGCCTGTCCTGGAGTTCTGGTATGCTTCTATCCTATAATCTCAAGTGTAAAAGACAGGCAGGTGTGTGATACACTTCAGAAATACTCCCATCAAAAATCACACTTAGGGGCACCTGGGTGGCTCAGTCATGATCCCAGGGTCCTGAGATCGAGCCCTATGTCAGGCTCCCTGCTCAGTGGGGAGTCTACTTCTCCCTCTCCCATTCCCTCTGCTTGTGTTCCCACTCTAGCTGTGTCTGTCTCTGTCAAATAAATAAATGCAATCTTTAAAAAAAAAAAAAAATCACACTTAAGGATGTTTAGGTGGCTCAGTTAAGCATCTGCCTTTGGCTCAGGTCATGATCCCAGGGTCCTGGGCCTGAGCCCCACATCGGCTCCCTGCTCAGCCAGGAGCCTGCTTCTCCCTCTCCCTCTGCCTGCAACTCCCCTTGCTTGTGCGCTCTCTCTTTCAAATAAATAAATTTAAAAATCTTTAAAAAAATCATACTTAAAAGGTAGGTATTCCAGGGGCAGTGTTTTATTGGCCCAAAGCATGTGTGCATGTGTGTGTGCGTGCACACGCATGCACGAGAGAGAGAGAGAGAGAGAGAGAGGCCTCTCATTTCCTATTGTGAAATGAGGGAATAAATAAACCTTTGTTACACTGCAGAAATGTGAAGATCTATAGGGTTGACCCTATTAATTGGAATTTAGCTTAAGTGTACCTATCACATGACTGTCTTCCTGAACCAGACCACTCTGTTTGCTCCAGCGCAGAGCCCTCGCTATGTGCTCAGACCCATCCCTGGCTCCTGGCGCTGGAGAATTTATTAGCCAACACCCATGCTGGCTCCCCAGAGAGCACTTTCCCTCCTAAACCCAGTTAACAGGATTTTGGTCCCTGGCTTCCACCTTCCGTCTTCTGCTTCTCCTCCTGCCAGGCTGCCTGAGACCTTCTGTGAACAAGTTACAAGGAGAGTCTGGGCCCAGCTGCTGGACCAGCCCTCAGAGGGTGGATTTGGTTTTCTGGGGTACTTGCTTTGGCAGCAGTGAATGCTGGTATAAGGGCGCAATAGCAGGAAGGTACCTGTGTGTGTGAGATTGGCCAGTGTTGTAAACAGATTGTGTTCTTGACATGCGCAGGTCGTGGCTGGGATGAACTACTTCTTGGAGGTAGAGATCGGACGAACCAGATGTACCAAGTCCCAGCCCAACTTGGACAGCTGTCCCTTTCATGACCAGCCACACCTGATGAAGGTATGTGTCTGTGGGGTGCATCGTGTGTGAGGGCTGGGGGTGTGGGTGTGCATGTGTCTGGGTGCATGCGGGGGAAGGACCTATGTGTGTGCACATGACCAGTTTGAGTTTCTAAGTGGGTTTTAGCTGGTGAATTGGGGCACCATGTGCTATGTAGGTTGTGGCCTGTGGGATAAGGAGCAGCTGTGGGGTGTTTGCTGGGGAGAGAGATGACCCCTTAATCCCAGCCTCAGCCACCTGAACAGATTAGAGGGAATTAGAGCCTGTAAGCAGCCAAAATCCTCGAGTCTTGCCCTGCTCACCAAATACTAGTCTCTCATCGGGAAGGCCCCTGGAGGGGGGGGGGGCATACTCCCCCCATAGCTACCCCATTCCCTGTGTCTTTGGGTGTTTCCTGTACTCTGATCCTAGCCCCTCGATCCTTCCCTCTGCACCTGTCTTAGTGCTGGCCCACTTGAGGTGCTGGGGACCTGGGGGCAGCACCCTGTTCCTCAGGGATCCTGATCTTACACAGGCTGCTCCTTAAAGGGGTGTGCAGGGGGATGAGCTTGTGGAATCCTGCTGGTTGGAGTCAGGGAATAGGATCCCATGTCTTGGACTTAAGGGGTGGGTGGGGTGGCTGAGGTCACTGCCAACCCCTGCTTGGTGTTCTGGGCTTCAGCAGGGTGGGGGCTGAGAATCCCACCACCACCCTTCCTCACCCCCACTTCTGACACCTTGAGGCTGGGCATGTTTCTTTTTCACTGTAACCTAACTATCCTTCTCTCTTCCCTTTCGCAGAAAACACTCTGCTCTTTCCAGATATACACTGTCCCCTGGCTGGGCAAGACCTCCCTGGTGAAGTCCAGCTGCCAGGATGCATAGAGGACCTTGTGACAGGCTGGGCCACTCTACCCACTTTCTCCCACCCCCACCCCCTTGTAGAGCTTCCAAGTTTTAGAAGGTTGGCCAAGTGACCCCCCCTCAATGTGCTAGTTCCAAGATGCAAATAGAGAAGGGTTCTGGGGCTTTTTTTGAACAGCTAAACAACTGTAACTCCTTTAATTGCTTTCCAAATGCACCAGTATGTAGTACATGTGTTCTGCTCTATCTTAATAAAAAGTAACATCAGCTACCTCTTGAGTTATTTACTGTCTTGGGAATATATACAGAAGGGTTTGGGCCGTGCCTTTAAGAGCTCCTAGTCCCACTGACTTTAGAGGACAGACAAGGAGCAGAGAGTTGACAGGTTCCTGGAGGGGAAGTCGAGGGTGCATGCTGCCACTTTGGGGATGACTGAGTTAGGAGCAGGCTGGGAACCCAGGCCTCTCGCTGTGGTGGCTCCTGGTAGTCATGCAGGGGAGAGGAGGGGATCTAAGCTGTTGATCGTAGAGACTTGGCTGCTATGTTTGAAAAGAAGTCAGATGATGAGCAGACTGGACAGGAGGGAGGGGTCAGATGGAACCCATAGCCCAGGGCCACCCTAAGCAGAGCTCTGCCAGGTCATTTCAGTCGTATGTGCTGAGATCACACTCCTGGGCTGATTTTCACTGGTCAAGTTCTTCAGAGATTAAATAAATAATGGTTTATGTCTACTTCTTTCTACAAAAGCTTGCAGGCACCTGCAGGTGACAAAGACAAAGTATATGGGTGTATATGTAACTATTGGAGAAATACCCATTAGAATCAAGGTCAATCCAATCAGAATAAGAAGTGAAATAGACTGAAAACAACACCTTCAGATTGGTTTCCAAGAAGTGGTTTCTAAAGTGTTTTACGGGTTTGAGCCCTGCTTGTTTCTAGGGTCCCATTTAAAATCAGTCCTTGTGTAGAGCTTCGTGTAAGGGATGTAGAATTGAAACCATAAACAGGATTGACATAGAGTGGGCTTGCTTCTTGCTCTGAAGATTTTGGAATTAATACCATCATTCTGTAAATGAGTGGATACCTCAGAACCCCAGTAGGAAAGATCCAGTCCTAAACAAAAGAGAACTAAACACACCTCCACGCCCCTGTGGTGCCCTTGTATTGGCCATTCACTGCAGAGGGGTGAAGCCCTCTGACAGCACTGGTAGTGCTGGGGTCATGTGCCCCTCATGCCGCATGGATAAAGTCTTGTGACCTGCTGCTCTGAACACAGAAGGTGAGATGACAAAGGGAACCCCCCCAGATGGCCCTGAGTCCCGGCACTCCAGGAAAGGCTGCTGTGCCCAGCAAAGGTGGACCCAGCACAATGCTGGGAAGGGGTGGAATGGGGACCTACCCTCCAGGTGACTAGCTGGGCCCCAACAGGATTGTGTGCCTTGTCTCATCTCATGTTCACCATTATGAAAGAAGAGGCCCAATTGCTAATAGAGTCCTTCAAAATAGAGTCCACAGGACATGGAGGAAGTAGGGTCTGTGCACCACTGCCTTCTGTTCCTTCTCTGAGCATTGGTCAATTGCAACTGGACCACCTGGAACACAGCCTTCCACTTTGGACCTAAACAGAGATACTGTATCACCTGTTTGCCAAATAGCCAGTCATGTATGAGACAATAAGTGTGAACTTACTTGCCAGCACCAATCATTCTTTCAAAACAAGTTTTGAAACCTTGTGGGTTTTGCCTCCATAAACCTTTACTTGCAGCTCCAAGTTTGGGGCACACTTTGGATTTCAGTGGCCTCTGTGTCTCCTCAATTACAACCTTTAAGACCCCAAATAAACACTCTGGTTGTTTGACAGTCTCTTCCTGATGGACACCATACTTAGCAAAAGGGGTTGGGGTCAGAGAGGCAAAGCATTGCCCCCAGGCCTTGCGAGGTGAAGTATGAGCCTGGGCCTCATCCCTGCAAGGGTGCACAGACTTGGGGATGTGTTGGTGGCGGGGTGGGGGAACCCTGGCAGAGCAGACAGTACACAGAAATGGTATCCTGGGGCTAAGGCCTCCCTGCACGGTCTTTCCTACCTTGGTGAAAAATCTTGGGTTTACACAAACAACCAGCATGCAGGCACCACAACGAAATGCTGATTTCCTGCAAAACTATCCCTTTTGGACACATTTCCAATTCTCTTTTCCTTTGCAAGTGGAGGGTGAGGGGTGGAGAGCTAGCTATATATACAGCTTGGCTCATCTGAAGCTCTCTACACCTCCCACCACTAGGCCTTGTGTCCCACAGCTCACACCACAGGGGTTCAGGGTGGTGCCACCCTGGGTACCCCAAAGTAATGGCAGGCCTACAGATGCTGTAACCCTGGGGCTCTGGGTGAAATGGTGAGACCAAGAAGACCCTGTGACCTGATGGCACATAGACCAGTGTGTCTATGGGTGGAATCAGAGCCCTGGCAACTTTTATCTGCATGATTTTTTTTTAAAGTATAAGTATCATTTATGAAAATTACATAAATAGCTTTAGCATAGTGCTGGGCTGAATAAACACTAGGTTTGGGGCGCCTGGGTGGCTCAGTGGGTTAAAGCCTCTGCTTTCGGCTCAGGTCATGATCTCAGGGTCCTGGGATCAAGCCCCGCATCAGGCTCTCTGCTCAGCGGGGAGCCTGCTTCCCCCCCTCTGCCTGCCTCTCTGCCTACTTGTGATCGCGCTCTCTCTCTGTCAAATAAATAAATAAAAATCTTTAAAAAAAAATAAACACTAGGTTTTTGGTATTTTTTCATTGATCTGATTACATATTGTGGTGCTTTAAACCCTGCCCCCATAATCTTTGACACTCCTTGCCTTGAGAGGTGGAGTCTGTGAGCTGCATCTTGACTCTGGGTTGGGGAACATCATTGAAAAGTGCCAGGATTAACCGGTAAGCTGGACCTGGGCCCTTGTAGGCTCCTCACCCTCTCCCTGCCCTGGGAATGTGGGTTCCGCTGGCCTTTTCTGCTCTGAGACTGCTCCAAGGACACAGCCTGGAGATAGTGATGTGGTGCTGAGACCATCTGGATGGTGTATGTGACTGACCCAGTTAGGGCCTCTTTTATAAACTTGTAAGATTTGGCAGATGAGTGAGGGGTCCATTCAACTTGCTGCCACCTAACAGAAGCTTCATATGTGCCTTCCCTTTGCTTATGAAAACTGCCATTTATCAACCTGGAGGGACCTGCTGCTTTCTCAGCCTCTCCTTGCCCTCTGAGTAGAAGGGCAGTCTCCGATTACACTAGGGAAGCTCCCAAGAGGGCTGTGAACCACCATTCTAGGTGAGTTTGTACAGGCTTCAAGAGAAGACGGCAGAGGAAGTGACCTTGTGACCTCCAAGGCAAGGTCAGAGATGATCCCAGCTTCTGCCAGCATTCCTGGACACTTGCCTTGTGGGACGCCGGCATCCCTGTAAGGAGCCTGACTCCCCAATACCTTCGTGCTGGAGATGACCCCTCTGCAGGTACCTGCTTGCACGTCCCAGCTGAGCTGCTGGCTAAGTGAACGGGTCACCATGGACATCCAGCCCGACTGAGCTCTCAGGTGACTACAACCCTGCCTGTCATCGGACTGCAGTCACTAAACAGCCCCCAAGCAAGATCTGCTCACCTGTTTCCTTCCCAAATCCTGGGTCCACAAAGCCATGAGCAAGAAAAAATGGTTGTACCACACCTCCCAGCATTAGGATGATTTGTCACACTGCAGTAGTGTCTGGGAAACACCAATGCATGTGTGTGTGTGCACGCACGTGTGCATGCATGGGTGTATGTGTACACACACATGTTGAATGGGGTGAAGCCCAGGCACCTAGAGCCAGATGCCCTGGGTGAGAAGAGTGCCACTGGCTGTGTGACCTACACAAGCTCCTTACTCTCTTTGAGCCTCACTTGTTACCAGCAAGGGGACAGTGACAGGAGTCCCCTCCTCTTGGGGTTATGGAAATTAATGTCTCCTTATCTGTAAAGCACTTTGAACAGTTCAGTTTGTCACATAAATACATATTTTTATACTAGTCAGAATATTAATAGCTTTTAATTTTATTTGATTTTTTTTTTAAGATTTTATTTATTTGACAGAGAGAGAGATCACAAGTAGGCAGAGAGGCAGGCAGAGAGAGAGGGGGAAGCAGGCTCCCCGCTGAGCAGAGAGCCTGATGCAGGGCTGGATCCCAGGATCCTGAGATCATGACCTGAGCCAAAGGCAGAGGCTTTAACCCACTGAGCCACCCATGATAACCCACCCCGATATAAGAGTTTTAACTTCATTTTTCAAGTGACATTATTAGCTTTGTTTTTTTCTGTAAAGTTTCCAAGAACTGCTTCAAAAGGCCATCTTTTGTATACCGAATTCCTATAACATCCTGTGTCTATATTTCTGTCTTCAGTCTAGCCGAGTTTATTTTTCCGTGCCAACTACTCCATTTAAAATAAAATGTTTTACTATCTCTTAGGTGAGGACCATTCTCTTTATTCTTTTCTAAATTTTATTTCTGAATATGTTGTATTTATTCTCCTTGATGAATTTTTTTTTCCAACTCAAAAAGTAGAATTACTGTGTTTTGAACTAGGACTATATTGAATGTATATTCTGATTAGGGGGGGAAAAAAAGATGACATTTAATAATTGAGCTTTTCATTTTAGAATGTCATATATTTTGCAACGTATTTATGCTTTTATTATGTCCTCCAGTAGTATAAAGTTTTTACGCATCTTTCATATTTCCTGTGAAATCTATGCCTGGGTGTTTTACATTTTTGCCAGGACTATTTCATCATTGTATCTCTCACCAGTCACTACTGATATAAAAGAAAATGATTGATCTTATCTGCTTTCCTTGTAAAGGAAAGGCTCATAATTTATAGACCCTTAGAGGTCTGGGCTTTTATGGTCCATTACTGCTACCAGATGCAGAAGGACAGGAGTGAACTTGGACAAGGTGACAAGACCCTTCAGAAGATGTCAGAGAAAGCCAACTCTGTCCCAAGCCTACAGACCCAAGCCAGAGAGACAGGCACTGGAAGACAATAGTAAAATTACCTATTCCTTTTCCTTATGCTCTCTGGTGTTAACAAATACACATAAAACTGAGCTGCTGTGCCTCACCTGAGAGGCAAAATAAAGAGCAGATTTTTCAAACCACCTTTTATCTGCTCTCTCACCCTTGGCGCTGGGGCTCCCCGTGGGTCCCATCAGGATCACAGTACCTGAAGTTTATTCAGCCCAGGGTCAGATACACTTGGGGGTCATTTGGATGTCCAGCACCTCGAGACCAGATAAGGTGCATACACAGTCTCAGGTGTGACTTCACATGGAATTACCTGGGGAGCTTTAAAAAATACTGATGCCTGGTGCCACTCAGAAATTCTGACTTAATTGATCCAGGCTGGGGTCTGGTCACTGCGATTTTGCAATATTACCCAAGGAATCCCTGAACTGTATAACCCAAGTTGATTTCCCAGCAAAGAAC
The DNA here is from genome assembly GCA_028534135.1 of Potos flavus. Classification (NCBI taxonomy): domain Eukaryota; kingdom Metazoa; phylum Chordata; class Mammalia; order Carnivora; family Procyonidae; genus Potos; species Potos flavus. The sequence continues at coordinate 79,796,468 of CM052885.1, forward strand.
AGTTGCTTCTAAAACACCTGAATCTAAACCTGCTTTTAACACCAAGTATCTCCCCAGATGTACGGCCCAGCCCCCTCCTTGATTCTCAGTAAATAAAACTAAATGAAGATGCCCTTCACCCAAATCATATGTTAGGTCTGTGAACTTTTGTGCAGATTTCAGGCAGCTCAGCAGGTTTCTTCTACCCCAGCACTGGCATCCTTGATTTGGTAATGCCCTTGGCCTCACTTCCAGAGGTGGTTGTCATTGCCCTTCATCCCACTGAGTCACTGACATTTGTCTCACTGGTTCCTCTTTCCCTTAGCATTTTCTATTTGTCTACCCATCCCTTCCCTCCAGGTCCCTCAGAAGGTTCAAACCCTCCCTCTGTAGGGTAGAACAGTTCAACTCTTTCTAGATTTTCCCACAGCCATGAAGGTGTTCAGAAAATACGGGGCTTCCAGGTGAACAGGATCCCACATTTTGTTGAGGTACTTTAATGATGAAGAGCAGTGCTTATTTTTCTTTTACCCAAATCCAGGCCCCTGAGGAATAGACTAAGAAAAATGTCCACCCTTCCTGAATTGCGATTAGCTGATACATGGTGCTGAGGACTGTTTACCCCACAGGCTGTGTGCATTCCTCACTGGTCACACTGTCCACCTGAAGGCAACGTCATGAAACAGTCCTGGAAGTTAGTGCCGACTCACAAACCAATGGTAGCCTGGATATATGTGACATTCCTCATGCACTCCCGGCTCCCCTAAAGCTAAGGAAAGGAAAAACAAAGTTACAGAGATCACAACCTTGCAAGACATGAGTCTCCGTCAGTTTATAAAGGTCTTAGTGCTCTACAAGAACCAAGCATTTCTATCAATAACCTAGCTTCCAGAAGGAAATGTAGATACAATTAAATGTCCTTATAATCTGCAACCCATTGACAGATACTTGAAGCAGGCAGAGTGTAATGTTCTCCAGGAAGTTCCCAACTATCTTCATGTTAATGCCTTGCTAGAGGGAAAAAAACCCTAACTTGACAATAGCAAGGCCTCAGATATCTTGGATATCTTGTAGGTGCTCTTTAGCATCTGGAACTTCTTTTAAAACTCCCTTTTTCCTTACCTCCCCCAACTCCGTAGTATATAGTCAGCCACCCCTCACAACCCTGGTGGAGCAGCTCTTTCTGCCCACCAGTCCTGTCCACGTTCTTTAATAAACCACCATTTTCCACCAAAGATGACTCAAGAATTCTTGGTCCTTGGCTCCAGACTCCACCCCATTGAACCTCATCTATATTCCGAAACCACATCATCAGGGACAGCTATTACCTTCTTGTCCTGTGTCCTGAGAATTTGCCTTATCCACCATCAGGTTGGAGTACGGCCAGAAATGTGGGCTGCACTCCATTTGCAGCTAAGGTCCTACCAACTACTGCCAAATTATGTATGTCTTTCTTCCTTTTGGCTATACTTGGGCTCTAAATCTTGGAAGAGTGTTATCTTTTGCACCCTGTTGGGAGATATTTCTTATAACCAAGGGACTGCTCAGCGCTGCCAGGAATATTTACTGTTTGTCCCAGATGAAACCTGGCAAGATATTTGAAAGGATTTTTTTGAAATAGTTCTGTGGTCAGAAGTTGGCCAGATTGGAAGCTAATATTTTGAGGCTGATGAAAAATTTTCAGCCTTCTTCCCTAGCTAAATGAACTAGGTACCCAGAGGGAAAGACAAACATTCTAAAGACAAATGGCTCTAAATATAGAACACAGGAATTTTTTGATTCCCATTTTTGTTGGAAATTGTCTCCTAGATATAAAAAAGCAAACTGAAGATAATACAGTGGATGACTGGCTCAGCACCTTGATAACATTCAGGTGACAAACCAATTCTTTGAGGAATTAAAACAATCATCTTATTTTTACAAATTGAGTTTTTACAACAACAGAAATGCAGAAAGGGCTCATTCACCTAAGCAATTCAAAGCCCACCCATCTTTTTTAACAATCACAAAACTCCCCTATTCATCTCAAAAGGTTTGTAGGCATTGTAAAATATCTGGACTTAGGAAACAAAAATCCTCTGCAGGAACTTGCATTATTTTCCTGTGCCTTTGAGATGTAAATTTTCTACATTCTTTTCTAGGAAAGTTCTACATTTTTGAAATGCTAATTTCAGGTAGGCAAGTCTTATCAGAAGGGAAATAAAGGCTAATATAGGCAAATATATTTTAAAATCTTTGGCACAAACATTACTAAAAAGCTTAAGCCAGGTGAGCAGTTAGCCTTAAATTATTCTATCTGCCAGAAACATAGTTTGGGTCCAACTTTACTTGTATAAACTAATGAGATTTGCACCATGGTACCTGTTCCAAGGCTAAAATTTTAAAACAGAAGCTGGAAAATATCTGTCTATATATGTTATACATGTTATAGATGTGTGGGGTTTTTTTGTACCTCCAGACGGTATTGTAAAATTTAATTTGTAAAGAACTCTATTTAATTGGTTTAGAGAAAATAAGTACTTTATAAATTAAGTATACTCTCTCTATAGAAATATACTCAAATACAGAAACACAAATGTTTTCCAAGTTCATGTGGTCTACGTTAATCTTCAGTAAATAAAAGTTAAAATTTGTTGGTTTAATTAAAACAGTTATGTCTTCAGAGTTACCAGCATTAAATATAAATGTGGACATGTAACTTTTCTTCTACCTAGGTTTCCAGTAGTCAAATAAGCTCATGTTGTATCTGTTAACAAAATCTGTTAACAAGAATGATTGCTTAAGATGATGTTTAACTGTTTATCGTCTCAGGAATTTTTTTTATAAAAAAAAGCTATGCATGATTTAGAACAGGTGAATTAGAGATAAGTAAGATGTAAGTTTATAAATTAATTTTTCAACTATGTTTAGGAAAATATTTTTGGTAACTTTGATGTAGGAACGATGTTAGGGTTGGATGCCCACGGCCAAGAAAATTCTTGAGACATCTTTGGTGCAGAATGGTCATTTATTAAAGCACAGGGACAGGACCTGTTGGCAGAGAGCTGCTGTACCAAGGTTGTGCGGGGGTGGCTGATTATGCACTATAGGGTTGGGGGAGGTAAGGAAAAAGGGAGGTCTCTTTCATATGCTAAAGAACACCTACAAGATATCCTAGATATCTGAGGCCTTGCCGTTGTCAAGGTTGTTTTTCCTCCTCTAGCAAGGCATTAACATTAAGATAGTTGGGAGATTCCTGGAAGAACGTCACACTTGTCCTACCCAGGATTGGGGGCTGTGAGGAGGTTGCAGGTTGTCAGCTTATGTTTTGTCTTCCCCCAGCCTCTGTTTCCTCATCATTTCCCCCTGAACAATTTGACCCTTAAATCTTTAAGGTTGTTGAAGGAGGAAGGTTCTCATCTTCCTGCTGAATAGGGGTATAGAGATGTCCTTACCTATGGATCAATACTGGTCATTTGGGGAATGTATAGGAGAGTTACAAAAGGGGGAGGCAGCTAAATCCAAAGCTGTCAACATATGAATCTCCTTGAGTAGAAAGGATCATCTGTTAGCTGGAAGGTATGGCAGTGAAGGAGTCTTGGCATTAGGAAGGGACGCACCAAAAAATAAAAGAATAAGGTTAATATTTTAACTGAGAAAGAGAAGTCTGAGTAAAAGACCTTTGATAGTTGACGTTTGATAATTTTCCTCCAGTCCAGGAGTTTAAAGCAATCACTAAAGGAAAGAGATCATCTAAAGTGCCAACTTTGAGTATCCATGTCAATTAGAAACCCAGAGGTGTTTTGTGGAAATCTAGACTGTATGTACAGCATTCTGTTTTTACTCTAGCACCAAGTTTCACCTTGCATAACAGTTAAAACATTTAATGCCATTCCATTATGTAGAACCATTTCACGCATTTGTGTTACATTAGTATTTAGTGGAGAAATGCTTTTGACTGTCATTTAGGGCTTTGACCATGTAATTAAGAGTTTCCATGTGTCAAGCAACATTCTCCAGTCTCAAAGAGGTAACAAAGATGGATGCTAGATGGTTGTACCAATGCAACACAAACTATGTCCACCATTGTTTTAAATTTGGAAGGTTAGCTGGGTTGGTAATGGTTTCAGTAATGTGTCAGCACATCAAGGCAAAACCCAGAGTACAGTGGCCTATCCACCCTGGGGTAAGCCATGGCCACAAGTTAGAGTCACATAGCCATTGGGTCCCTGCCAAGAACCATTCATATAATACTGGGCCTCTTTGAAATATAGTCAGGATTTCAAGGGCTACTCAGTTTTGGAGGGCCATTCTTTGAACATGCAGTCATTTTAGGCCTATTTGATTGGGGACTTATGGCTTAATAATCCCATATTTGGAGTCAGTATAAATATTTAAGGCTTTAGCCAATTGCAAAGCACAGCTGGGCATTATTAACTCTGCTTTTGGGGCAGACATATTTGCTGACAGTGATGAAGTTTTAGAATGTAAGTGAGGATCAGTGGGGTGGGGTCCGGAGACCAAGAAAGAATTCTTGAGATGTCTTTGGTGCGAAGTGGTGGTTCATTAAAGCATGAGGACAGGACCCATGGGCAGAGAGAGCTGCTGCTGCTGCTGCTGCACCAGGGCTGTGAGGAGTGGTCCATTACGTACTTGCAAGTTGGGAGGGAGTCAAGGATAGCGTATGTCTCTAAGGAATTTTGGAATCAAGGTTTCCAGGACCTTGTGGGGGCTAGCTGTTGTTGGGAAAAGGTCATTTATTACCATCTAATAAACCTTAGTCATGAGACCCTTCAGATGTATATCAGTGGGCCATATGCTTGGGGATGATTGCCAGCGTATATCTTGGAGAGTTTAGAGATAAAGGAAGTTTCCAAAGAAATTTTTGTATGTTAAAGCAGACTTACAGGATCCTGGTTGGTGTGGCGGTCGGTCAGGCTAGGATTGACTTTTGCCCTTCACGAAGTATTAAGGTGGAGGCCGTTGAGTCCCTAGAGGAATGTCACTCTACCTGTTTCAAGAACTTGTCAGTGGGCTCTAGATAGTAAGGAAATTTAATAACTTTTCTTCTGCCTCTGTTTCCCACATCAACAGGGTTTTGGCCTCAACGGTCTATTAGACTGACTATAGCATACCCACCCAGCTTTTCTTAGCCCTTTCCATGAAACTACTGTCACTAGGCTTAATTAAGGAGGAATCACTAGCAAATGGGGGAAAACTTGTTAAGCGATAAGGGCATCCCCAAGTCATCATCCAGTCCAATAACAAGGAAAGTGGGGTCATCTATTATCTCCACAAGCCCATAGTTAACCCTAGGGAGTGGGGTATACTCTGGCTCTGGGAAGGATTTTGTCATCCCAGCCACATAGAATTGGTCAAGGTGCTAGTGGAGTTATACAATTGTTGGGGAATCAATCCCAGTTTCCAGTTGTTCAAATAAACTATGTTACTATCCCCAGAATAAAAAGCACATAGATTGTCTATGACCTATTGTAGAAATTTCTCTGAAGTTTGCCTCAAGTTGTCTAACTTAGGTAAACAACAAACATTTAAAGACAATCAGATCTAGAATTTAACATCCACAAAGTGTGTTATTGAAACAACATTTTTTTCTCTCTAAAATAACTCTCATTTCCAGAGATAGCCAAATCAAGACTAATTTGTTTGCAAAACAAGTCCAATTTTAACAAACTTGGTGTATTTATTTACATAGCTCAGCAAGAATAGTGATTGTTCACACAGATCTTTTAGAATCTGCCTTGCTGGAACTTTTTATAAGGAATCTCTAAGTTGAACTTTTAGTAACCTCTCCAGGCCAGAAGCCAAGCCCAAGTGCTTGCCATCAGACAAGCCTGCAATACCTGTACATTTGGGTGGATTCCTCTCCAGAGGTTCCCAATATATCCTGAGGTTCCCGTCCTGCCAGGAAGTGACATTCTTTACTCACCTGGTGAGGCTGCTGAGAACTCTATAAGCAAGGTATCAGGCCAACATTTCCAAGGGGCTTCATGGCTCAGGGTTTCATAAAGTCAATCTTAGCTCTTTAAAGGTGTTTGGTCATATCTGAGTCTATGCAGGTCTCTCTCAAATATGACATCCCAGTCAAAGCCTTGGTAGAATAACCAATGTTTCCAATGGTGTCCTGATACAAGGATAACAGATTTTTATTGAACTTATGCAAATGACTAGGATTGCCATGGAAGAATACTTACTGAGACCTTTTGAATTTCAGAGGGTTCAGGTAAAGAGAAAAATCAAATGCTTTGATTTGTTTACAAATGAGTATTTTCACATTTCTGTAAGTCATAGATATCTTAAAGAGAAAGTTTCCTTAGTCTGCAGGAGCAAAGATTAGAGAACCAGCAATGTTTTAAACAAGAGTCACAAAAAACTATTTTTTCCAATTCACTTAGTCCCATGTTACTATTTCTTGTTTAGTTTGAATGCAGCTTTAGTTAGTTCTGGAAGTTCTTAGCCATTTCAATTTTAATCTTAAAAAGATAGCTTTTTATTATGAATCTCCTTGAAGGTGAATCTAATATTACAAGAGAATTAGAACAATTATAAATGACAAAAAACTCAGAATGGACATGGTTAAAAATCTCATGAGATGAGAGTTTACAATATAGCTGGCAAGGAAATCTGGTTATTTCTGTGACACCTAACACTTCAATAACCTTACAAACATTAGGAATTGCAACTTTAGAATAGTTATAGCATTTACCCCAAGTTAACCTAAGGTTTATCATTTGTTTAACAGTACTTCCCGAGTAACTTAGCATACTAAATAAAAAGGCCTAATGAGTTAAAGAGACTTCATTTATAACAAACTTTCCCAAGATTTAAAGTTATAGCACATGCCTCAATAAGATTACAGATAATTAGAAAACAATTATTTTTATTTAACCAAGATGATATTAAGAGATTTGAAAGGCAAATATGTAGTGTTCTATAGTTGTTAGCAAACTTAGCTCCTTTAATATTGAGAAGTTTTAATCAAGTAATGGAAGACCTGATAAAAGGCAAAACATAGAAACTGGTTTTCTAGGTAGACAAAAGAGGAAAAAAATCTTTATTTACCTTGTCTTTTGAATAGAGAGAATTTCATGTTACACCAGTGTACCTTTAAAATCCATTCATTTCAATCTTAATCTGTCCTGACCACACCTAAAATTCCTTTCTAAAGATTTGGAAAAGATTCCTTCACAAACCTTCTATAACTTTCTTTTGCATTCAGATTTTGTCCCATGCCATCTTTCCAAACAACCATCTTATTTAGGACAAAATTACCTTCAAAAATGCATTTCCATTCCTTATATCTTTCTTAGGTATCTCCTACTCTTCTCATACAGAGTTGCTTCCCTTATTTCCATCAGCCTGAATTACATTTAGTAGAATTTTGCAATTTTTTAAAGATTTTATTTATTTGATAGAGAGAGAGAGAGAGAGAGACAGTGAGAGAGGGAACACAAGCAGGGGGATTGGGAGAGGGAGAAGCAGGCTTCCCGCCAAGCAGGGAGCCTGATGAGGGGCTTGATCCCAGGACCCAGAGATCATGACATGAGCAGAAGGCAGATGCTTAATGACTGAGCCACCCAAGCGCCCCAGAATTTTGCATTCTTTAGAATCTTAGCCTTCAGTGAAAACTAAGCAGTAACAAGTTGTGAACTACTATTCCAAAACTTTTAGATGGCAAACTTGTGAATCAGTTGAACAAAGCATGTTTACCAACAGACTCAAATACCCCTAATTCTTTGCAATAAATCAAAAGCACTAATCTACATCCAGTACTCAATGCTTTAGCACTTTACCCTATTTGGAAAAGACCTAGATGTCCAATGAATTTAAATCCCATATATTATCCAATAAGAACTTTAAAGTTTCAGGTTACCAAAGACTCTGAAAGCTATTTTAACTACCCATGAAAACTTTGATGAGACAATCATTTTAGTTAACTTTTTACTGACAAACTGCAACAGAGATAACATGAGCTTAGTTGACCTTCAGTAAACCTAGACAGGATAAAAGTTTTCTGTTTAGTGCTGATAACTTTAATGACATGTCTATCTTAATTAAACCAACAAACTTAACTCACTTTAAATACTCAATGCTGTTCCATCTGGATCCTCTGCACTGTCATTTTTACCTGAGACACTGGTAGGGAAATCTGGAGTGGGTGGTGTTAAGTCCAGGGGGTGCTCTTCTTCTCCTTAATGGTGAAGGTGGAAGGAGCCATGGTGCCTGAGGCATCAAGGTTGGTACAGAGGCCAGTTATGCAGGCCACACCCCAGGTGGTCCAGAAAGAGAAGGAGCAGGGGGAGACAGATGAGACAAAGTGCTGCCAGAGGCAGAGAAAGTGTTCCCAGTTCTAGAGCTCATCAGCTCTAACAGGAGAAGATGCCATGTTTTCCCGCCAACAAGGGGGGATAGGCAGTCCATGTCAGGCCAGAGAAGACAGGGAATTTCCCTGAAACAAAGGGAGTTTCAGCAGCTGCTTGGGAATAGTCCTTAAAGTCCCTGTCCCAAGGGAGACTAACCACAGTTGGCTCCAGTTACAGTCATTAACCCAGGGAATGAGTGAGGGAGAAGCCCCCACATCTATTAGGAGGAACAGTGAGAGTGAGAGAGAGAGTTAGAGTCCCCTTTGCTAGAAATGGCCTATGTTTCCTCCAGCAACCTGGGTTTCCTAAGGAGGCCTATTTAGATACTTATCATCCAATGTGAGGATGCAGGATAGAGTTTACTAGCCAAATATGTTTTGGGGTGCTGGTGTAGAGCAACAAAGGCTTAGGTACAAGCAATGAAGCTACCCCAGGTCCATTTGCCCTGTTTCCTGCAGAAGAGAGCTGACAGATTCCACTGAGGCCATGCAGTGTTACTGGATATCAGTACTTTCCTAAATTTTGCAATCCGAATTGTTTCCAATGGGTTAAAAGGCATCCCAAGGGACAATCTTTGGGGACTGAAAAAGCTCCCTCCCCATGCTAGAGAGGGTGCTACAGAGGATCCACTACCAAAGAAAATCCCTCCTGACTCCCAGGTGGTGTCCCATGCACAGGATATGTCAGAGGTTCCTGGTGTTAAAGCGATCCAAGGCGCCCCTTTAACAAAATCACTGTGATCACCACTGCCATTAAGGGCACCTGTAGGAGGGGGGCCTGCCTTCTCCCCACTTCCCCATCACATTCTAGACTATGATGGGTGCCAGCGAATGGACGGTCCATTCTTGCCTTGAAGAACCCACCGTTTTAAGCCTATGAAGAGCACTAGAAAAGTTTTACAAGGGGGAATTACCCAATTTTGTAATCTAAATAGTAGAAAACATTGACAGAAAGCAGCGAAGATAGAAACCCATCACGATTCTAAGTGACATTCCAATACATGTGGTCCTTACAACCAACTTCCCTAGGAAATGGTTCCCAGTTGGGTTTTAATTCCATCGGGTACTGGTTTTGGCTGGCTCCCAGTGGAGATCCCAATGCCAGAAGTGGCTAGACCAGGGATGTGAAGGGGATCACATTAGATCAATCAGGAGGAAACCTCACAGGGGAGTCTTAAGATTGACAGCCATGCTAGTCACTTAAGTGGCTGTCTGTGCCCAAGACAGACGACTTTGTATAAAGACAGCAGTAAAGAGAGGGCATCAAGTTTCTGGGTCTTATTATCACCCCGGCCAGGGTACTAACTTCCAGCTAAAAGGCAGAATTTCTCCTCCCCATAGAGTAGCCATGGGCTACAGGATTGCAGCCAGATCAATGATATGAAAGTGTTCCAATAAGACCATACTCCTTGAAGAGCCCCTAAAATGAGAGTAAATGAAGAGACGAGAAAGTACTCACCAAGTTTGCACCGAAGCTCAGAGTCCAGAGGTAAAGACTCAAAGCCTCACTATCCAGGGCCAAATGATGTAGGAAAGATGTCGTTAGAGTTCGGAGGCCATGGCCAAAAAAGAATTCTTGAGCCGTCTTTGGTGCAAAATGGTGGTTTATTAAAGAATGTGGACAGGACCCATGGGCAGAAAGAGCTACTGCACCGGGGTTGTGAGGGGTGGCTGATTATATACTATGAGGTTAGGGGAGGTAAGGAAAAAGGGAGGTTTTAAAAGAAGTTTCATATGATAAAGAGCACCTACAAGATACCAAAGATACCAGGGGCCTTGCCATTGTCAAGTTAAGGTTGTTTTCCCCCTCCAGCAAGGCATTAACATTAAGATAGTTGGGAGATTCCTGGAAGAATGTCACACGTGTCCCACCCAGGAGCGGGGCCATGGGGAGGTTGCAGGGTGTCAGCTTATGTTTTGTCTTCAGCCAGCCTTCTGTTCCTTCATCAACTTGAAACCTTAAAGTTATACTAAGCGAAGTTAAATGGTGGATATTCATCAAATATCTAAATATCTTCCAAGTTATATAAAATCCTAAGCTTTAAATATTAAACACAAGTTTATCTACTTTTGGCTTCTTAATACAAAAGGAAGTAAAGATATTTGGGTCTTTCAGTAAACATGTCTGGTGTCACACTGGAAGAATTTACTATGAGTAAAAATACACTTTTAGAAATCATGAAGTGTATTTAGAAGTGCTGGTGTAATGGACAGTCCACAATTGCTTACCTTTTTGTTTTCATTAGGAATTAAGAACTATAAGGATTAAGAATTCTAATCAATTAAAATTTTCTAGAAATAAGAGTGAAATGAAGCAACTGTAGAGGCTACCTTTAGGCAACAGGCTTGAGCAGTGAAATCTGAGCAAGACCGAAGGGCCCCCAGCACCCCTGAGCTGACACCAACAGGCTCAGTAAGCCATTGGCCCCAACCAACCAATGACCTACTTACAACCAGGCACAGTTCCTAAGATTACCTAAAGGGAAGATTTCATATTTCCCCATATTCCTTCACTGCCCTATAACTATAGCCCCTCACCACCACCTTGTGGCAGATGGTCTCTCCTTTGCTGCCATGCCCACTGCTCCCTGACTCCCGGGCAGTGTATTCAATAAACTTTCACCTCTTCTGTTCTGCCTTGGGTGAATTTTTTTACCACCCACACTGCCAGACCCCACCAATCCGGAAACCCCATAACAACTGTGTGTGAAAAGTAAATAAGTATGATTGTGTTTTCTAGAAGAAGAAAAAGGGGGAAAAACATAAATGGATGTAAAAGATGTGGTAGAAGGTTTGTGGAAAAGAAATCTTGGAAAATGAAATGTATGTGTGGGCAAGCTGGCTAAGATTAGAATGGATTTATTTTTTAAGGAATGTATCATAAGTACACTGAAGCATAAGTTGAAATTTGATTATCTCTCTGTTAAAAAGACAGGGTTTATTTATTTGTTTTTTTTTTAAAGATTATCAGTCTGTTCTTAATAAATTGTAATTTTTTTCTTTATTCTTTAAGTAAACTGCCTAGAAAACAAAAAATTTGTACCTTACCAAAATAACATACTGTGCTTCATGTCTTTATTAGGTCTTTGATTACTTAAGAAAATCTACTCCTCTCAATATTAAAAGATCTAAGATTTTATTGTTGTTGTTTTTATAGCTATGTAAATTTCTGTACTTGCCTTCAAAGTCTTCAATGTCATTTTGATTAAATGGATAACTAAGTATTGTTTCATGGTGATCTATGATCCAATCTGATCAAGTATTTTAAAACCTTTTGATATTTTTGACAAACTTCTCAAAGATAAATTCTTTTGGGAGGGTTCATTTTTAATTTAAATTCAATTAATTAACATAGTGTATTCTTAGTTTCAGAGGTAGAGTTCGGTGATTCATGAGTGATTAATCATGTGCTCTCCTTAATGCCCATCACCCAGTTACCCTATCCCCCCATCCATCTCACCCCCCAGCAACCTTCAGTTTGTTTCCTATGATTAAGAGTCTCTTATGGTTTGTCTCCCTCTCTGATTTCATCTTGTTTTATTTTTCCCTAGTTTGTTTCTTTTAGTAACCAGAATCATGCTGTATGTATTTTTCTTTGTTGTGCTTGTTGGAGATGTTCTCAGCCTGGCACACTTCTTTAATCCATTATATTCTACAGAATTAGTGTCACTATTTGGGTTGCTTCATTCTGCTATTAGGCACAAACTTGTGCACAGGGGCTGGAATTTGAGGGAAAGAGTATCAGTTTGAGTCCTTATCGATCTGAGTTGAAGGCATGTTGAGTAGGTATTGAGCAGGTGGCAGGCAGTGCATGATGACTCAGGCAGGAGGGTGGCTGGACTGTGAATTTGGGACCCAAAACAAAAACTTTTGTTTTTTCTGGGAAACTCTATCTCTCCTTCTATTTTGAATGAAAGCCTTGCTGGATAGAGTATTCTTTTCTTTTTTTTTTTAAGATTTTATTTATTTATTTGACAGAGAGCGAGAGATCACAGGTAGGCAGAGAGGCAGGCAGAGAGAGAGGGGGAATCAGGCTCCCCGCTGAGCAGAGAGCCCAATGTGGGGCTCAATCCCAGGACCCTGAGATCATGACCTGAGCTGAAGGCAGAGGCTTTAACCCACCGAGCCATCCAGGCGCCCTGCTGGATAGAGTATTCTTGGTAGCAGATGTTTTTCCTTTTAGCACTTTGAATATATCATGCCACTCTCTTCTGGCCTGCAAGATTTCTGCTAAAAATCCACTGATAGCCTTATGGAATTTCCCATGTATATAACTGCTTTCTTTTCTCTTGATGCTTTTAAAATTCTCTCTTTATCACTACTTTTAGCCATCTTATATACTTTGTGTCTTGGTGCAGACCTCTCCGGGTTGGTTTTGTTAGGGGTTCTCTTTGCCTCTTGGATCTGGATTTCTCCTTCCTTCCCCAGATTCAGGAAATTTTTAGCTATTATTTTTTCAAATAAATCTTCTGCCCCTTTTTCTTGCTCTTCTCCTTCTGGGATTCCTATCGTGTGACTCTCACGCTTGACAGTGTCGCTGAGCTCCCTGGGTCTCTTCTCATTTTGTGTATTTTTTTCCCCTCTCCTCTGTTCAGCTTGATTATTTTCCATTACTCTGTCCTGATCAGGTTACTGATCCATTCTTCTATCTGTTTTTCTATGTTTGTTATTTATTCCAGGTGGTCTATTTTTATTTTCACTTAATGAGTTCATTATCTCTAATTGGTTCTTTTTAGGCCTCCTATCTCTTTGTTGAGGGTCTCATGGAGGCCCTGCCCTCCTTTTTCAATTCTAGCGAGTATCTCTACAAGCATTACTTTAAATTTGCTATCAGACATATTACTTATCTCCACTTTGTTTAGGTCTCTTGCTATGATTTTGTTCCACTCTTTTATTTGGGACATATTCCTGTCTCTTCATTTTGTCTATTGCTGTACCTATTTCTATGTGTTAGGAAAGTCATCTGTGTCTCTCACGGTGGCTTTGGGGTGCCTGGGTGGCTCAGTCGTTTACTGTGTGCTATCGGCTCAGGTTATGATCCTGGGGTCCTGGGATTGAGCCCCACATCTGGCTCCCTGCTCAGCGAGAAGCCTGCTTCTCCCTCTCCCACTCCCCGTGCTCATGTTCCCTCTCTCGCTGTTCCTCTCTCTGTCAAATAAATAAATAAAATCTTAAAAAAAAAAAAAAGTGGTGGCTTTATGAAAGAGGTCCTATAGTGCCCCAGAGTGCAGTTTCTTCTTTTCACCAGAAAATGGTGCTTCAGTGGTGACATCTATGTGTGTTGCTACAGGAGTGTCCTGACCTTGTGATGGAGCTGTGTTTGCCTTCGGGCCAGCCTGCAATGGCTCTCTCCCTGTTGTGGGCAGAGTCTGGTGCCTGTGGTGTTAGTGGGCCAGTCCAGGGCTGCCTAGGGCTTGAGTTGAGTAAGACCAGGTGTTTGACAGAGATGAAGCAGCACCAAACTGCAGAGCGCTTTCCCTGTGTGGTCCCCTGAGAAGCTTTTCTTGCTGGGTGGGGCCTGCAGTCAGACCAGCTGCCTGCTCCCAGCCCACTGCTGGGCTCACCTTCAGACTGGTGTGTGTTGTTATCTTCCCCTCCTCCTGGAGCAGGACTCACTTTAGAGTGATGCTGACCCTTGTCTGGGCTGTTTGCCCACGGCCAGTTTTGTGGCACTGCTTTCATGGGATCTTGCTAAGAACATATCAGAGTGGGTGGATCCACTTTGCTGTGGCCTTTGTTTATGTTGGGCTGCAGAGAGTCTGTTCTGCCAGTCTTCCAGTCATTTTCTGGGGTTATTTATGCCAATGTGGGTGCTCTCTAGGTGGTCATGTGGCAAGAGGTGAGCCCAGGGTCCTCCTACTCTGCCATCTTCCCAGCAGCCTCTCAAAAAATAAATTCTAAATATAGCCTTTTTGACCTCAAACTAACTATGGGATTTTCTAGAGGCTGCTTTGGAACATCTCAAAAGATTTGTTCTCTCTCCTTATAAAAAGAGATTAAATCAATTAGACTTATTTCATATGTCAAATTATATTGAAGTATTGTCAAATGAGAAGTAATGTTTAACCTTCTTAGGTTATATTTGTATATGCTTTAATATAAATGTTCCAGAAAGTGTATAGAATTCCTATAAAAATCTGTCATGGTATAATGTTATCAGTCATAATTCCAGTTATCATCTTAAAATGTTAAATAAAATATCTGTGTCAATTGCATTATAATGAACTCTCATGACATCTTTAACCATGGCCATTTTAAAATCTTTTACAGTTTATGACAATTATTGTTTTACTTTGATATATTTGCAACAGTGAGATTCATTGAAATGGTCCTACCAAATACTCTTGACAACTAACACTGCTGCCAAATTACAATGTGTCAAACCTCCAGTCTGTATTTCAAAACCGAAGAAGGATACACCTGACATCTGGTCCCACAGATTCTGGAAAGCTCAGAATCAAATTGATGAGGAAGAGAAGTAGCCAGTGTTGAGGAAGGCTGCATCTACTCAAGATGTTGAATCAAGAACATTTTTTTTTCCTTTCTTTTTCCCTCTAACCATCCTTTTCCTAATTCTTAAACCATGAAGATCTTTTTCCACCTTTTCTTCTTGCTCTGGCCTGGAAAGATAATGTCATTATTTACATATTTTAGGCTACTGCGGGGATTGGCAGGAGGGGTAATCCAACTTCCAAATGCTTGTTGGAAGTGCCATGATGGTGGTGGTTCTATATAGTTCTGCCTGTCACACACTTCTGATTCCCGATGCCTCAGCTTCACTGGGGCACTCGACTCCCTCTCTATCATATTAGCCTCCTTAACCCTGGAGGGCCATTTCTTACTCTAAGAGAAAGATCAGGGTCCATGACCAAAGCTATAGCTGCCTGGCTCTGGACTACCTACTTGCAGAACAAGAAGGACTTTAT
Organism: Potos flavus; assembly: GCA_028534135.1. Taxonomy (NCBI): domain Eukaryota; kingdom Metazoa; phylum Chordata; class Mammalia; order Carnivora; family Procyonidae; genus Potos; species Potos flavus. Next base: position 79,811,732 of record CM052885.1, read on the forward strand.
GCAAAAATCAGCAACACCTGCTGTTACCTGGATAAACACTTCTGAGAAAGTAGAGACAAAGTTACATGAAATACATAACGAGGACAACTAACTTAAAGAAGTATTCCCTTCTTTGGGAGCATTTCTTAACCTACTTAATTCTGGTTGATTTGGTTCATGGAGACCCTGGTTCAGGAGTGATCTCCAAACCCAGGGTATCATTTTATTGGTAATAATTACTATTTTCTCCCTAACACACTGCATTCCCTCAAAAGTCTTAAATGTATGTAGGCAGCCATTGACTGGGTGATAGATGGTCTCTGACCAACTGAAACAACAAAAGAAAACAGAAGAATGTAACCAGCTCCAATAATACAAGCTTGATGTCATCTCTTGTGAATATTACACTGAGACCCCAGAGGCAATGATAACTGAGAGTCACAATAAGGCCAATATTTTTTAAGATTTTATTTATTTATTTATTTATTTATTTATTTATTTATTTAAGAGAGCACCAGCAGCGGGAGGCACAGAGGGAGAGAGAGAATCTCAAGCAGACTACCTGCTGAGCACAGAGCCTGACACACAACCCTGAGATCATGACCTGACAAAAATCAAGAGCTGGACACTTAACCAACTGAGTCACCCAGACACCCCTAAGGCCAATATTTTTTCTCAAAACTCTTGAATGGTCAAGACAATGATCAAAAGTGGAGGGGGGTTGTTCAAATAAATTATTAGGTACAAGATCATGCTCTATCTCCATGTTACTGCTTCTAATGCTATATAAAACTTTCTCTTAACCAAATCTCCCCAGGGAGAGTATGCCATCAGTCGGGTAGTACTGTATTCTCCCAACCCATGGATTGTGTTTCCTTATATAAAGGACATCACACTTATTACAAAATTGTTTTAGTTTTGTCATTTGACAATTCTATGCTTAAAGAGAAAAGAAAACCACAGAATGGGAGAGAACATTTGCAAATCATATAGCTAATATGGAATTTGTATCCACAATATATGAAGAACTGTTATGACTCAATAAGAAGACAACTAACCCATTTTTAAATAAATAAACCTCAATTTTAAAAAAATTTAAAAGTAACCTAATTAAATTTTTAAAAAGACAACCCAATTTTAAAAACCCCAAAGGATTTGAATGCACAGTTCTCCAAAGAGGATATACAAATGACAAAGAAGTACCTGGAAAAAATGTTCATCATTAGCCATTAGGGAAATGTAAGTCAAAATGAGATATCACTTCACACCCATTTTATGGCTATAGTAAAAAACAAAATAAAAAAAAAAAATGAAAACAGACAATAACAAATTAGAACCTGGTGTTGCTGGTAGAGATATAAAATGGTGGAGTTGCTTTGGTAAATACTTTGGCAGTTCTTAGGCGTATGGTTATGCCATGATAAGGTTACCATATCACCCAACAATTCTGCTCTGATATAGATACCCAATATAAATGAAAACATGGCCATACAAAAACACATATGAATATTTGTAGCAGTGTTTTCCATAATCTCAAAAAAAAAAAAAAAAAAGGAGAGGAAAAAACCATATATGTCTGTCAACTGATGAATGAGTAAAGAAAATGAAGTATATCTATATAATGGATAATGGTTTGGCAGTACAAAAATTGAAGTACTGATACGTGCTACAACATGGAAGAATCTTGAAAATGTTATGGTATTCAATAAAGTCAGCAACAAAAAGAGCACATATTGTATGATTTCATTCATGTTAAATGGCAACTGTAGCATGTGTGACTGAGTACCTGAATCCTTAATCTTTGTATAAAGACAAAATGTAGACTAGTGGTTGCCTAGGGCGGGGGGCAGTGGGGGTGGGGGGTGGGGTTGGACAGCAGAAAGTTGGAAAGGAGATAATGAAAATGTTTTAAAGTTAGATTGTGGAGATATTTGCACAATTCTGTGACTATACTAAAAACCACTGAATTATACACATTAACTGGTTGAATGCTGTGGTATGTGAATTATATCTGAATAAAGCTATTTAACAAATTCCATCCCAAAGCTCCACTTATCCAAGCCAAAAGTTTACTCTGTATTCTCTTTCCTATTTCAAATAATTTCCGGCCACATTGTCCAATCAAGCCTCAACAAAATTAAGCAAGTACAATTAAACAATTGTGCTCTAATTACAAGCCAACATAGAAATTTCCCACCACATCCCCACCCTCATTATCTCATTCCCAGGAAAAATTAAAGTTCTAGACTAATTCCCCTTGCAAGTTGAACTCCTAAACTGTTAAAATCCAAAGGAATTAAAGCCCCTCGCAGAATTCTCTTGTTCTTGTGTGAGTTAAAAAATTCAAAATTTTAAGTTAAGGTTTATAAATTGTCCTCCCCAAATTCTTATTCAGCTCAGACTCAGCCAGAATCTGAGCCATTGAGACTTCCAGTCTCCATGCCTGGGTGAAGTCCAACTTCCTGCAGAAGCTGGAGCCTGATTCTCAATATGATTGGGTGTAGGATTTTCAAAGCAGCAATTCCCAAAGTGTGGTTCTTGGATCAGCTGCAGCAGCAGTAACTGCAGCCAGGAATTTGTTAGCAATTCAGCCCTGCTGAATCAGAAACTCTGGGGGAGGGTCCAATAATCTGTGTGTTAATAAACTGTTAGCCTCCTGGATGGCCCTTATGATCTCCTTCTGATCTTCAGGCCCTTGTGCAATCAATCCCCTTCCCCTGAGCATGGGCTGGTCTTAGTGACTAGTCTATAATGAAAAGGCTTCAGCAGAAGTGAAGAGATGTCACTGGCAAACCTGGTCTGTACAGTCTAGAAAGACTATGGCTTCCATCTTAGGCACTCTCTGGCTCTCGATCTCTCAGATCACCAGCTGCCGCAATGTAAGGACACTCAGGCAGCCTGTGGAGACACTCACATGACAAGGAACCAAGGTTCACCGGCAGCCATGTGAGGGAGCTTGGCTGCAGCCCCCCACTCACCACCACCAGACAGGCCTCCATCAGGGACTGCATCTCTGACCAACTGCTTGGCTGTAATCTCATAGAGACCCTGAGCTAGAGGCACCCAATGAAGTTGTATTTGCATTCCTGACCCATACAAACTTAGATAATAATGCTTATTGTCTTAAGCTTAGGAGTTGTGCAGTAATTTGTTACACAAAAATATGTAACCAGTTTATATATTATTATGTAATTAGGTGATTCTGACACAGACTAAAGTTTGAGAACCACTGCTTTCACTTCAGGAATGGTCAGTCACCAACTGAAGCAGAATTTCTCACTCTTGCCCTTGTCTTTTAGTAAGGATCGGGTAAACTTTTGATGGCTTCACCTGCTTCTCAGGTTGGTAACTAAACTTTCCTAACTCTGGTGGGGCTTGTTATTTGCCAGATTGAATGCCTCCCTTTCTTGCCTTTACTTTCTCTTGCTTTCAAACCCCACTCAATTCCTGTTCTTAAGCTACAATTGGCCTGAGGGGTATCTTATGGAAGGATATAAATCTGTAACTGCTAGTTTGTCAAAATTGTCTACAGTTGAAACAAGTCTTGTCCATTCTCCCTTCCTGAGATGGATAACTTGTGTCTAAGGAGATGTTTCCCATCACAGTGTCCACTAACTCCAGCTGCCTGTGTTGCGTGTGTCTTGTCTCTGCCACACCCTCCCTTAGTTTCCTGCAGTTCATCAAGCACATTCCCCTGGAGCTGAAGTAAACCTGTATTTCCATCTATTGTGTCTTCATTACCTGGAAATCCAGCAAGGGAGCTCTGATGAGTTTAGGTTGGTGAAACTGATCAGCAAATCTGACCTAGCTGTGGTCCTTACCCCTGGCTATACATAGAATCACCTGAGAACTTTGGACACATGCTGATCCCCAGACCCTACCCAGACTGCTAAAGTCACAGTCCTCAGGTGCCCACAGTTTTAGGGGGCAGTGTCTCCACTATTCCTGCTGTGGGTATTCTTTGTGCACCACCCTCCCCCCAGTAGATTCGAATCTTCTCCCTCCTCTAAAGGCATTATTCCAGTCTGTCCTGAGACCTCTCTTCTCTTCATCTGTGGGATGCCTTTGGCTCCAGCCACTGTTTCTAATTCAATAATAGCATATGTTTCCCTCACCTTTTTAGTGCCCCCTTCAAGAGCCATTGGATCCACATTAGTCCCCATCTTCTTATCCTGGCCTTCAAATCCACTTTGTGCTTCATGTCAGTCTCATTGGTCCAGGTACTTAAATTCCTAGGAAAGACTCTTCCTTTAGCTAAATTAGTGGATATATCAGTTACTGTTCTCCAGAGAAACAGAGCCAATAAGATATATAGATAGATGAATATATCTATCTATCTATCTATCTATCTATCTATCTATCTATATTAAGAGATTTATTTTAAATAATTGGTTCATGTGATTATAGGGGCTAGTAAGTGTGAAATTTGTTAAGCAGGCCAGCAGCCTGGAAACTCAGGAAGAATTTACATTACTATCTTAAGGCAGAATTCCTTTTTCTCCTAGAAACCTCAGATTTTTCTCTTAAGGCACTAAACTGGTTGGATGAGGCTCATCTGACATTGGCAAAGGTGATCTCCTTTACTCAAAGTCAGCTAACTGCAGATGTTAATCATATCCATAAAAATACCTTTACAGCAACATTTAGACTATGGTTTGACTAAACAACTGGGCACCATAAACTTAGTCAAGTAGATACATAAAATTTAACATTATTGTTGATTTTCTTCCTTTTTGTTCTCATTCTTCCTTTCTTCTTGGTTTGAAAACTAATCTGAAGAATGTTTTACAAAATATGTCTGTTTTTGCTTATATTTCTAAAGAAATCTCATTCTAGGAACAGAATGTTTCACACACAGGCCTTCAGTGGCATTCCTGGCCTTTAGTTTTACAATGATATCGCCGAGAAGATAAAAAAAATATATGTTTATAGTTAGAGCAAGGAGTTCAGTGATATCTGCAAGAGGGCTGTTTTGTGCAATAATGTGGGCTAAAAATTGTGTGAAGACACTCGCCTGAGCTCAAATTTGCCTTTCAGAACCAATGTTATCGTATAGGTCCTCACAGTTTTTATAATGATGGTAAGATGCCCTCAGTAATAAAGATCAGAAATATGTAGGAAACCATATAGACTCAACAACGACTACTAGAACAAATAAATAAACTCAGCAAAGTCACAAAATACAAAATCAACAGAGAAAAATCTGTTGCATCTTTATACACCAATACAGAACTATCCAAAAAAAATTTTAAAAATCCCGTTGACAAGAATACCGAAAAGAATAAAATAGAAATAAACCTAACCAAGGAGGTAAAAGACATGTACACTGAAAACTGTAAAATACTAATGAAAGGAATAGCATGGAGGACATTAGGAGAAAGAAGGGAAAAATGAAAGGGGATGGCAACCAGAGGGGGAGATGAACCATGAGAGACTGTGGACTCCGAGAAACAAACTGAGGGTTTTAGAGGGGAGGGGGATGGGGGGATGGGTTGGCCCAGTGATGGGTATTAAGGAGGGCACTTATCTCATGGAGCACTGGGTGTTATATGCAAACAATGAATCTTGGAACACTATATCAAAAACTAATGATGTAGTGTATGGTGACAAACATAACATAATAATAATGAAAAAATACTAATGAAAGAAGTGAAAGCAGAAACAAATAAATGGAAATCCTTTCATGTTCATGGATTGGAAGAATTAGCGTTGTTCAAATGTCCATATTACCCAAGCAGTTTACAGGTCCAGTGTAATCCCTATCAAAATCCCAAATACATTTTTACAGAAATAGAAAAACCATCCTAAAATTCCTAAGGAACCACAAAAGATCCCTAACAGGCAAAGTAATTTTGAATAAGAAGAACAAAGCTGAATATATCACACTTTCTGGTTTCAAAACATATTACAAAGCTATAGTAATTAAAAAGCATGGTATTGGTATAAAATAAACATATTGACCAATGGAACAATAAAAAGCTCACAAATAAACCCACGTGTATACATTTTACTGGTTTTTGACGAGGATGCTAAGAATAAACAACTGGAAAAGAATATCTCTTTTCTTTTAAATGGTGCTGAGAAAACCAGATGTCCACATTCAAAAGAATGAAATCAGACCCTTATCTTTCACCATAACAAAAATTAACTAAAAATGGATTAAAGGTTTGAACATAGATTTGCAACCCTAAACTCCTAGAGGAAAACGTTACAGAAAGTTACTTGGCACTGGTCTTTGGCAATAGTATTTTGAATGTGACACCAAAAGCACAGGCAACAAAACCAAAAATAAATAAGTGAGACAATATCAAACTGAAAAGCTTCTGCACAACAAATGAAACAATCAACAGAGTGAAATATCTTCTGGCTTTTGTCTGTCTTAGATCTACTCCCTTGGGATACACACAGCCTTCTGAGAGCAATCTCTTTTCAGGTGTCTTTCCTCCTGTCTCCTCCCCCCATCAGTCTCTTGCTGGTGCTGCCCTGCCCTCCACCCCAACTCAGCAGAGCCCAACAGGGAGCAGCTGGCAGAGAAGTGCTTCAGAGGCTCAGTCCCTGCATCACAGCACATTGGAAGGGGACCTTTGCAGCCAAGAGGTAGAAGTCACTGACAATTGGAGAAAGTAGTCACAGCCCCTTGTTCAAGATACACTCAAAAATTATATTTTTCCCCTTTCCATATGTTCATCTGTCTTATTTCTTAAATTCTACATATAAGCAAAGTCATATGGTATTTGTCTTTCTCTGAGTGACTGATTCCACTTAGCATAATACCCTCTAACTCCATCCATGTCGATGCAAATGGTAAGATCTCTTTCTTTTGATGGCTAAATAATATTCCATTGTATATACATATACCACTTCTTCTTTATCCATTCACTAGTTGATGGACATTCAGGCTCTTTCCATACCTTGACTATTATTGATAATGCTGCTATAAATATCAGGGTGCATGTACCCCGTTGAATCTGTATCTTTATATCCTTTGGGTAAATACCCAGTAGAGTAATTGCTAGGTTGTAGGGTAGCTTTATTTTCAAGTTTTTGAGGAACCTCCATACTGTTTTCCAGAATGGCTGTACCAGTTTACTTTCCCACCAACAGTGCAAGAGGGTTCTCCTGTCTCCTCATCCTCACCAACATCTGTTGTTCCTTGTGTTGTTAATTTTAGCCATTCTGACAGGTATGAAGTGTTATCTCATTGGGTTTTGATTTGTATTTCGCTGATGATGAGTGATGCTAAGCATCTTTTCATGTCTGTTAGCCCTCTGGATGTCTTCTTTGGAAAAGTGTCTATTTTCTGCCCATTCTTAACTGGATTATTTGTTTTTTTGGGTGTTGGGCTTGATAAGTTCTTTGTAAATTTTGAATACTAACCCTTTATCAGATATGTCATTTGCAAATATCTTCTCCCCTTCCAGAGGCTGCCTTTTAGTTTTGTTAATTGTTTCCTTCACTGTGTAGAAAAGAGAGAGAAAGCAAGAGAGAGGGAGAGAAAGCATAAGAGACTCTTAATGATAGAGAACAAACAGAGGGTTGATGGAGGGATGTGGGTGAGGGATGGGCTAGATGGGTAATGGGTATTAAGAAGTGCACTTGTTATGATGAGCACTGGATGTTGTATATCAGTGATGAATCACTGAATTCTGCTCCTGAGACCAATAATGCACTGTATGTTAACTAACTAGAATTTAAATTTAAAAAAAATTAAAAAATAACTAAATAATAACTAAATAAATAAATTTAAACTCAGCTTGCAAGCGTGCAAAATATTTCCCACCATTTGATAGTTTTATTCCTTCGTTAGATATGTGCGTATGAGTAAAGGAGATGGAGAGAGGGGGATTGGCTCTCTGATGAGTTAGACCCTTCACTGGCTTGGGAAGGCAGGAGACATTATAGCTCAAAGAAATTAGGGTATATAGTTTCAGGGTTTTAGGATCTGTGAGTGAGTCAGCACCTCAAAGGAGGGTGAGTGGGAGTGAGACAAGTGAAAAATCACTAGCAGGGCAAACCAGGCGTGGAGCAACAGTCCTATCATTCCAGATACATCTATCTGCCCTTTGACTCTACATTTTCACATAAGGAATTCCCTTGTGGGCCACAGATTAACTAAAACTTTAAGTGATCGTATCTGTTATTTTATCCACTGTTCCTTCCAACTAGGACAAAGAAATTTAACAAAGATAAGCACATTCTATTTTCATGGGAATAACCAGATTTCCCCCTAATTCCCTAAGGTTCTTCTTCCTTACCTTTTTCCTTAACATTCTTACATGTGTTTGAAAAATAGACAGGCAGGGCATTCCTCTGCCTATAAAAAATTAACCCCCTTCCCTAAGTGGAGCCCTTATTCCTTCCCTCTGATATTTATCTTCTCTGACAGTTCTCCTTTCTTCCTTTTGTCCTGTTTCAAATGGCCTTGAAGTTCTGCTTTTCTTTTTTCCTTTCTCTCTCAGAGCTCCTATTTGGTTTTAAAAATGCAATAAGCATGTCCTTTCAGATGAATGCTATTTCCACATCTCTAGTTCAAATACCATTCCCAACCTCTTCTTGGAGAATTTCATTTGGATGTAGAGAAAAAAAAGTTATTCAACTCCACATGGAAACCTGGGCAACCCCAGGGAATAATGAAAATATCCTAAGTCTGAGGTCCACACTGAGAAACAAAGATTATCTTGTCTTCCCATCAACCTGTCTGTCCTGGGCCATCTAATAGGTCGTTGTGATGACAGACATGTTTTCTATCCACTTGTAGCAATTGAGCACTTCAACCGTAGCATGTGTGACTGAGTACCTGAATCTTTAATTTATTTAATTTTGTTTTAAATTTTAAAACCGAATAGCGTAAAACTTTTTTCATTAAACACACTTTGTCTTTTTGGAAGAACTGCATTCAAAATTAACTGCTAGAAA
>CM052885.1:79820726-79831977 GCA_028534135.1 Potos flavus
CCAAATAAAATATATTATTAAAATTAACTTCACCTGGTTCTTTTTACTTTTGGAAAATGCAGCTCCAAGATAATTTGAAATTACACACATGACTCACATATTTCTATAAGACAGTGCTGGTCAACATGGTAATGCATCTCAAAATACTTCAGCATAAACAGTGGGAACTGTGTGGTTCACAGAGATAAACTCTATACAATCTAAATACAGCTGTGAATGTTCAGCCATCCATCAGAAATCTCCATCTCAGGGTGATTCATTGGAATCAGAAGTCACTAATTAGCAAAATGGTAGACCAATTAACATCTACCATTACTGAAACCTACACCAGAAGGTTTAATCAGCAAAAAAGCTGATAGAATGTACTTTTGTGTGTGTGGAAATCATAATAAGGTTTGACTGAAGAAAATTTGTACAGACTTGGCCACCCTTGGATAAACGAGGCAAGCCCAGGAACCCCCAGCATCTTGGGGCAATGCTCAAAGTGGATGGCTGTGCTGGCCATGTGACACTCCACTTTCTGGTGGTTCCCATGCCGAGCCAAGCCCAGAGAAGCCCAGTCTGATCCACAGAATGTTTTCATCCTGGAGTCACCCTCTCAAGCAAACACCAGCTGGAGAAGGGAGAGTGAGCTAGAGGGAGAGACCAAAGGACTGTCTGGTGCCTGCACATTAATAATGTGTAAATGGTGGATACATGTCATGTATTTGTCCAAACTCACAGAATGAAACTGTGGACTTTGTGGGATAATGATGTGTCCATGTAGGTTCTTCGGTTGTAAAAATATGATCCACTCTGGCAAGGGTGTTGATAATATGGGAGGCACATGTGTGGGGGCAGAGGGTAAATGGGAAATCTCTGTACTTTCTGCTCAATTTTGCTGTGAACCTAAGCTACTCTAAAAAACAAAATCTCTTTAAAAAGTTCAGTACCCTTTTTATGATAAAATGCAAAACAGAGATAGAAGAAAACTACCTCAACATCTTAAAAGTCATACATGAAAAGCCCACAGCTAACCTCATTCTCAATGGTGAATGAATGAAAACTTATCTTCTAAGATCAGAACAGCACAAGGATGTCCGCTTTTCCAACTTCTATTCAACATAGTACTAGAAGTTCTAGCCAGAGCAATGAATCAAGAAAAAAAAGACAAAAAGCATTCATATTAGAAAGGAAGAAGTACAGTTAGCTCTGTTTGCAGATGACATGATGTTATATGTACAATACCCTAAAGATCACACATGTATTTGAACTAATAAATTCAGCAGTTGTAGATACAAAGTCAACATTAAAAATCATTTGTATTCTACACACTAACAATGATCTGAAAAAGAAAGAAAACTATTTTGTTTTTAAAAGCATCAAAAATAATAAAACACGTTGAAATAAACTTAACTAAAGAGACATATACTGATAGCTACAGTGTGTTGATGAAAGAGATTAAAGCAGACACAGATAAATGAAATTACTGAACCAAACAATCTAAACATTCAAAAGCAATCCCTAGCAAAATTCCAATGATGTTTTGCAGAAATAGAAAAATCCATCTTACAATCCATTTAATTTTAAGGGACTCTAAATAACCAAAACAAATTTGAAAAAGAATTTCAAAACTGACTACAAACTTGCAGTAATCATAGTAGTGTGGTCCTGACATAAAGAAAGATATATAGACCAATGGAATAGAATGAAGAGCCTAGAAATAAACTTTTGCATATATGGTCAAAGGATTTTTGACAAAGATACCAATAGCCACTCAATTGGAAGAAGACAGTCTTTTCAATGAATGGCTAAAACAAGACAAGGATACCCAAAGTGTTGAGAAAACTAGATATCCACGTGCAAAAGATTGAAGTTGGGCCTCACCTAACACCATATACAAAATTTAACTCAAAATGGTTATAAGACCTAAATGTAAAAAGCTAAAACTATACAATTCTCAGAAGGAAATATAGGGGAAAATCTTCATGATATTGGCTTTAGCTATGATTTCTTGGGTAGGACACCAAAAGCACAGGGGACCAAAGGAAAAAAATCAAATAAACTAGACACTTTTGTGCATCAAAGGACACTATCAACAAAGTGAAAAAGCAATCCATAGAACAAGAGAAAATATTTGCAAATCATATACCTGAAAGGGATTAATTTCCAGAATACATAAAGGATTCTTACAACTCAACGACAAAATACAAACTCTATTTAAAGATGGACAAAGAGTTTAATAGCATTTCTTCAAATAAAATATGCAAATGGCCAATAATCACATTAAAAAATGATCAACATCAGTAATCATTAGGGAAATGCAAATGAAAACCACAAGACATACCATTTCACATCCATTAAGATGAATATTAATTAAAAAAAAAAGCAAAGCAACAAAAAAAATGGAAAATAATTGGTGCTGATGAGGATGTGGAGAAATTGGAAATTTTGTGCACTGCTGTGGGAATGTAAAATGGATAGCCACTACAGAAAATGGTATGATTTGTGTGGTGGCTTCTCAATAAGTTAAAAATACAGTCATCAAATAATATAGCAATTCTACTTCTGGGTACATACCCCAAAAAATTGGAAGTAGAGACTCAAAGAAATATTCGTACTCCCACGTTCATAGCAACATTACTCGCAATAACCAAAAGATGGAAGAAACCCAAGTGTCCATGGGTAGATGAATGGATAAACAAAATGTGGTGTGTACAAACAATAGAATATTTTTAGCCTTAAAAAGGAAGGGAAACCTGACACCTGCTACATGGATGAACCTTGAAGATAACATGCTAAATCACAATAAGACAAATACTCTATGACTCCACTTATATGAGGGCCCTGGAGTAGTCAAATTCATAGGGATGGAAAGCAGAGTGGTGGTTGCCAAGGGCTGGGGGGAGGGGAGAATGGGGAGCTGTGTACGGATGGGGAAGATGAATAAGTCCTGAAGATGATGATGGTGATGGTTTCACAATGTGAATGTACTTAATGGCACTGAACTGTGCACTTAAAAATGGTTAGGTTAGTAAATTTTATGTTATGCACATTTTACCACAATAAAAAAAAAAGTGGAAAAAACCCTCCACATTGAGACAAGTTTCTTTTTCTCCTTGAGTGTTTCTTGCATTAGTAACATCTTCATACTTGCAGACACTGAAGTTTCGCCTCATGCCAGAAACAATTTCCCAAAAGGACAAGGTCTTACATCACCAAGACTGGGGTGGACAGAGCAGGATTTGGAGTGTGGATTTCTGAGGAGGATTCTCACCTTCCACAACAGGCCCTGTGCTCTTCTAGCAGGGACTTGCTGGGCTGTGACAAAGGAGTCACAGGACCAACCTGTGCTCTTTCCATAAGAGCTCCTTTCAGGTCCCAAAAGCAATCACAACTTGCAAGGGGTATGGCATGGGCAGGACACTCCTTATGGATGGGTGTGTTGCATTAAGTGAAATGCTGTGAGCTGTGGGCAATCCTAAAGATCCTTCAGATCCTCCCCCTACTGGCATGTTGCCCTGTGTTAGGGATTCAGTCATTGATTCAAAAGATTGTGAGACAGGAGAGCTCAGAGGACCCTTGAGACTTTCTTCTCAGTGTTTTCCAAAGGCTGGCCTGCAGACGATGCCCTTGCTGCTACATCAGAATCACCAGGAGAGTTCGTTAAAACCTACCAGAGGGTCTGACTCTATCAGATAAGGCCTCAGAATATATATACATTTTTAAGCTCTCCAGGTGTTTCGGGTGGGGAGTCAGATTTCAGATTGCTGGTAATGCTGAAGAAAGATAAGCAGAGTACATTGAACATAAGTTGCAATTTGAAGTTGCAGGGTCTCTTGGAGCTCAATGGTCTCCCTATGACATAAGGAGGATTGGACCAAATAGTCCCTGACCATCCCCTCCAGAACCCAAGTAGACTTTGAAATTGGAAACATCTCCAGGCCTTTAATACCCATCTAAGAACACAGGAGAACAGGCAAGTTTCTGTGGCTGGAGCATACCTGTGCTGGGGCTGAAATCGGTGCTCTGAGCTTTCACTAAGGATTTCTTTGGTTTCTTGAGGTTTTTTGTTTTTTCAGTTGGTTGAGGTTTTTTTAGTGCTAGAGTGAGTAAATGTTGCTGTGAATTCAGTTTTTCCAAAGCAATCTTGCAATCTGAGACAGGATAATGTGCAACCTCTGAAGAATGTCCAGAAACAGAGACAATGTCCAGAATGTCCAGAAACAGAGATGGGTGTAGACTGAGGAGCCTGAAGGCAGACTCTACACCCTCAGAATTTGATTGTGAAGACCCAGGCTTTATGCTCTTGAAACATGTGGTCGTGAATGAAGAACTCTCCATGGAGTATCTTAGACCATTTAATTGGAAAATCTAAAGACAAGTGCCACAAATTACTGGCTGAATAACTCACTGATTTTCCAGGAACTTTCCAGTCCTGTCCTGTCCTGCTGCTCACCTGGGTACTGCTAAGAAGAATAGAACACCCCCTAAGTAGGATAGAGAACCCCCTAGGAGATCAGAGCATCCTTTAAGATACTCTCTCACCTTCTTGACCCTGGCCCCCAACCTTCACCACTCTATTAAGTCTGACAGCTTCCCTTTTCAGCCAGGAGGATTAAAAAAAAAAAAGCTTAGTACCATTATTTTATTTTTGTCAAAATAATACCTGCACATAATAGGAAGTGCAGATGAGCTTAAGATGAAAAGCAACAGTCTCATCTGCTCCATGCTACTGTCCTGGCCCCCAGAGCAGGCTGCTATGCTCCAGTTCTTCTAGTGTCTTCCCTTATGACTTGTTTAGGCTATAGACTTATACCACTCTAGCTGTATTTGTTGGCATTGGATAAGATCTGTCCGATTGCTGATATGAAAGGTGGCAATTGATCCACACAGGCACAAACCCATCTCTAGTATTTGATATTTCTATTTCAATACTACTATATGCTAACCTTTAAATTGAACCACTGTGTGTTGGAGATATATATCCCAAACCTAATTCTTTAGCCTGAATTCACATGGATTGCAATGAGGCTTTAGAAAGACGTTCACTTAGTCAAGAGCAGCTGATGTGTCTGGAAAAGTAAAAAGGTGGAAACTGGACTGAATTAGTGTTTTGTTCCCCAAAAAGGAGGGTTATCTTTGCAGCGAGTTGACTTATGTTTCCAAAATAAGTGCCAATGTTGGACATTTGTGGTTGATCTCCAAACAACACTATTTGAGGAAGTGGAAATTTGGCCGAGTCAACGGAAACTGTTGCAGGATACCCAAAAAGAACTCTGAATGGAACCATTTCAAGGAGAAAGCAGCCGTTGTCCATGCCTGGATAGCCATTAAGGAAGGCAAAAAGGACACATTTGTCAAATTGGCCAGGTTTAAAGAGACTGTTTTGAAAGAAGCAGCAGTAAACATTGCCCAAAAACTGTCAAAATGAAAAGAATTAAGGACACCGTGCACAATGTGAGTAAAATGTCTAAGGCAGGACAACCCTGACAGGCTGTGCAGACAGGGCTTCCGTGACAAAAGACCAGCATAAAATAAAACTGAGCGGTTGGACAGAAGATTTCAAGGGCCTCAGCCAATGATTGCATCTGTTGCTTAGGCCTTATTTTATAATGCAATAAAACTTGCTCCCTGTAGAGAACAAGAAGAACCCACAGCTGCTTGGACTTCAGCATTGGGGCAGAGAACAAGGGTACTCCATGAGGCAGTGGTTAACTGGTGCTGTGAGAGGCCACACATCATCGCTGCACATGCCTTTCATGTAAAATTCACACACGACCATGCCATAGAAGGGTGAAGGGGCCTTGGGAAGCCTGGGTATGGGGCAGGGGTTTCTCAGCACAAGGACTTGAACCCAAGCTTCTCAACACTTTGAATTCGAAGCTCAAGAGAGTGAGTTTGGTTGTCAGAACTTCTCAAAAAGAAAATCATACTATTTGAATCTCTAGAATAAGTTTTCTTAAGCTCTGATCTCAAAATGAATCAGATCAGAAGTCTAAGCTTAAAGCCAAACAACAGTGCCACATTCTGTGTCCCCACCATCCCAGGGGACCTGATAGATGGTAACAGAGCCGTGGAAACCTCTGCTCCGCTGCCTCCTCCACATGCTCCCCAGTCCCACAGCTCAGAATATGTAGTGCACACCTTAGCTCAGTGGCCTTCTGCCGATGATAAGGATGGTTAAAAACAAGCTTGGCTCCTGGCGGATGCTTTTCCAATAAGGAGAAGAATCAAACACCACAGATAGAATTTGTTGAGCATCTAGTTCTGCCAGGCAGTCTGTCATTGTCTTATGAACATTGTCTCATTCACTTCACAACAACCCCTTGGGTAAGATACCAGATCATTCTAATTTCATGGTTGTGGAAACAGAAGCTCATGTAAAGTAAAATTATGTCCCAGTGCTGCAACCAGCAAGAGGTGCAAAATGGGACCCAAACTCAGGTTTGTCCAACTCCAAAGATCTCCTCAACTCTGTTTTGCCTCCTTCGTGGTTTCTATAAACTACAACATATTGACCACACAAATCATCTAAAAACTTCAGCCTCTATAAATGGATACAGTGATGATACAGCTTCTTTGCAATCAACCCACATTCTGGTCTGCACCCCCAGTTTTTTCTCTTGCTCTTCTGGGAAAGTGCTGGCCTGCATCCAAGATCCAACTTCCCAGGAAGATAAACTCTTTGAAGAATAAAACCCACAAAAGTTCAGAAAAGGATAAAAGGAGAAATCTCATGTTTCCAAATGATAAAGGAATAAGGTGGAGCTTGTAGGGTTGGGTGCTGGGGATACTAACAACAGCGTAAATTATAATGGCTAATCCAGGAAGGGCTTCCTAAAACCTGGGATCAAACCCAGACCACCTTCCCCAAAGCCAGGGTCTGAGTGGAGATCGTAAAGTTAGGAGCTGGCAGAGAGCAGCCCTGTACATCAGGCAAGGCCTAGGCTTAGTGATGTGTCCTGACATTTACTCCCTTTCTGGCCAAGGTCAAATGATCACCTTCTAATATTAGACCTGTACCTTCTTCACCTACCAGTAGAGTAGAAAAGAGACTCAAAAGCAACCAACATGCTTTAGAAAATGGCCATAGGACAGACAGGCTATTAGAATCTGGAAGTAAAGAAGGAATTGTTCCATAAACAGTGCTAGAAAAGCCATCTGCATCCAGGGCTGGTGGGAGGTGGGGAGGAGTAGGTGTCAAGCCTTAGATCCCTACCTCACACCTAACACACTCAGACTCCAGCTGGATCACACATATAAAGGAGAAAAGCAAAGAAAATAACACAGTTCAAAGAAAGTTTAGGAGAAAATGGGAGAGGATTTTTAAAATAAACATAAAAAGAGCACAAAACCCTCAACAAAAATGTTGATACACTGAAATTAAATCTTCAATTTAATCTGTATAATAACAGAAATCATGAGCATGGTGATCCCTAATAAAGCTGAAGGAAGGGCTATCCCATGTCCCAGCAATATTCCTTCCAGGCCCCACCCAGAGCAACTCACATAGGTGCACATGGAGACCAGGATGAAGGTGCCTGTTGCAGGACCAACTTGAACAGGAAAAGTACTCAACCCAGTGTCACTCAGCAGGGAATGATTTCATTAACAATGGTCAATTGCAACAAGGTTCTAATGCATGAGATCAACAAGTGCTCACATGCGCGACCTCACTAATGTGATTTGAGTAAAAGCATCAGGTTGTAGAAATGCAGTATGATATTATTTATGCAAAACGCTGAAAGCCTGCAAGTTAATAACATATATTATTTTGGCTGACTTTCTCCCTGTGAGGCTTCAATGTGACAATGCTTGTAGAGAGCCTGGAGCAGCACCTCGCAAAAGTGAGCCCACCTGAATATCAGCTACTGCCTGTATCAAGAAAAAAAAAAAAAAAAAAACTCTTGCTTGTCGAAGGCACTGTTATTCGGAATTTCAGTTCTGGTGAGGCAAACCTACATTTCACCTAGTAAAAGTGCTTGTGTATGAAAATACTTTTTAAATTTATGGAGAGTATTTTGAAGCTAAAAAAAAACAACAACAAAAACTAAAGTACACAGGAAAGAAAAAAAAGGACAATGTTAGGAGAAATTCTGTTCCGGGCACATGGCAGGCTTGCCAAAGGAAAGGGTGGGTGCAGGCCTGCACTGAGCAAAAGTGAGAGAGCTCAGGGTCTGTTGGAAGCCAGAGAAAGATGCTTTAGGAAATAAGATCTCAACAACCACAAGCATGTTTATAACAGGATTGGCTGTTTTTCTGTCTTCTTATTTCAGTTTTCAAATCCACTTTGCCCATATACAGCTGACACTTGAACAACACACATTCGAGCTGCATGGGTCTGCATATGGGTGGGATTTCTCCAATTAATAACACAGTATGGTGTTGTCAATATATTTTCTCCTCCTTATGATTTTCTTACTAACATTTTCTTTTCTCTATCTGACTTGATTGTAACGATATAGTATTTAATATGGTATAACACAAAAAATACGTGTTAACCGACTATTAAATTATCAGTAAGGCTTCCTGTCAACCTTAGCTAAATTTTAAGGGGGTCTGAAGTTACAACTCTATCCCACTGCACAGGGGTCAGTGCCCCTAATCCCCACCTTGTTCAAGGGTCAAGCTGTAGAGCCCACAGTTCAAGGAAAGCCTCTGTTTTCATGTAGACAACAATGAAGGAGATGGGGCAGTCAGCTCTGGTCACAAGAAAGGCAAAGAACGGTTTGCAACAGTAAGTCATGGAGGGGTGAGTGGAGCAGCACTCTGGTTTGATGGGAGCCCAGCTGCCCTGGGACAAGGGGCTAGTGGGCCTGTTCCTCCTAAGTGGGTCTACAAGACCACTGGCTCATAACCACACAGCAGGCTGAATTGGTGGAAGGAGGAGAAAACTACCACCGTGACTTTCCATCTGTACATGCTGCAAGTGATTCCTGGTGGAGGAGTCACATATCTTGTGGTCATATTAATATTTTTATTCTTCCTTTTGCCATTTGTACATTCAGTTGTTAGTCTTCCTTATCAATTTAAATTAGCTGGAAGTCTAAATGAGATGCCTGCCTTAAATGATCAGGACTCAACATCTCCTGAAGACTCAAGAAAGAAGAGCTCTCCAGATGGAAGCCCCAGGGAAGGGAGGGCGAGGTAGGGAGTAACTCTGTTAGGCCTGAAGGTCTCCTGCCTCTCGGTGCTTTCCTTTGACCTGACTGTGATCACTGTATTCTGTCCTGAGTCCTGGGGTTCTCTCTGTTCCTGCTTTCCTCTTTTGCTCACATGAACTCTGGGCACAGACTTGTTTCCCAGCACAGGAACCTGAGCATATCAGGTTATCTGGGTGGGGCCCTGTGAGGCAGTGTCAAGCTGGAGGTACAGGGCCGTTAGGAAGTGGTCTGGAAGCCAAATGGGCAATCCTGGGCAAGATGGTGCAGGACAGTTGGAGGGTAGGGCAGAGTTAGGCTGGGCAGTGAGTCAGACCACCTGGAAGATGTTGAGCAGTGAGGTCAGAGAGAGGGAGCTGGGAGGACTGCCATGCCTTGTATTGGGACAGAGATGGTGGTTTCTACTTGCGTCCTGCATCACCTTTGTCTCTATAGGGAAGAGCTGGTGGTTTGGTCCTGGCCATACTGACGTTTCCTGATTTCCGAAAGGAATGATTCCAGAAACACAGGGTTTTGGTTCAAAGAATCAGGCCCATTTCAGTGAGCAGTTACTGAGACCTTCCTATTCGACCTATATAGGGGACTCTGTGCTAGTAACATAAAAGTGGGCCTGACAAAAAAAAAAAAAAAAAAAAAAAGTGGGCCTGACAAAAGTCCTGCATCTCCCAGGAGACAAGCACTTATTACTCAGGTTAGTGAGACAGAGTTCTGTCATGGGCCTCAAGACAGCATTAGGGAAAAGATACATTTGGTCTGGGCATTGAAGGATGAATAGGAGTCCCTAGAGAAAAGGCATCCCAGATCCCAGATAGAGGGGTGCCATACAGAAGGCTTTGAGGCTGCTGTAGGCTCCCAGATGGAGATCATATACCGCTGGGCTTACCCAGGCCCTATAAAACATCTGTACCTATGCCTTTCGGGTTCTCACAGGGTAGGATACACATTCACTCTTCTCATTCCTTGGCTTGATATGCTTCTAATTCTTTCTTGATATGCTAGTAGCTCTCAGCCTGGAAAGGAAAACCACTCCAGACCACTAAGGACTTGGCAAGAGTGTCAACACACTTGTAAGAGTAGTGTGTCCGTGAACCTGTGATCCCAGGTCTGGAATCAGCCGCCAACTTCCTCTTAACTGCACTGTGAGGACCAGTGTGGTGCACAGAGGTCTAAATTATGCCTCCTGTAAGATCATGTGAGGACATTTTCTTGGATGGGGAAAGACATTGACATATGTAGGACGGATCTGTGTTCTGCGGGCCCTTTCCATGGCAAAGTGTGAGTGATCTAAGTGGGCATTTGCTGACTCTGTTGGGACGCTTGCAATCTATCCATGTGTGTCAGGATTCTACTTCACACAGGTCTCCAAAACCTGTCCCTACCACTGAAGATCCACAGGGACATTGCTATGATTGCAAACACTCTTATCCCACCCCTGCACAATCCTCAAGCTAAAAAACTGTATCACTGTATCACTTAAGCTTCAGTATGTGTAAACCTAAAGCCATCTGAGAATGATATGACCTCTTTCTTTTCTTTCCTTTTTTTTTTATTGTTTGTTTTTGGTTAATGTGTGTTATTGAAGAGTGATTAGCATACAAAAGCTATAACATTTAATGTCTGCAGTTGAGAGTTTGGAGGTGAGTATACACCAATGAAACTATCACCATCATTACAAATAACACATCACAACCTGGCAGAATGGAGTCTGTTGGGGGACAATAAAACAGTGACCATTGAACTTTGCCTGAAGAGAAAAGTCACAAACAATCATGGAGGATAAGACACAAGGATCCTCACATTCTCTGGAACAAGGAGATGAAATTCTTAGGGGAGAGCATTAGCTGAGGGCACCTGGCAGGGTCTCCTAAATGTGGGCAACCCTAGAACTGCAAAACTTGGGTTGGAGAGGCCCAACTCCTGGGAAGGACACCAGCTCTGAGGACCTTTGTGCAGTGAGGACAGGCTGGCAGCTTCAAAGCAGCCTTCTCTCTGTCTGTAGGGCCATCTTGTCACTGATGCCTGGGGGTCTGAAAACCCTACACCAGGCATGGAGTTCCAACCCCTTCCCTTATCCAGTGTGGCTCCCACAAACCATCCTCAGACCCAGC
>CM052885.1:79832477-79898083 GCA_028534135.1 Potos flavus
AGCCATCCCTGGGAGCTCACTGGCTTTGCTCTGTGTCTGTCTCTCCCTCACTCCACCCTTCCTCTTCTAGAGCAAATACCTACAAAGGGATCTATAGACCTAGTGCGTGTCAAGGGTCACCCCTGCTGGAGAACATGTGCTTACATCATCCAGTCAGGCCCCAGGCTGAGCACATGGCAGCACATCCAGGGGCTGAGGAATGCAAAAGGAGGTGCAGTGAGCTCAGCTGGGAGCTCCTGGTTCCAAGACCCTGGATTTCTCTTGCCTGGCATCATCCCCAGAGCCAGCAAGCCTTCTCTCTTCCACTACTCAGGGGGGACTGGGAAGCTGAGTGGGACAGAGACACCTGTACTCATCAAGATCTCAATGCTCCTTCCTTCCAAAGGTACCAGTTTTCTCTGTAGCTTACCTCTGTCTCCCCCAAAGTTGGCTCTCAGTCACTCATCCTTTTTGGCTCTGTCCTTATCTCAGCGGTCCTTACCCTACTGCTGTGCTCTGGGGTCACCTTCCACTTCCACCTCTTGCTCTTGTGTCCTTGTTTCAGCCTCAGATTCTGGGGCATCCAAATGAAGTCTCTCCCCAGCAAGGAGTTGAGAAGGATGTTGTGGCTGAGGCTCATCTATAGGGGACCTCTCCCTCCCATTGCTCGTTCTTTCCAACCCACCCTGCCTGGGCTTGTCTGGGCAGGAAGCAATTATGCCGCTTGGAATGAGGAGGCAGGGTGACATGTGGGAAGGGACAGTGTGTAATAGCAGAGAGGATATCCAGAGGGAGGAGTTGTTCTGAAGCTGTTGTACTGGACCAATGCCCAGGGAGGCTTGGAGGGAGCTTGAGCTAGAAGAAAAAAGGCAGTGGGTCCCCAGATATCCATAGTCATGCCGCACTGGCAGGGCAAGCAGGCTCTGCCCTGGGCCTTGCTGCTGCTTGTTTTAGGTTCCCAGTTCCTGGAAACTCATGGGTCAAGATCTGAAGAGGAAGCAGAGAATAAACACCAAAATGCCATGCGGAGCTACTTCCTGGGTACAGTGGAGTATGCCTTACATATATTCAACCTGCAGAGCAATGACACGAAGGCCTACAGGCTGGTGCGCATCCTGAATTCCAGGAGGGAGCTGGTAGGTACCACACTCTAACCTAATGATCTGCACTTATTATGAAGTCAAGGTCAGAAGCGGGAGTCCTATCTAGGGATCTTGTTCTGCAGTCCATAAAATAGAGCAAAAATACAAACTGTACCGTTAGTTTCAGTTTTATGAAAGAATTAAAAAATTTAAATACCCACATCAATGTCTACTGCATGTAAGATGTTCTAATTTTCATCATTTTATGAAGTTACTTACTGATGATCAAAATACAGGCTATGAGGCAATCAAGATCCTCAATGAGGAAAATAAGACAGAAAGGAGGAGGAGGAGGAGATAGAGTAAAAAAATGTCAGAAGAGACAGACTGAGGAAATATTCTAGCAAAACAAATGCAAATAAAAACAAGAGAACAGATGCTGAGAGAGAGGGAGGGAGAAAGGCCTGAGGATCAGGGCAATAAGGATTCTCCCTCATCCAGAACAGCCCCTGTGACTTCAGGGCCTCTTCTCTGGGCTCCTCTCTGTGGTCTCCACCTACAGGGATGGATGCTATTCTACACTCTTCCCAGACCATGGTTCTCAATCCTAGAGCATTGTCCTTGTAATGGAGTGTGCAGAATGCAGCCAGGATGGCTGTTTGCCTGTGGGCTGCATCAGGAGCATGTATAGTCAGGTGTGTGTTTGTGTGTCAGATGTAGGTGTGTGTGTGAGTGTTTTAGTGAGTGTATATGGGTAAGTATGTGTTTTTGAGTGAGTGTGTACACCTTCGTGTGTCTGTGTGTGTAGGTGTGGGTGAGAGTAGCATGAGTATGTCACTGAGTGTGTTTAGTATGTGTGCAAGCATGTGTGTGTCCATGTATGACAGTGTGTCACGGAGTGTGAAAGTATGAGTGTGTCTGTGTGTCTGTGACTGTGTGTGTGTGCGTGTATGTGTGTGCGCACACAGGTGTTGGGGGCCCAGGCATTCCTCTCTCCCTCTGGACCTTTGCCCTGAGAGCCCAAGGGAAGGGCAGTAGGAGCTCCACCCTGCAAGGAGCTCCAGTCTCTGTGAACACGGCTGGGCGAGGTGCCATCTGGTTCTGCTGCCTGAGCTCTCTCAGTCTGCACCTCTGCTCTGGGCTTCCTAGATCTGCACTCACACTGAGTTAGGGTATGGGGAGTAATGGAGGGTGGAATGGGAGATATGGAATGGAATGAATTGATTGGAGAAGAGTACAGAAGGAATATAGAAAATTCCAGCTATACTTTGTAATAGGACCAGAGGTATCTGGAAGCCATAGTTGCGGGGGATGTGGGTTGTGTGCAAAAGCAGGCACTCATGGGCTCATGTGAGTGTTCACAGCACTGCAGACAAATTTCCTGTTGTCAGGCAAATGAAAGTTGTGATGATGGGACTGTAGAAGAGTCTCTCACCCTGGAGCTGAAATTACTCAGCAGACTCTTGCAGAGCCAACACTCTCCCAGGCATTCAGTACCTGACCCCCGGGAGTGTTGTTGTAGCTTCAGAAACATGCCGGAAGTCAGGCTGGGTCTCCCTGGAGCATTTGGGGAATGCAGGGTGTTTTGTATGAATGGTGTGTGACCAGGCCTGCATCTACCCTGGGTTTCACAGAAAACTCAGGCCTCTTTGATTGAATTCCCCAAACTTGGCTTTACTCCCAGCAAGCTGACCCAAGTCCCGAGGCAGCTCCCTACATGGAGGAGTGTTTGGGGTTCTCCCCACATTACATGGGTCTACACTGGCAGCTGTGCAAGGGAACCAGGAGGCAGATTCTCACATTAATGTCGATGTCTATTGCAGTCAATGGAGAAGAACACAATGGCGTTCTCCATGGAGCTGCAGCTTAGAAGAACAAGATGTGGAAAATTTGACGATGACATTGACAACTGTCCCTTTCAAGCAAGTTCAGGGCAGAACAATGTAAGACGGGCAGTAGTTCCCTTGGGTCACACAGCTAAGGATACAGCTTGGGGCAGAGGGGAAAGTGGAGCAGATGACGGTGCCATTCCTAGGGACATAGAAGACTAACAGAACTGCAGGCACTGCTATCCTCACCACTGGTGTTGCAGTAGGAGCACAGCTGGACAGCCCATTCTTGGGGTCCCCTTGTAGCCCACTGGCCAATCTGGGAACCACCTTTGCCCACTCATCTCATTCCATTTGCCAAGCCCTTGAGCCACAGTGATGACAGATGTCTCCTGGCCACAAGGGTCCATATCTCCTGGAAAAGCCATAGGATGTCCTTCCCTACAGAATTCAGGGGGAGAATATTGAGATAGGCAACGTGGCCTTTGCCAGACTGACTTTCTCCGGTTCCCCTAAGAAAAGAGCCCATGGGGTGGGAATTGAGGAGTGGACTATGGCCCTCCTTCTCAGACCCTGATAAGATACCATGGACTATGAGCTGAGGCTCCAGGGAGAATGGTCAAGGTGAACTCCAGCTCTGGGACTAAGCCACCTAAGGTGAGGGGTCCTCTGAAAGAGCATGCCTGGGAGAGACAACCACAATGCTATGCTAGGGCCATGGGTCACACGGGTTCAACCTGAGTGTTTTCCTGGAGACTACAGGCCTAAGGATGAGAAAATGGTACAGGAACCCCTGAGATCAGGAAAAGGTCTTGAGTTCAGAACAATCAGGGCTCAGGTGAGACTGTGGCTGAAGACCACAGCCTGCATCCCCAGCTGCTCACCCCAGTATGGGGTTTTGGGATGTGTGCTGTGTTTAAAGCATGAGCCACTGCTTCCAGCCGTTCTCCACCCATCTTCCATCCCTGTGCTTACCCTCAGATCATCACCTGCTTCTTCATCATCAGCACTGAGCCCTGGAAAACAGAGTTCGAACTCTGGAACAAGACCTGCGTGGAGGGGCACCTGCGTGGCTCAGTTGGTTAAGTGTCTGACGTCGGCTCTGGTCATGATCCCAGGGTCCTGAGATCAAGCCCCATGTTGGGCTCCCTGCTCAGGGAAGAGTCCACTTCTCCCTCTCTCTCTGCCTGCTGCTCCCCCTGCTTGTGCTCTCTCTCTCTCTCTGTGTGTCAAAAAAATACTAAAAAAATATTTTAAAAAAGACCTGCTTGGATGGCACCCACTGATGAGATGTCAGCACACCTGTCTCTGGCTGTTCTTCTCCTGGACACCAGTGATGTCCTGTAGGTCTCCCTTCAGTGGATGAGCAGCTCCAAGTAGTGTTCTCTTTATTTGCAAATACTTGGTGTCTCAGCTGGGCATGTGAAAATTCCTCCTGCTCCTTCACTTCATGTAAAGAAATCATCAAATATTTCTAAAGACCGCCCCCCCCCGCCCTCTTGTCTACTCCCATGCTGGTCTGTCTTGAGTCATGCCTCAATCCGCAGAAGGAAGCATAAAGGGGGCTCTTTACCCACTGTATCCTAGCATGTTTTCCATAGTCAACGCCACTAATTCTACTGAAGTCCTATCAGATAGTTCCAGGAGAGGGTCTCCTGTGTGTTCAGCCCCATGGTGGGGGCACCTGTCCAGGCCCTTTTTGGTCTCACCTTATCTCTTGGGGTTGGGGAAGCAGAGACCACAAGGCAGATAACAAATCATGGCCCCTGGTAAGGACTCCCTAAATCCTGCCTCACATCACACTTGTGGGGCTTTGTTAAAGTTTCCACCATTCCCCCCTCCCATGGAAATCTATAGAAAGTTGGGGTTTTGGCAGTGCCTGGGTGGCTCAGTCGGTTGAGTGTTTGCCTTCAGCTCAGGTCATGATTCCAGGGTCCTGGGATCAAGCCCCATGTTGGGCTCCTTGCTCAGTGGGAAGCCTGCTTCTCCCTCTGCCTGCAGCTCCCCCTGCCTGTGATATTTCTCTCTCCCCACCCACACAAATAATAAATAAAATCTTTAAAAATAAAAAAAAAAGAAAAAGAAAGTGGGGGTTTTGTCCCAGTCCCCACTGTGTCCTCCAGGGCCCTGAAGGTGAGTACAAGTTTCAAGTGCTCCAGCTTTGTAACAGGTGTAGGATTCAGGGACCTTGCCCTGTCCATCCTTGTGGGCTTGGAGTGGTCCTGCCTGCTTCTTTTCTGGAGTCTGTGTGTTAAAGGAGCAGGGAAGCAGGTTTCTGAATACTCAGTGTCACCCTGAGGTAGGTCCCTGGGCAAAGCCCTGCCAGAGCAAGAGGTAAAAGCAGGGGTTTGCTAGAAACAAGGCTAGCTACCTGGTCGGGCCCGAGTTCCCAGAGAGGGAAAGAAGCCCAGCCAGTGGCTCAGTCTCAGGAGAGCTCCTTCTTCCCCCAAAATGTGCGTCTAGTGTTGACTCTGCTGCCCTAGTGCTGGCCTGCTAGCCTCAGTCTCCAGGTCAAGGTCTGCAACTGGGAAAATAGCTCTGCTGGTTATCGAACTCTCTGTGGCCACTTCTTCATCTGTCAGGAGACAATGGACTCTTCCCTAAACTTTCCCAAGGTGTCAGAGTCACAATATAGGCTGGGCTCGATGCATGCAGGACTGAACACAAAGTAACAATAAAGCGGAAAACTTGGGAAGGCCTTAATGGATGTCCAGGCCTCTCCCATGGAGGCCAGAGGAAGGAGAAAGGGATCTGGGACCTAGGGGAGTGGAGCTGGAAGATGACGTATGTGGAGAGCTACTCCAGCAGCCTGCAGTCCTTGCCCTGTGTATGAGCCTCAGCACGACCCCACACATTCCAGATAATCACTCTTGTCCCTGATGCTCCAGCTCCCCTCAGATCCTAATACCTGACATGGGATGCAGACCTGGATTTCTCCCTGGCCCTAGTGTAGCCCAGGAAGGGAGCAAAGCTTGCTTGGAAGCTACACTTTTGAGTCTCTTTTTCAAAGTTTCTCATGATCAAAGGGAAAATGAGGACATAGTGAAAAGCCAATACTTCTGCCGTCCATGTGTCTTCTAAAGAGCACGATTACTGCAGAAGCGGGTGGGGGCAGGATAACTTCTCAGAAGCAGCTGGTCCCCCAGGTGGACCATGCCACAGGCTTGGCCTCAATGAGCCTTTGAACTTCAAAGGAAATGGGCCAATACTGAAGGTACCTCAGAGGCTATACATCCACACATTCCAGTACTTTTCAGGCTCACATATGACACTGCCAGCAGTGGGCAAATAAAAACTCAGAAATCCGGGGCACCTGGGTGGCTCAGTCAGTTAAGCATCTGCAGTTATGCATCTGTCTTTGGCTCAGGTCATGATCTCAGGGTCCTGGGATTGAGCCCCACGTCGGGCTCCCTGTTCAGCAGGGAGTCTGCTTCTCCCTCTCCTTCTACCCTCTGCTTGTGCTCTCCCTCTCTCTCCTAATAAATACATAAAATCTAAAAAAAAAGAAATCTCATTAGTCAATATAACTGTTTGGATACTGATGCTTCATTCTGACTAACTCAGTGCATCAGAAGGGCCGAGACAGTTTTGGAGACTTAAACCCAAAGCGGTATCCCACTAGTACTAGACAGCTGACTTCGAGTGTGGTCAGTAAAGTCTAGTTTGCCCCAGATGCTTGCAGATACAGATGAGATGGAAACAACCAGCCGAGGGTGTTTGAATGTGTTAGGTCCCTCCAGGTGTGGAATCACATCGTCAGGGTTCAGAGGAGAAAGCCCTACTCTAGGGGCTATTCATGGAACCAGATGGGGCTGGCCAACTCCAGCTACAGAACAAGAGAGCAAGTGCTTTGGCAGTGGTTGGGGGCTGAAGGGCAGAGGTAGGCAGAGAAGTGAAAGCTACAGGTGCTGTAGGCATAGGGATCCCCATCCCAAGGTGGGGGGAGCAATGTGACAAGAACTGCTCTGCCTGTGTCCCTAGAACTCTATGACCACAAGGACGAGGGAGGCCTGGGCATGCCTTCCCCAGAACATTGTTGCTGGCTGAGGTGAGAAAATGTAGTGTGTCCTATTGTCTGACCTCCCCCAGGAATGCCCCCAGGTGGTCCCAGGCTGCCCTTCACAGTAGACCTGGGCCCACTATGAGGTTGCTTCCTCCAGAAGCTCACCTCAAGACAATAATTCAAGTGCAAGTGGTTTATTCGGAGGCAACTGTAGAAAATATCAGAAGGACAGTGAGGAAGTAGGAATGGGAAGCAGCCTATGAGAGTGAGCAGACTAACAATGTGGGAGATTAGGGCTTCGTCTTGCTGGGCACATCTCAGAAACTAGATAGGACATGCCTCAGTTTTATCTCCCAAGGGTCAGGAGGCTGGGGCATTCCTTCCCCAGCGCTCCAGCCACCTCCCATAGGTGGAGAGAAAGCCTTCAGGTAGAGAGGCTCAGGTACAGGGAGAGTTTACTTGTCAGCCAGGTGACCTCTGAGCTTTACCATCTCTCACAGAATGCCCCCGTTCTGGTGCTACTATTGACACTGCCCTGGCTGGCCTTGACCTGCACGCCAGTGCTGCAGTTTCCATACCCAGGTTTCAGAAAGTGCCTCTTTCTGGTCATGTTAACTATCTTCATCATCTTATCCCACCTCTACACACATACATGCACACACAAACTCATACATACATGTGCACACACACACACAGAGGTAGCCAGCCTCCCAGATGGCATCCACTGATCCTCATCTCCTGGTCATCATACCCTTGTAGAGTCCCCTCCCACACTGAACCAGAGCTAATCTGCAGGACCAATAACACAAGGAAGAGGTGATGGTGGGTGACATCTGAAGCTAGGTCACAAAGGGCAGTGTGGTTTCCATCTTAGTCTCTCAGAACATTCTATCTGGAGGAAGCCATACCAAGCACACAGTGGCTCTGTGGAGAGGCCCACATGGGGAACAGAGATCTCTTGTCAATGGCCAACACCAACTTGCAGTCATAAATTTGAGCCACCTAGGAAGTAGATTCTCCAGAGCCAAACTATCCCTCAGGTGGGGGTAGTGCAGTCAATGTCTGAGTGTAACCTCAAGGGACAATGACATCTGGAACCATTCCACCAAGACACCCTCAGATCACTGACTCACAGACACCATGAGAGATATAAATTGCTTAAGCCGTTAAAGCAGAGGGATTAGTCATGCAGTATTAGATAACTAATACATCCCACTCTGCACACATACATACACACACACATTCATGCACAAAGCAGCTTACTATCCATGAGCCATCAATCACCCTTGCATTTTTTCTGCTTTGCTTCAAAACCTAAAGTACACTGCAAATCCACACACGACCCGACTATCTTCCATTTGGACCAGTTGCCTAAAATTGTTTCTAAGCCAATGGGCTGTGTCTTCCCTGGAGTCCCAGGCAGGGAGATTTCGGTGGAAATCCATGGAAGGAACACTCTCAAGGCAGCCAGACCCTCAGAATCTTGCCAAAACAATCCACCAGCTCGAAACAATTGAGGCCTGGGTGCTCCAGTTAATTCTCCAGAACAGCTGCCAGTGAAAAGTAATTTGTGCTCAGAGTTCAATGAGATATGGAAACAGGTTTACACTCTCTTCCATCTACTGGTAGCAGATTGTCCTGCTAGTAAATGAGTGAGTCAACTAGAAGAGGCTGACCAACACAGTAAAAAGGCACCATGTTCTCAATATCAGCCCCTGAAGTGCACACAAAAAAAGCAAAAAGGCCACAAAAGTGAAGTCAATGGGTCAGCTTATTTAAATGTTTTGTAAGTGTATTTGCTTCTTTAAAATGTAAGTGAAAGCAGTTGAATATGCTAGAAGGTAATTAGACCTCTTCACATTGTTTCTTCAGCATAGTGAACTCAAATTTCCAAGGTTTGGTTGCAACAATAAAGGTGCAAAGAAACATCTAAAAGAGACAAAAAGAATAATCAGTTTGTAAGAAAGAAAAATGAAAAACAAACAGAAGTTTCTATTTCTGGGTGCCGGGATTTGGCTTCAGGGTGGCTAAAGGCAGCCTGAGCCAGCCATGCCCCTGCAGTTCCTGGAGCTGTTAGACCTGAGAGTGGATGGCAGAGAAGCCAGCCTCATTCACCAGGATGGACCCCTGCCAATTCACCTCCCTGTGATCTGAAGCCATTGTGGATAGTAGGGGCCCAGAAACTGGTTATTCTCAGAAATTCTCATCTCCAGCTCTGGCCCTCATCCAGCCACTGACTCCCCTGTAGCCTACTGAGACTGCATGCTGCCTGGAGGGCCCAGGGAGTCCTTCTCAGAAGAGGCAGGAATAGTACAGAGTCCTCAGTTTCTTGGTGGGGCAGGTCAAGCTCTAGCCAGAGACAAGAAGCAAAACTTGCAGCCAGGGAACTGAGGGAATACAGAGAGCTCTTTCCCAGGGCCTGCAGAATGAGCAGGGTTTCAGGCTCCTGGTGTGGGATAGGTTCACTTATATCCCTATTTTCACTCCTAAAGTTTTTATTCAGTTAGAATAAAAATATAAATGAGGAATACCTCCACTACATCAATGGAAACATGAATGGCAACATGAAACAGAATGGAAGTTGTATAAGATACAAATACTGAGGGATCAGCTTGAGGAAGAAAATAAGACCAAGCTACCAGCAATCTAGACAGGCCATTGGAGAACTCAGGCCAGTCCAGAGATTCATTCTGGCTAGAAGGGTGTCTGGGATGGGTTCAGGTGTTTTTTGGCAGTAGTAGGAAAGGGAGGGAGTGGGCTTATCAGAGAGTCGACTAATTGCTTAACTTCTGGGTCAGTCAAAGTAGACAGGAAACAATCAGGAAACAGAGGAATTGAAAACCCAATTATCAGGATCAATCCTAGAGGACATGTGAACAATGTATATTAAAAGTCTTTAAGAAGTGAAAAAATATTGAGTAATTCAACTTCCAGGAACTTTGCCTACAAGGAAGCAATAATCACATAGATAGAAACAAAGAACGATATTTACTAAAGCACTGCTCATAATAACTAAAAGTTAGGAAAACTTAACCAATTCTCAGGGACTGACTAAAGTAAAATGTGGGACACAATTAAATGAAATCGCAGTTTCACTATATAATGCTCTCAAATAATTTTGCAGTTTGAGAAATTCTTAGAATTTATTATTAAATGAAAATCTAGGTTATAGAATAGTATACAATATGATCCCAACTACACGAAAATACAAATATAAAATATACAAAAGTTAGTATAAATAACAATATATTGACAGTGGTAAACTTTACATAAGGATATTTATAGTTGATTTTAAGTGACTTGATCCTTTTGAAAGTTCCAAATTTTCCACATGAGCTGAGTCAGGCTAATAACTATTTAAAGTCATATCAGGTTTTAAATTTATATTCCAAGGAGCTCAGATGTTTGCCTTTTCTTCCTTTCTATATCCAAATAAATAACTAAAGAAAGCATATAAGGTCAAATCTATAGGAGTTCTGAAATGAGAAGGGACCCCATGCAAGGAGGGAGACAGAAAGGATTCTCCTCTTGATAAGAAGTGGATGGAGTCAAGGTGACAAAGTCTACTGAATGCCAGATGCTCTATGTAGGAGATGAGAGCATTAGAGAAAACCAAGAGAGAACTGCCTCCAAACCCCACAGAACTTGAAGTCATCCTCAACTTTTCTCCTCTTACTCTCCATAGCCAATCCATCAGCAAATTCCAACCAAGCCCTTCACAAACATCCAGAACTAAGTACCACCACCATCCTAACCGATATCATCTCTCATCTGAGGTATTCCATTAGACTCCTAATAGCCTCCTATTGATCTTGCTGTCTCCACCCCTAACCCCATGCTGGCTTTTCTCCATGTGTCTCTTCACGTCAGCATCTCTTCTATTTCTACCTGGCGTTTCTTGAAAGATGAATGACTTCAGTGGGCTGGATCAATGGGCACCCTTACCCTATAGATTCTACTGTCTGTATCAATGGGCACTCTGCCCTCTGACTTCTATAGATCACATCCATGGGCACCCTCTGGCTTCCAGTTGAGTTTGGCCAAGGGGAGATAGAGGCAGGAAGTGGGAAGTATGAGATGTTGAGGTCAGGGGGTTCCAGTGGCTTGGCTGTGGCTCCTCATAGGAGCCCTCTGGTTGCTCCAGGAAAAAAAAAAAAAAATTAAAAAGCAAGGCTTAGAAGTGAAAACCTGGATGATTATTAGGGATAGTAAAATATTTCAACCTCACTAGAAATCAGGGATCAATCAAGTGAAATGGTGGGGAGATCACCTTTCACATACATCAGAATGAAAACATTTAAGATTCAACCCCAAGTGCTGAGGGAAAATGAACAACCACACATACCACTGAAGGAAGGTGTGCTGGTTCAACCACTTTGGAGAGTAAAACTGAGGTTACAAGTCACGTGTGGTGGCCCCACCAGCGCTGAAGCTGCACATGTGGCTGAATGGTTGTCCCACTCCCCAGGGCGCCCTGGAGGAGAGCCCTGAACCTGCTCAGTCAGCATGCATCCGGTCACTGCTGCATTATGGTTAAAGTGAAATTTTAAGATGACCACAAGTAGAGAGATGGTCAAATATGATGCAATACAGTCATATAAGAGCTTAATATGCAGTAATAAAACAATTTTAGCTGATTTATATACACATTAAATGGCCCAAGAAATCTTTGGCATAAATAAACAATAACAGATTATACCAACATAATAAATCTCAAAACATATTGTCGAGTGGAAAAGAAAACAAGAGAAAGTTCCAAAATTTCTGTACATTTTAAAAAACACACAAAACTCTGCTTACATGGATTAATTTTTTTATAATGGGTAGGAACACTTCTCAACAACGTGAGTGTTTATCTTAGAGAGGAGGGAGTGGAATGCATGTTTAATTTTACTGGTTGAAATAAACATTTTAAATTAATGTAATAAAATGCCAACAGTTATAAAATCAAGCACATGGGTATTTGATATATCATTCTTAGTATCTACCAGAATTTTTTAAATGTTACATAATTGAAAACTAGTTCTAGTAACTTAAAATAATAGCTTACTCTCTAGATGTAGCCATCCTCTTGCATTTGGTGCTCTGCTGTGATACCTACTATTCATTAGAATACGAAGATGTATTTTATTTGCACATGTCTGGACAATTTTCAGGAACCATTAATCTGCCATTGTTTTTGCTTAGCCATGTCTCATGCCAGCTTTAGGCATATACCAAATAGGTGAAGAAAATACACAAGACAGAAACACTTGTGTATGCAGCTTCAACTATGTAAGAGAAAACTGGAAGTAACTTCTATGAAAAGATCACCAAGACAAATCTATCCAGTCAAACCCAGCTCAGCTTGCAGAACAGTGAGAAGTAATGAATGGGTGTTGCTATAAGCCACTAAGTCTCTATGTGTGTGTGTTGGCAGGGGTGAGGGGTATCAGCAAAAACTGATAGAAACAGTGCTCTATGTCTAGAACCTGGCTGTCCTTGGTCCTGAATATGATCAGAATATGAATTTAAGAAGGACCCTCAACTCTATGGTCAACTAATCTTTGACAAATCAGGAAAAAATATTCAATGGAAAAGAGACAGTGTCTTCAATAAGTGGTGCTGGGAAAATTGGGCAGCTATATAGAGAAGAATGAAAACTGGACCATTTTACACCATACACAAAGATACACTCAAAATGGATGAAAGACTTCAATGTGAGGGAGGAATCTATCAAAATCCTAGAGGAGAACATATGATCTCTTTGATATAGGCCACAGTACCTTCTTTCAAGACACATCTCCAAAGGCAAGGGAAACAAAAGCAAAAATGAACTTTTGGGACTTCATCAAGATAAAAAGCTTCTGCACGCAAAGCAAACAGTCAACAAAACTAAGAGGCAGCCGACGGAATGGGAGAAGATACTTGCAAGTGATATTACAGGTAAGGGGCTGATATCCAAGATCTATAAAGAACTTCTCAAACTCAACACTCAAAAAACTAATAACCCAGTCAAGAAATGGGCAGAAGACATGAACAGACACTTCTCCAAAGAAGACATATAAATGGCTAAAGGTCCTATGAAAAAAATGCTCAACATCACTAGCCATCAGGGAAATACAAATCAAAACCACAATATGATACCACCTTACACCAGTTAGAATGGCAAAAATTAACAAAACAGGAAACAACAAATGTTGGCAAGGATGTGGAGAAAGGAGAACCTTCTTGCACTGTTGGTGGGAATGCAAGCTGGTACAGCCACTCTGGAAAACAGTATGGAATTTCCTCAAGATGTTAAGAATAGAGCTATCCTATGACCCAGCAATTGTACTACTGGGTATTTACCCCAAAGATACAGACGTAGTGAAAAGAAGGGGCACATGCACTTCAATGTTCACAGCAGCAATATCCACAATAGCTAAACTGTGGAAGGAGCCAAGATGCCCTTCAGCAGATGAATGGATAAAGAAGATGTGGTATATATACACAATGGACTATTATTCAGGCATCAGAAATGATGGATACCCACCATTTGCATCGACATGGATGGAACTGGTGGGGATTATGTTAAGTGAAGTAGGTCAAACAGAGAAAGACAATTATCATATGGTTTCACTCATATGTGGAATGTAAGCAATAGAACGGGAGAACCATAGGTGAAGGGACGGAAATCCAGAAACAATCTGGGGGTTTCAGAGGGGAGGCTGGTGGGGGGAGGGGGTAATAGGGTAATGGTATTGAGGAGGGCATGTGGTTTGATTAGCACTGGGTATTACTCTTAATTAATGAATCATGGAACACTGCACCAAGAACTAATTATGTACTATACAGTAGCTAACTGAACATAATAAAAAAAAAGAAGAAAGCTGAGTTTTCTGTACAATGCATCAATGCTACAAAATTTACAATAATAAAACTGTCTTTCCACCAAGAAGAAGAAGGAAGAGGAGGAGGAGGAGCAGGAGGAGGAAACTAGAAAATCAAAGTAGAATTGGTCCTATCAGTTTTCTCTGTCTGGTACACAGACCTGACCGAGGCCATACCTTTTTCATTTGGGGATCCTTCTGTAATAAGCAGTTTTCATTTTCTCCTGAAATTTTCTTGCACATTGTTCGAGCAATTTTGACTTCAAGAAAGTAGTCCAAACTGTCTGTGACCTGTCAAAGAGTAATTTAAAAATTACATATCATAGGGGCACCTGGGTAGCTCAGTTGGTGAAGTGTCTGCCTTTGTCTCAGGTCATGATCCTGGGGTCCTGGGATCAAGCCCCGTGTCGGGCTCCCTGATCAGCCAGGAGTCTGCTTCTCCCTCTTCTCTTTGCCCCTCCCCCTCACTCATGTTCTCTCTCTCTCAAAATAAATAAATAAAATCTTTTAAAAAATAAAAAATAAAAATTAGATATCATAAATGAATACATGATATCAACTGTCATGTCTGATAAATAAACATGTCATTGACTGCTTAGGGCAAAGAATATCTCCCCATCTCCTTCCCTCCCTCCTATACTTTCCTTGTCAGAAATTTTGTGGTAACTGGAGGGGGAGGGGTTCTTACCATGATCTTGCTCCCTCTGTCTCTCTCATCATGGTATTGAATGTTAAATAATGATAACTATCCCCAAGATAAAGCAAGAAAACTATTCCCCAAAGAATGTTTTCCTGGTAAAGGTAATGGTTTGCTTATTGGAGCTTGGAAAATAAACAGTAGAGTCTATAACACTTTCATACCTCATCAATAGATATTGGGAGAAAACAAGACATCGCAGAACTGAAATTTGCTTGGAGGGTATTGTTTCTCTAACTTGCCTCCTTGGCAATTTTAGAAATCCAGCCCTATTGGAGATGATACACCCTCCCACGTCCCTGATTTCAGGGCCTCTTCCTCTCCCGTGCAGAGCCCCCCACCAGCCCTGGTGTTCCAGAGGGCTCTATGGGGAAAAGGAGATGCCCAAGGGCAAATGGAGACTTTTATTATTTAAAAATGAGAACAAGGTAAGATTTTACAAAACTTAAGGGAGAGAACGTATTAAAGAGAATGACCAAGTTAAACACAGTAACTGACCCTAGAAGAGTAAGAGATCATTTTGAAAGTATAGTAAACATTTTGGACATTCTAGAGAAGTTGCCTGGGCATTGAACAGAATGGTAGTGGTTGGCAGAATTGTAAGTACGGTTTCTTGAATATCATATATACTTTAGAATTTTTCAGTTATGTGTGTAAGTGTGTGTAAAGTGTCTGGAAGGACAGCCACCTGCTTCTGGGGGTGCCCTCAGGAAAATACAAGTCAGATTGGAAATGTAAGAAATTGGATCTTCGCTTCCATTTTTCAACTCAGTGACTTTCGGACGTACTCCTAGAACATTTTTAAAGACTGGATAACAAGTTTCTCAACCTCAGCACTATTGACATGTGGGGCTGGATCAGTCTTTGTGGTAGGGGCTGTCCTGGGCACTGTAGGTTGCTTAGCAGTGTCCCTGGCCTCTGCACACTAAGTGTCAGTAGCAGCCTGCTCTGGTTGTGATAACCAAAAATCCCTCCAGGAATTGCCCCCAAACCCCTGCCAAGCAAAATCTATGCCTACTTGAGAACCCCTGCTCTATATTTGAATAATATTTCCAAGTTAAAATTATCATAAAACAAACTGCTCTCATCCTCAACAACCCACCAACTCACCACCAGCCCTAGCTTAACCCCTGATTGCCCAGAAAAGGGAAGAGGATAGGGGTCCTGGCTGCTGAGGCAGCCCTTCACTGCTTTCACAGACAGGCCTCTGACTCTCCTGGCCTTCCATGACCTCTTTCCTCTGGCTGCAATATCCCACCACTTGCACTCCATCCACATCACTCAGGCAGTAACATGAGCTCATTCACAACAGGCAGCCTGGGTTTAAATCTTGGCTCTTCTACATACTAGCTGTGTGTCCCTGGACAAAATACTAAACCTCTCTGTGCCTATTTCCTCTTTAAAGTGGAAGGAAGTAGTTCTTACATAATGAGTTGTGAGATCTGAATAAGCATATGGAAAGCAACCAGGTCTGGCACAAAGTAGACTGTATATACAGTTGACCATTGAACAATGTGGGACTTACAGGCACAATCAAAAATCCAAGTGGAACTTTTGACTCCTCAAAAACTTAACTAACAGCCTACTGTTGACCAGAAAGCTTACCAATAACATAAACAGTCAACTAACACATATTTTGCATGTCATATATATTATATACTGTATTCTTGAAATAAAGTAAGCTAAAGAATAGACAATTTATTAAGAAAATTATAAGGAAAATACATTTATAGCACTGCATTGTATTTTTTGAAAGAAATTAGCATATAATCAGACCCACAGTGCTTATTTTACCATCATTCACCTTGCACAGAATCTCCGACAGAGCCTCAGTCAACTATGAAAAAGAACAGGTAGCTGCAAACTTTTTCTTTAAGGACTGGAGAGTAAATATTTTAGGTTCAGAACACACAATCTTGTCAGTGCTGCACAAAAGTAGCCCTAGACCGCACTCAAACAATGTAGGTGGCAATGTTCTAATAAAACTTTATTTATAGACATGGAAATTTAAATTTTATGTAATTTTCATGTCACAAATATTTATTTTTTGTTTCTTATAACTATTCTTAGTTCATGGGGCATACGAAATAAGCAGCAAGCCAGACTTGGCTGCAGGCTATAATTGTCCAACTCCTGATATAGATCTTTGTACTTTAAAGTTAAATCAACCAATAAGATATAGCTGTTCTCTTTATACAGAGCCTGTGTGTGTGTTACTAAGTTTAATTTGAATTATCACGAAGAATTTTTCTTTTTGCTTTTGTTTTGTTTTGAGTTAATTTTGTTCGGGGGGGATGTTTCATTCTTCCTTACCTTTTTCTTCAGTGTGTTTTCCACTGGTAGTAGATGGAAGGTCAAGGAATTTTAAATACCACTCTTTTTGAACCTGTTTCTACCTAATTCTTTTGCATTCTTACCTGCATTCAAGTGTTTACAGTGAGCTGAGAAATAAAATGTACATTCATGAAAAAACTAGTACACAGTACAAAATGATGTATAATTTTTGAGACATGAGAATTCAGTGTACTTTTGATTAAATAAAGCAGAACCATCTATTTGTGGAACTGAAAAAGCATAGATAAGGAGAACTACATGAAAGTGGAATAGTTCACTATCAATTAGTTCACTACATATAAATGAGCCCCCAAGGCAGTTGATATTTAACTTTATTTTAAATTTAACTAATTTTTAGTTTAAACTAATTTAGTTTAATTTAACTAATATTTAACTTTAACTCGGCCACCCAGTGGTGACACACATCCTGGCCCCAGGTGTCCACTACCCAAGAAACACAAACAATATAACCAGGATCACACACACAAAAAGGAGGGAGCCAAGGCCCATTGAATGTGGAGGATGGCCAGGGGGCCAAATGTCCCAGCCTCGTAGGGACATGAAGCTGCCAAATGAGCCTTCTCTCCTGACTCCATTAAGAAAACAGGAACCTGAGCAGGTTCCTGGTGACCTGCAGGGATGGACAGCAAAGGTTAGAGGGCAGAAGGTGGAGAGGAGACAGGGCTAGTGAAGGAGGAAGAGGAACACAACGACTGTCCCTGTACTGCATGTCACTCCGACGTTCAGGGTAACCCTCATTCCTCATTAGCCCCTCCCTCTTCCTTTCCTTA
The DNA here is from genome assembly GCA_028534135.1 of Potos flavus. Taxonomy (NCBI): domain Eukaryota; kingdom Metazoa; phylum Chordata; class Mammalia; order Carnivora; family Procyonidae; genus Potos; species Potos flavus. The sequence continues at coordinate 79,850,044 of CM052885.1, forward strand.
AACTCCAGTCAGACTGGCTGAACCCCTGTTCCTTCTGTGCACCTACTGATTCCTTTCTGGATTCCCCCCAAACCACATCTTTCTTGGGAAACAACATTGGTGCAATGCTCTCTTCTGTGATACAGTCCATATTCCAGTTCCCCCAACCACATCTTCTATAGGTTGTTTTCTTTTTTTAATCCCAGAGATAATACGAGACCCCATATTGCATTTAGTTGTCATGTTTCTTACACCTCCTTTAATCCAGAAGTTTCCCTGCCTTTTCCCCTGGCCTTTCATGACATTGGTATTTTTAAGAGGTGTTACAGAAAGCCCCATAATATGGATTTGTCTAATTGTTCCTTGTGATTACCTTCAGAGGGTAGATTTTAGACAAGGATACCATGCACAGGTGATGCTGTATCCTTTCTGTGACCTCACATCAGGGGCACATGATGTCAGTTTGTCCTGGTGTTGGTGACAAGCATTTTGGTGAACAAGGCATTTGCCAGATTTCCTGATTGTCTTTACAATCTTTTCCCTGTTGTAATTAATTAATGAAAGAATCCCTGCAGCAATTTGTCCCCCGCCACTCTCCCACCCAGTGGTTGTAGGACTCATTGATGACATTTGCCTGTAGTAGTTATTGCCATGATGATTTCCTACTTACACAGTCTTTTACATATACAGGTAGGTGTTTTTCTAAAGAAGAGCCTTCCCTTCCTTTTTTTGGTGAAAGCTGGACTTGCACTTCCTTTGCTTTTTCACTGTGTTATAATCCGTACCTATAATGACTCATTTTGATGATAACAGCCCAAATTGTCCCAGACTTGGCCCCCTCAACAGCCCTTCTTGGACTCTCACCTATGCTTTCTGATATGATTGTAATCAATTTTAAGTTATTTTAATGGCTATTTTATGTTCTGTCCCAGAATGATAAAGGATGAAGGGTAACTAACTTTTCTCCAAAAGCCCCTAAAATAAAATTAATATATGTTTGACTAAAGGCGTCTCTCAGCTATTTTCCTCTCCCTGGGGTCTGTGCCCTCTGTGGATAATGGGCCCCTTCACGACTGCATCCTGGAGAGAAAGAACAAAGAGAACATGTTCACCAACCTGCTCCTGGGATTTCAGAACCTTCACAACCTTGAAGGTATACTTGTCTTTGCTGGCCTTGTTATACTCTTTCATGGCATACCACAGTGCCTGCTGCACATAGACGTAAGTTTCCGGGATGTCTTGGAACTTCCTCACCACCCTCGACCTGCCCCAGGTGTGGACACCTCTGGACACGAAGGTCACAGTGGCCACCAGTAGCAGCAGGCTCAGGCAGAGTCTGGCCATGGCACCTCAGCCAAGGGGGTATAGGCTTTGATCCTTCTGTCCTTCCAGGACTTGGGCAGGACATAGGCTGGGCTGGCCCTGCTGTTTCTGCACCCCCAGGTCTTCCTGGCACTGCTAGCGGTGAAAAGGAGAGAACTTCTGTTAGTTTTGTGTCCTATGGGCTTCTCTCTCCTTCCCCAAAGAGAAGTGGAGTGAGAAATCGGCAGTCACAGTTCAGAGCATGTTCCCATCTTGGCCTTTCCATTTTGGAAGGAACGCACTCACACTCCTTTCCTTCCCCACCAACTGACCTCTGCATCCTTGCCTGCAAGGTCTCTGCACATGCAGTGCAGGTGCCTGTCTGTGTCAGGTCTCAGTGCACAGAAAGGCACAAGGACCTGCAACAGAAGCACTGCCACAGGGACAACGTGGGTCTCAAAACTCATCTTGTCTCCTCTTCAGGAGCATGGATGAAAATCCTCAGGGGAGCCTTTGGCTTCAAAACTGCCCCCTGCGTCTCCCCCATTTCCAATCAGGCTCATCAGCAATCACACTGCGATCTGTTTATGGAGCATTATTGAGTCTTCCCAGGCCCTATAATAAGGGTATCACATGTTTCTCTTATTTAATAATCTCTCTTGGGGACACATAATGAGTAGCCCCTTTTACACAGAAGGAAAATAGGTCTCACAAAGAGGTCAAGTACATGCCTCAGGCTACGTGTCAGAGCTTTATCTCATTGCCTGAAACACACCTTCAGACCTACCGCAATCTAACTGATAAGTATGTGTAGATCACAGCTTTAATGTACATTTGCTCTTGGGGAGATTCCATTCTCCATAGAAGGTGAACCAGGATGTAGTTCATGAGACAGAGGCACAATAGTTACTGTGTTAAGTACAGATAATGAAGAAGCAAATAGCCTGAGAGATATAGGGGCCAAAGGCAGGCCATCTCAAGAGGAGCCACTTTGCCACAAAGATTATTTTGATTTAAAAAAACAATAAAAACCCAGCAGATTCAGGAAAAGTTCTTTACCTCCTCTCCTCCTCCAGTTGCCTACAGAGAATTTAGGTGGAGGACCTGCTCCAGGAAGAGAGCTATCACCACAGACAACTACATTATACTATCAGTAAGGCATGGTAGGGAGGACCCCAGCAAGCCCTGTTGGATCAAAGTCCTCTCTGTACCCCATTGTTTCCATGGGGCCAATAAGCGTTCGTTTACCAAACCTCAATTCTTTTTCTTTCTCCTCGAGGATTACATTTCTTCCCTTTGAAGTCTCAGACCCCATCCTCCTTTTCCTTAGTTCAGAATGACATATATACCTCAGTTTGCCTGACTGTCTTTGGAATTTCCATGTCTGTGTGGATTCCGCATATGTATGAAATTAAATTTGATTTGTCTCCTATTACTCTATTGCGTGTCAATTTGATTCTTAGTCTGACTAGAAGGACCTTGAAGAGGGCACGAAATTTTTCCTCCCGAAAAGAGACAAAGCCAGAATCCAAAGGTTGTGTTCATTGCAGGCAAGTGGTAAGTATAGCTTGCCTAAGTTGAACAAGGAATGTGACCGCAGAACCGAGAGACACCTGATATCCATCAGACACTAACTACACATGAGATACACGGAGCACAGAATATTCATAAGGTCTTATGTCAGCCACCCAGCGATGACCTCATCCTGACCCCACGTGTCCTCATCCCAGGAACCAACGACCAAATCCTCAACATGTCCAGTTGTGCTAGGCACACGTACCTGTGTGTCTCCTCAGAGCCAGTGTGTGTTTCTGGCCTGCTGCATAGGCTTTGCCCAAACCCCCACTGTGGGTCCCATAGCCCCATCAGAATGGAGACTGAGGCAGCAGAGAGCATCACAGGCCCAGGATCTGGGCAACATGTCCTTTTTGTCTCCCCAGCTTGCCTCCATACCTAAAGTATGTTAACTTGCTTCCTTTCCCCACCTAGCTTCTTGCCCAGTGGTTTGATGGCTTGCACTGACTTGACGCACATGGGATTTGCTCGAGCAGCTAACTTCAGCCTGTGAGACTTTCTGCTCCATGATATCTGAATGTGCTCCTCAGGGCACACTTGGAGGCCACCCTGGCATTATAGTCCCTCCCAACCTGGTACAGCTACACCCCAGACCCACCTCAGAACGAAGCTCTTCACCACACTCCTGCTTGCTGAGACTTGAGCTGGCTATCCTCACCCACAGGAGGTAACTTTCTCCTTCCTGAGGACTTGAGCTTTGACCAGCTCCACTCATGGGCCACTCTCTGCCCAGCACACTCAGTTCATGCCCCTGTACCTGGTCAGGGTGTTATGCTTGAGTCAGGGGTGCTTCTGTCCTCTGGCTACACTCTCTGGCCAGGTGGTCACATCTATGGCCCCTTTGTGAGGTAAGCCAACCCCTCTGATGCTGCTCACGTGTGGGGCATGTCTGACATGTCCCTCAGCTCTCAGAGCCCCACAGGTTCAGCAAGACCAGCAGTAACTGCCCCTAATGCAGAAATCTTGCTTGTTTCACACCTCCTGGCTTTCTAAATTCCTGGGCTTAGGACTGAACCCCTTGGAAATGAAAGCACCTCATTTCTGTCAGGGTTTTGTTACCTGACTCTATAGTCCTAGAGGAAGGAAGTGGCGCCAAACTGCCAAGCTCAGGGAATCTGGGACTGAGAGGCACTTGGGGAGGTGGTGCCTATGGCTGGCAGGGGCTGCCTTCAGAAACACCAAGTAGAAGGCCTCATGTGGCAATGGCAGTGCTGGCATAACAGATCTCTGTGGGATGAATGAATGAGTAGATCCTCACAGACCCATTAGCCATATGTCCCCCCACTGTTAACCTTGTCCCAGGTAAATATTCCTGATTCTGCTTCCCTCCCCCTTGTAAGGGTTCCCTCTCCCGGTGGTGATTCTCAGGCCCCAAGCCAGTCTCCACTGAGGAGCAGACTCCATCCCACTCTGCAGAAAGCCTTGTTGTGACAGAGAGCTCCTGGGAACTCAGAAACCTGGGGATTAATATCTGTCTTTCCAGAACAAATTATAGATCTTCATAAAGAGGATCATCCCTGAGATCCATAAGGTAAAACTCCAAACAGGAAGTCAGACTCTTAGGCCTGTAAAACCTGAGCGTTGCCTGACTGAAGGTTTAGATGTTTGAGACAAAATTGTGTGCTCAACTTGAGGAGCACTTTTTAAGCAGGTAGAAAACACAGACATGAAAATGGAGAAGAATAATTAATTTGGCTACACATTTTGTTGCACACACACATGTGCACATCCAGGCAAAGTCAAGAATTGAATGGGAACACAGAATAAGTTATTTGGAAGATATTTGGTGTTTGGCAAAGGACTGAACTCTCTCTTGTGGAAAAAGCTCTTTAAAATCCAAAAGAGAGGGAGACAAACCATGAGAGACTCTGGACTCTGGGAAACAAACTGAGGGTTACAGAAGGAGGGTGAGGGGATGGGGTAACAGGGTGATGGGTGTTAAGGAGAGCACGTGCTGTGATGAGCACTGGGTGTTATACGCAACCAATGAATCATTGAACTAATGATGGCTAACTGAATCTAATAATAAAAAAAAAATTCAGAAGAAAAAGACAATTTCTTCCAATTTCTTGGCTCAAAGTGAGTCAGGAATTTGAGCAGACAGCACATCCAAAATGAATCCATTTCCCCTCTTGGCCACACATTGTTGGAAAACAACTGGCCTGTGGTGAGAACTCTCTCTAGCCGCCTCTGTTGATCCACCTTCCATCTGGCCTTTGTGTCCAGAGGAAGTTGCACAGTGTAAAGCAGAGAGATACTCACACCCTTCAATGTGAATTCCATAGGTCTGGACAGGAGCCCATTTTTGACCCCACATCTTCTAAAGAAGGTGGTCCTGGGATATAAAAGGGAGTGGGGGAATTGCTGAATGCTGTGATGGGTGTGGACCCACAGATCTGAAGGTGAAGGGACTCATGAAGCCAGAGTCCTAGGGCCTCCAGGCCACCACCCAAAAGCCCTCTCCTCCCAACCAATCACTATCTACTTTGGGGTCACCAGAAACCACAGATACTGATTGTTTCAGAAGCTGTTGCCACCCCAAAAGCCTTTCTTTTTGCTCATGACTATAGGCTTCAGGATCTCAAGAAGGGCCCAGCAGGGTGCTTGTCACCCAGGGTGTCCCATGGGATTCAGAGAGCAGCTAGTATGTACCTGAGCTTGTTGCTCATGTGTAGGGGGTCTTTTAAATAACTTTATTAAAATCTAATTCCCATACCATTCATCCACATAAGTACACAATTCAATGGCTTGTAGGTAGGACACAACTCACACTTTAGAATGTTTTCATTACCCCAAAAAGAAACCCAGCACTCCTTAGCTGTCACCCCTCCTCCCCACCCTCTTCAGCTCTAGGCAAACACTAATCTACTTTCTTCCTCTATAGACTTACCTAGTCTGGACGTTTAATATACATAGAATCATATGATACCGGACCTCTGGCCTCTTTCACTTAACTTGTTTTCAAGAGTCATTCATGTTATAGCACATCTTGCTACTTCATTTCTTTTTTTTTTTTTTAAGATTTTATTTATTTGACAGAAAGAGAGATCACAAGCAAGCAGCAGCAGGCAGAGAGAGGGGGAGAAGCAGGCTCCCCACCGAGCGGGAAGCCCGATGCAGGGCTCGATCCCAGGACCCTGAGATCATGACCCGAGCTGAAGGCAGACACTTAACCCACTGAGCCACCCAGGTGCCCCCCACTTCATTTCTTTTTATTACCAAATAATATCCCATTGTATGTGTATACCACATTTCATTTATCTATTTACCAATTTGTGCACAGTTGGGTTGTTTCCACAGTTAAAAGGAAAACCACAGGCCTAAATGGCATCGTTTAGTTTAAGGTCCCAAGTCAGTAAACCAAGACCTAATAACTGACCTAACTAGAGTTTCAATCCCCTAGAAATGTAATCTTTAACCAGTAAACATGAAATTTCCTGGTCAGCACTAGGAAATTAACTGATAGACCCCCTTCCGCTCCCCTTAGGATGGTAATTTTGCTTAAACAACTCATCTCTTGCTAATAAATTCCTTTCTTCTTCTCCTTCTTCTCCTTTTCCTTCTCCTCCTCCTCCTCCTTCTCCTTCTCCTCCTTTTCTCCCTCCTCCTCCTTCTTCTAATGCCCTCTCTATGCCTTTAAAAACCCTTTTCTGTTCGCCTGTTTAGTTCAGTGAAGTTCCCTTCTATTTTCTAGATAGGATGCTGCTTAATTCATGAATCATTTAACAAAACCAGACTTTCAAATTTACTCATCAAATTTTGTTTTTTAATACCACTTTTTGGCTATTATGAATAATACTATTATGAATATTTATGTTCTAAGTTTTGTGTAGACACTTGAGTATATACCTAAGAGTGGAATTATTGGGTTGCAGGGTAACTCTATATTTAACTTTTTGAGGAATTACTTACTTGATGGTTTTCCAAAGTGAGGGCACCATTTTACACCACCAGAAGTGTATGAGAGTTCTCATCTCTCTACATCCTTGCCAACACTGGCTACTATCTGTCTTTTTCAATTATAGTCATCCTAGTAGGAATCAAGTAAGACAAGTGCTAAAAATGGGGCAAATGTAACACAGTAAATCTTAATTTTCATAAAATCAAAGTGCTTTTATGAGTAATTTTTTAAGACAAAAATCCGATAGAAAATTCGGAGAAAAGTCATGAACACACAAATCACAGAAAAAGAAATATACATGTCTATAATACTCATGTGGAAATATGCTTAACCTCCTCGACAATAAAAATTCAAGTTAACCCAACAATGAAATGTCTATTCTACGCACAGAGAAAAAACTAAACACAATGATAATGTTCCATTGATAAGGCACCTTCATCAGCACTGACAGAGTAGGAATCAAACAGCTTTTGTTACAGCAATTTAACAATCTCTGTTAAACATTTAAAAGTTACATATTCCCCAACACAGTGTTCCACATCTAGGATTTTTGCCTCACAGAAATACTTGCCTGCGGGCACAAAATTGACTGAAAATCATTCACTGCACTACAGTTCCTAATAGTTTAAAAAAAAAAAAAGACATGAGGAGAGCATCCCAAATACGTATCTATAGTAGATTATTAAATAAAACATGTAATATTTTGTAGCCACTGCAAAGAACAGTATGGAGATTCCTCAAAAAATTAAAAGTAGAATGACCCTATAATCCAATAATCACACTACTGGGTATTTGTCCAAAAAATACAAAAATACTAATTCAAAAGGATATATGCCCCTTTATGTTATTGCAGCATTATTTACAATAACCAAATTATAGAAGCAGCCCAAGTGTCCATTGATGGATGAATGGATAAAGAAGACGTGGCATATATATACAATGGAATATTATTCAACCATAAAAAGAATGAGATCTTGCCATTTGCAACAACATGGCTAGAGCTACAGGGTATTATGCTAAGTGAAATAAGTCAGTCAGAAAAAGACAAATACCATATGATTTCACACATTTGTGGAATTTAAGAAACAAAAGAAACGAGTAAAAGGAAAAAAGAGAGAGACAAACCAAGAAACAGACTCTTTTTTTTTTTAAAGGTTTTATTTATTTGACACAGAGATAGAGAGTACAAATAGGCAGAGCAGAAAGCAGAAGGAGAGGAAGAAGCAGGTTCCCAGCCGAGTAGGGAGCCCGATGTGGGGCTCGATCCCAGGACGCTGGGATCATGACCTGAGCTGAAGGCAGCTGCTTAGCTGACTGAACAACCCAGGCGGCCCCAAGAAACAGACTCTTAACTACAGAGAACAAACTGATGGTTCCCAGAGGGGAGGTGGGTGGAGCAATGGGTGAAATAGGTGGTGGGGATTAAGGAGTGCACTTGTCATGATGAGCACCAGGTGATGTATAGAATTGTCAAATCACTATATTGTACACTTGAAACTAATATAACACTGTGTGTGAACTATACTGGAATTATAATAAAAAACTTAATAAAATTTTAAAAATATGTAATATCCATGGAATGAGATCTAAAAAATTAACCAAAGCATGTGCGTGTACTGACAAGGAATGATATCTGCTCTGAATAAATAAGCAAGTTGTAAAACATTAAGCAGAGAAAGCTCTGGATTATTTCCAAATAATGATTTGTTAAGCTCAAAAAAAAAAAGAAACGTTGGGATTTTGAACCATTCACAGGCTTGTGCCTGAGGGATGGGATTACACGGGAACGTCACATTCTAAGTTAATTATTTCTATAATATTCTAGCTCTTCATAATAAAATAGAACTAATAATAAAATAAAATAACCTATAAAAATTTAAAAGCTCCACAGCGAAAATAAAATGTAGAGAAGACCTTAAGGTGATGAAAAGGCAAGTGCTCACTCTACTCTTTACCCCTCAGTTCCTTTCCACAGGACTCATAAAAGATATTGTGAGTCCTTGATATGAAAGATGAGGATTTGGCTCACATGCTAGCTCTTTATCTTCCTCCTTCTCACTGTTTGGATGGATGGACTGCTGGATTGATCGATTGATCAATATTCTAGTTATTTGCATAAGTTTAAAAATATAATTAAACTTCTTAAATTCATCAACTTCCAGGAGCTCCTTTTGAACCTATCTCTGTAGAATAAGGATGTTAGTAGCCCCATCTATCGCATTACCTCCTTTATCCCCGTGTCCCACTCTCTGTTGTCCAAATCCGCATTTGTCCTTCCTCCCAAAACTTTGCTTTCTCCATTAGATGACTGAAGAACTTGCAAAACAAAACAACAAATGCTTAAACATGGGGGTCTAGCAGATTGGCATGATATATTGAAGTAAGGCAAAAGTAATGAGATTCTCAGTTAAACCGCTGTTGGGATATTGCAATTCAGAGGAGGTGGCAGCTGCTGAGGTATAAGCAAATGAAGGGGAAAGTAATGCCTGAAGTTATGAGCTGTTTGAGCTAACTAGGCCTAGAGAAAGAAGAGTCAAAAGTCAAAGGTGACCCCAGATAATAAGTGGCTTAAGCAGCAGGCAGTGTGTCATGTGCTGGGGCGGAGAATGGAGGAGAAGGCTTGGGCAGGAAATGTGAAGAGTTGAACATGGGGCAAATGGAATGTTAGGTACACTCATGATACACCTGTCTCAGGTAGTTCTCACCCTCCTCTCCCACTTGTCAGTCAACCTCTAGCCTGCTAACCCATTCTATCAGCACTTTCAAATACTGGGAATAATCTTATTAATTTGCTCATTGGTCTGTTATATGCCCCCTCCCTCTTTCCCCATCATATAAGCAAGAACTTTCCACCTATAATGGCTGAATAATGTCCCATGATTGATTTAGTCTAGCCTCTATTCTGACTACGGGTCACCTGCATCATTGCTCTTATTAGCAACATAATGATCATTCTGTGCATATCTCTTTGTATATCCAAATTATTGTTAGATGTGATTTTCTTGAAAAATTACATAGTCAACATGCATGCAAATGTAAGAAGCTGACTCTCCCCAAGCCCTGTAAAAGAATCGTGTGTGTGTGTGTGTGTGTGTGTGTGTGTGTGTGTGTTCGTGTGTTTGAGAGACAGAGAGAGAGAGAACACAAGCAGTGTCTATAATTAAATAAATTCCTAAAACCAGGAAGCAAAGATCCTGTACATAGACTTAGTGATTGGCATATACCTCATTCCCACATCAAGGCCAGTGGAGAGATGAGACAGAAGTGGAAAAAGAAATAAGAGAAGAGGAAAAGAGAAACCGGAAGGAAAGTGTGAACCAAATGGGAAGCAAGTAGGAACAAGAGGCTGGTTCTGAGTTAAGGTGAGGGGTCCAGTGAGACCCGGGAGCAACCAAAGGGCAGGACAGAGGCCAAAGGACAGTCATGTGGCCTGTACATTCCAAGGCTTTGGATGTTCCTCCTCCCCTTGCTGAGGTCAGGGAGGTTAGGCTCTGCTCTTGCTCCTACTCCTGCTGCCCTGAGCCTATAGTCAATCCCCAACAATGGGCTGGAGCCTCCTGAAAAATGGGTCCTTGTCCCACAAACCCTCTCCAGGAGGCTCCACATGGGTGCCTCCCTTTTTTGGCCTTCCTGGTTTCGGGGCCAAGTACTCTCATTCATTAGGACAGGTGACTGCAGAGATGTCCACAATCACTGGGGCTGTGTCTGTGCCACCTGGTGGTTCCACTGACTTTTGTTCTATTTTGAGGCATATATATATATATATAAAATTTGGAGTGCATTTGAGCTCAGAATTACTACATTTTCAGAATGAATCATCTTCTATGACATCAAGTGGTGGCTTTATTTAAACTTCAAGAGATATTTTCCGAGGTCTGCTCTGTGACCTCTACTGTTCTAAACATGACAGTCAGAGCTGGGCTTCTGCAGAGCATGGATGGTGGGGTGCACACCTGCTCAGGTAACTTATACGGGTCCAGTGACCAAGTGTGCTTTTCACCCAACTCTCGGATTCTCCAGAAAAACAATCATAGAGAAAGAGATTGCTTCTTATCCTCTTTTCTAGTGTTTGCATCAATTTTTTCCTCATTGCATTTTTTTTTAAAGATTTTATTTATTTATTTGACAGAGGGAGAGGGATCACAAGTAGGCAGAGAGGCTAAAGAGAGAGGGGGAAGCAGGCTCCCTGCTGAGCAGAGCGCCAGATGCAGGGCTTGATCCCAGGACCCTGAGATCATGACCTGAGCCGAAGGCAGAGACTTTAACCCACTGAGCCACCCAGGCGCCCCCTCATTGCATTTTCTAAAACATTCTAGACCAGCATCTGTTCTAGTTCCTGAGACCTATTTTCATCCATCTATTTGCATATAATCTTATAGTCACCTATTAAGGCCTTGTATATGCCCAGCATAGCTAGAGCCAGCTAGAAGTTGTGCAGTGAGGCTGTGACGATACCCCAGCAGGTTAGGTCCTGGTTAATCAATTTCCCCTGTGGGCGGGCCTCGTTAAGAACAGAGGGCTTTGGGGTATTTCAAAATGGCTCCTTTCCCTCCTCCTGCCCAAAGTAGGAAGGGACTTCTCTCTGATATTTACTGTGGGAATCTCGTTGAATTGCCAGTGGTAAATCTCACAATACTGTAGAGACATCTCCCTCACGCTGCAATGCCTGGGTTTCCCTGGAGTTTTTCTGAGTTGTCCTCACTGAGCCTCCAGCAATTTGTCAAGTAAAGTTTAGGCTTGCCTGCTCTGACGATGGTTCCCACAGTAGTTTCTGCTCGTCTCTGCTCTGGTAAACCATGACCCCTGTACTTGCCTCTGTATCTCTCCAGTTGTTGGGGCAGCAGTTTGCCCTGTGTCCGCCAATCTCTTATTAATCTATTGTCAGTCTATTCGGCTTGTTACTTGTTAGGATGGAGAAGTGACTTACAAGCTCACTTTTCTTTAAATTAAAAAGTTTTCTTTAAATTAAACTTGTTTATTTTGAGATAACTCCAAATCCACATGCAAGAACTAATGCACAGATTCTGTGTATCCTTTACCCAGTTTCCTCCAATGGTAATATCTTGCATGATAGTCCAATATCACGACCAGGACATTAACAGTGATCCAGTCAGAATATGGAACATTTCCATCCACAGGGATCCCTTCTGTTGCCTTTATAGTTGCACCGTGCTTCCATCCCCTCCTCAATCCCTGGAAACCATTAATCTGTCCCTCCTTTCTATAATTTGTCACTCTAAGAATGTTATAGAAATGGAAACATGCGATATATACCTTGTGGGTTTTTTTTTTTTATGTATCATAATTTTCTGGAGATTCCTCCAGATGGTTACCCATGCCAATAGTTTGTTCCTTTTTATTCTGCAGTATCCATGGCATGGATGTACCACTCACTGAAAAATATCTGAACGGTTTCCAGTTTGGGGCTATGATGAATAAAGTTGCCATAAATATTCATATTCATGTCTTTATGTGGATACAAGTTCATTTTCTGGGGTTAACGCCAGGAGAGAAATTGTTGGGTCCTGTGGTCATTGCAGATCTAGTGTTTAAAGAAACTGCCAAACAGTTTTCCAGAGGGATTCTACAGTTTTACCTCCCCACAAGCAATGCTTGAATGACCTACTTTTTCAGCCTCCTCAGCAGTATTAGGTAGTGTCACAATTTGTCCCCAACCATTCCAATAGTGTGTAGCAGCACCTCATTGGGGCTGTGACTGCAATGTCCCTAATGGCTAATAATGTTGAACGTCTTTCATGTCCTTATTTTCCATCTACATATCCTTCCGTTGACTTGTGGTAGTTTGTGCTTTTTGAGGAATTGATTCATTTCATCTAAGTTGTCAAATGTATGTAAATAAAGTTGTTTATTCCCTTATTCTTTTCATGGTTCTGTCTGTAACGATACTATTTCACTCCTGATATTAGTAATTTGTTGTCTTTTCTCATTTTGTCTTTAAAAGTCTTGCTAGGAGTTTGTCAATTTTATTGATCTTTTCAAAGAAGCAACTCTTTCAGTGATTTTTTAAATTATTTTTCTGTTTTCAATTTCATTGATTTTGCTCTTCATTTCTTTCCTTTTGCTAGTATTGGGTTCATTTTGCTCTTCTTTTTCTAGGTGCTTCGGGTGAGAATTTGGGTTATTGACTTTTCCTCTTTACCTATATGTTCATTTAGTGCTATAATTTTCCCTCTCAGTGCTGTTTTTGCTGTGTGTCACCATTTAAAATTGTTGTAAAATTCATTTTAACTCAGTTCAATGTATTTTTTGCTTTCATTGAAATTTTTTCTTTGGCCCATGAATTATTTGGAAGTGTGTTGTTTAGTCTCCAAGTTTTTGGAGATTTTCCTGTGATCTTCCTGTTACTGACTTTAAGTTTGTTTTCACTGTGGTCAGAGAACATATTCTGTGTGATTTTAACTTTTTTTTAGTTTATTGGGGTGTGTTTTATGGCCCATGACGTGATCTATCTTAGAACATGTTCTGTGTGCACTAGAAAAGAATGCATATTCAGCTGTTGTTTATGAATATTGATTATTCTTATTGGTCAGGAATATTGTTGGGTTCTTCTGTATCCTTGCTGATTTTATGCCTAATTTTTCTTTCAATTGTTCTATCCATTGTTGACAAAGGGGTGTGAAAGTCTTTAACTGTAATTGTGGATTTATATATTTCTCTTTTCAGTTCTATTGGTTTTGCTTTACATATTTTGCAGATCTGTTGTTTGGTGTGTACATATTTGGGATTGTTATGTTTTCTTGACTCTTTTATCATTACATTATGTCCCTCTCTGTGTCTGTTATTTTTTTTCAGAAGCCTACTTTCTCTGAAATTAATATAGCCAGTCCTATTTTCCTCTGCTTAATGTTTGCCTGATCCATTTTATCCATCCTTTACTTTCAACTTTCCTGCATCATTATATTCAAAGTGAGTTTCTTTCAGACAGCATACAGTTGGGTCATGCTTTTAAATCCACTCTGCCAGTCTCCATCTTTTAATTTGTATATTTAGACCATTTAAATTTAATTTAATTATTGATATGTTAGGACTTAAGTCTGCCATTTTACTTTCTGTTGTCCATTCTGTTTGTTCTTTTCTGTTTCATTGATTCTTCCTTCCTATGAACTTCTTGAAAAATATTTTTGAATTTCATTTGTATTTACCTGTAGTGTTTTTGAGTGATATCTCAAAAGAAGTGGCAGCTTCTTTAGTAATTACTGTAAGTATTAGATTGTGTATACATAACTTATCACAGTCTGCTATTGCCATCATTTTACCAGTTCAAGTGAAGTATAGAAACCTCACCTTTCTCTACATCTCATTACCCTCTCCACTTAATATATTGTCTTAAATATCTCCTCTAAATATATTTAGAACCACTTCAGACAATGTTATAATTTTACTTCAACCATCAAATATAATTAGAAAACTCAAGGGGTGCCTGAGTGGCTCAGTCAGTTAAGCATCTGACTTTAGCTCAGGTCATAATCTTGGGGTCCTGGGATGGAACCCCATGTCAGGCTTTGCACTCAGCTGGAAGTCTGCTTGTCTCTCTCCTTCTCCCTCTTGCTCTTCTCCTCCCATGCTTGTGAGCTCATTCTCTGTCTCTCTCTCAAATAAATTAATAAAAATCTTTATTTTAAAAAAAGAAAGGAAACTCAAGAGTGGAAGGAAAGCCTATTTATTTCCCTACTTTTTTGTTTTTCTTTTCTGGTGTTCTGAGATTTTTTTTCTTTTTCTGTTTCTTTTCTGTTTAGAGAACTTCCCTTAGCCATGATTTTAGGGTGCAAATTTTCTTAGTTTTCCTTCATCTAAGACTGTCTTGATTCCACCTTCATTCCTGAAGGATTTTGTTTTGCTGTGTATAGGATACTGGGTTTACGTGTTTTGACAGAAAAAAAAAAAAAACCCAAAACCGAACAAAAAAAACATTGTGCCAGTTCTTTCTTGCTCTAGGGTTTCTAATAAGAAATCTGCTGCCCCCCAAATTGATTTCTCTCTATGGTAGAATGCCATTTTTCTCTGACTCATTTAAAGATTTTTTTATTTGTCTGTAGTCTCCAGAAGTTTAAGGGTGGTTTAAAGAATTATCCTGTTTGCGATTTGCTCAGTTTCTAGAATCTGTGAATTTATATCTCTAGCCAAATTTAGGGAATTTTCAGCCATTTCCTTCTTCTTTATTCCTGTCTTCTCTCCTCCTTTCTCAGACTCCGATGAAACAAACTTTAGACCCTTTTATAGTCATACAGGTCCCTGGGACTCCATTCTTTTTTTTTGATGCCTGTATTCAATCTGAACAATTGCATAATTTCTATTATTCTATTTCCAGCTTAGTGATAATTTCCTTTGTTCCCTCCATTCTGCTAGTGAGCCCATCCATTCAGTGTTTTTTCTTTTTAATTTCAGTTATTATGTTTTTCATTTATAAAATTTCCATTTTGGTTCTCTTTTACGTCTTATATCTTTGCTGAGATTTTCTATTTCTTTTCTGAAGCTTTCGTTATTCTTCTTTTTTTTAATCTTAGGAGTGTTCCATTTGTGTTCATAATTGTTTCTTGGACCACTTTATCACAGGTACCTTAAAACGTTTGTTAGATATGCCTAACATCTCTAGCATCTGAATGTTGCAATTATTGGTTCAGTTTGAGATCTTCCTGGTTAGTATGAAAACAGATTATTTTGTTAAAGCTTGGACATTTTCATATGTTATGTAACTCTGACTTCTATTCTAACTTCCTGTTTTAGCTAGCTTCTCCAGCACCTCTTCAGCAAGGGAAGCAGAAGCACTGCCTGATTATTGCCTTGTGAAGGTAGTTCAGGCACCTCTCCATTGCCAGGTGGAAGTCCAGACTCCCCATATCATCTCCACAGACACCAGGGAGTAGAAAGCCACATTATAGCCCCCATGAAGGTGGAAATCTAGGCTCCCCACTAAGGTTTTATTGACATATGTGAGGATGAGGTCAGTGTTTTCTTGAGTGGAGTAGAGGAGTTAGTATCTAAAGTTTTCTGTCTTGATAGACTGTCCTACCCTGGACCTTTGGCGAAAGAGAGCAGACTTCTGTAGGAATGAGAAGTAACAAACCTAAGGTGCCTGGAAGGCTCAGTCAGTTAAGCGTTTGACTTGATTTCAGTTCAGGCCATGATCTCAGGGTCAGGAGATCAAGTCCCATGTCAGACTCTGTACTCAGTGGGGAATCTGCTTGAAGCTCTCTCTTTCCCTCTCCTTCTGCCTGCCCCCAACCCCTTGTGCTCGCTCTCTAAAATAAATAAGTCAATCCTGAAAGAAAGAAAGAAAGAAAGAAAGAAAGAAAGAAAGAAAGAAAGAAAAGAACCATTACAAAATGGCAATCACCATCTTTTTTTTTTTTAAGATTTTATTTATTTGACGGAGAGAGAGAGATCACAAGTAGGCAGAGAGGCAAGCAGAGAGAGATGGGGCAGCAGACTCCCTACTGAGCAGAGAGCCCAATGCGGGGCTCAATCCCAGGACCCTGAGATCATGATCTGAGCCAAAGGCAGAGGCTTTAACCTACTGAGCCACCCAGGTGCCTGGCAATCACCATCTTTACTGTTTTTCAATACAGATCACTTTTGACATACTAGGCAGAGTTTAGGTGAAGGAGAGGGCATCCAATGGACAGTGCTAACCTGTATCAAAGATTATGCTTAAAGAAGGGTACAGGTCCCAGTCAGAAACATGGTGGGCTGTGGTGGTAGCCAAGGCCCTTGACACCTTCTCTCTCCACGGTTATATCCATCAGTAGCTCCTCCACTTGATGTGAACAATTGTATCTTTCTCATTCCTATATAAACTGTGGGAAAGCAGATCTAGACAAGTCCTCCAACTCTTCTTCCCTCCAGCTTTCTATGCGTGGACCTTTCCTTTGCAGAAATTCTAGAGCCACCCGGGCTATAGGACCAGATAACATTACTAAATTAAGTGCTTAGCAATTTATTTCTCCCTCTCTCTCCATACCTCTTTCCCTCCACTCTGACCTCTATGAAGCCTTCTCCACCTGCAGGATTGAGGATCTGCTCAGGGGCACAGATGCCAGCCATTTGTCAGAAAGAGATATCCATGAAAGGCTGTGCAAATAAGGCTTCAAGGTCTGCCCCAAGGGAGCCCTGTTCCATTTGGATTAATGACTTTGAAAAGCAAATCAGTCTGAGAAGGAAAAGTGGTCCTATCACCCATTCCTTCATCTCATCCATTATTTACTGGCGACTTACCAACACAGATGCTGAACGGCAGAAGCAGCAACAACCAGGGATGGTGCCAAACTAGCAAGACACATGAGACACCAGCCCTGGAGTCAAGACACCTGGGCTCTTGTCTCATTTTGAAAAAGTTGCCTATCCTCCCTGGCATTCACCTGTCTCCGAGGAGCAGCTAGGCCTGTGTGACTTGTAATTCCAGCCATGATAGTCCGATGTGGTGATTCTTCTTATAGCAGTGACCTTAAGTCTTTCTTCCAGGGTGGCTGAATTGGGAAAGACCCTGCAGAAATCGCCCTTATTTCAAATCAAATCTCTTTTTTGTCAGGAGGAAGGCCAAGGGTGTGATTCCCAGGACTTTAGAGCAATTCTCTGACCTGTAGCCTGTCTTGAGACCTTCTCTTATGGGTGAATTTGCTGTAACACTGAGCAAGTTGAGGCCGGTTCCACCATAGGTCAAGCTCCCTATCTTGGCAATGGGAACAATCCCACATTCTTGCTCTTTTTACAGTGGCAAGGTGAGGCTGAGTGAGTGAGTACAGAAGGGGCTTCTTTTGCATGTGCACTGAGGGACAAGATGTAGGCCATGAGTTCCCAGCAGAACAGGGCAGAGCAACCTAGGCACCTGCATGTGTGCATAGCTTGGGGTAAGCCCGCTGTGTTAGAAAGCTCTGGGAGCTCATCACTGCAATATCCAAGGTGGAAGGCTGTGTGGAGTAGGGAACAAGGTCATTACCACCCCCCTGGCAACTTTTTTTGTAAGAGTGGTCCACAGATCCCCATTCTTGTTCACATGGATGAGAGGGTACATGTTACAGATGCACCTTTGTGTCTAAATAAAAGCTAGAGATCTCCCAAACTCAAGCCCTCCCTATTGCCAGCCCAAGGACTCTCTGTTCTTTGGCCAAGAACACTGCAGTCTCTATTTGTCCCTGGCCTACTTTGAAGTTGCAACAATCAAACTCTGTGTCAGCTCAAGAATAAAGGAGACCATAGAACTAACATTTTTCAACTCTTTGGTGGGACAAGGCCTACAGTGAGCAAGTGGGAGGAGGCAGCAGAGTCAGGGACTCAGATCTTGCCACTTCTACCATCTGTCCCCAAGGCTGCTGCCCTGGCCCGAGTCCATTGGTGACTCACGAATGTAAGCGTCCTAACAGATTCATAGCCAGACAGGTGTGGAACAGAGGAGGGCCTCCTGGGAGAGAATAAAACAGCTCTGGACAGAGGTGGAAGTGCAAAAGGGGGGAATTGTCCAGTCCCCACCACCAGGCTTGCAGAAGGTCCATCCAGGCACTGAAAGTCCCCTCTCCTTCCTGACAAGCCACACCAGTGGGGCCCACAGTAGAGGTCCAGTTCCTCAGGGAGGACTGCAGGGCCTCTCTCGCCGGCCCTGGATGAGGTCAATGGCAGTGAGTTGACCCAGCCCCAGGACATCCTTTGGAAGGCTAGTGAACAGGGCAAGAGAAAACTTTTGTCACGTCCCTTTGCTCTATAGAAATGAACATCTAATTTTGAAAGTAAGGAAAATGTGTTAAGCACAACATAAATGATACTGGTTATGCACAATTGCCCTCGATGGCCCTTTGAATACTTAAGGAAAGAGGTTGGTGTCATGACAACAATTACAGAGTTGGCACTGGCTAAGCTAGGAGGTGCTGGGGAGGGAGACTGGGAACAATTGGAACACACCACTTTTGGTCCAGCTCCTGCCAGGAAATCAGGGGCACACTTCACAGGAGACTTGGGGACAGTTGGTGGAAATGCCATTTACCAGGAAAAACCAACAGGGAGGACAAAGGACCCACAGTCAGCAGAAGGGTCATATTTCCTACCCCTCAACCTAAAGGGGTCCATGTGGGGTCTTCTGGCCATTCTCTCTGGCTGCAGTCCTGGGCTTCATTCTTTCTCCCTACCCTCTTCCCTTGTAGAGTACAGTGAAATCATTTTTATGTCCCTTGGAACCAAAATGGTCTCATTATTTTACTTACTTCATCTAGTTCCTTGATTTTTCCCCCTACTAGATGTTGAGTAAATTTTAATGATCTTATTGGCTTTATTCAGTGTTTCTTGAATCAGACAACATGCAATCCAGCAGATATAAAGGAGCTCGGCGGAGCAGTACAAAATGAAAGACTTTTATGGGCAGGAGGGAGTGGGAACAAGTGGGATAACTGGGGGGGGGGAACCCCACAACCAGATTGGTTATCACTAGGCTACTTTCTTTTAGGGGGTGGCAGCCAGGTTACCTAGATTACCTCACTAGTGCTGATCAGGTGATTCCCAATTGACTGTTTAATATTCCGTTTCTAGGAGAGCCCAAACTATAGTTAAAACTAAATCTCAGTTTAGTGTCTGGGGCTTAGCATAAGTGATCCATTTGGGGGCCTGTTTTCTTCTTTTTGACATAATCTTACAAAATTCAAGAGTCTCCATTTCATGAATTAACAAATTTCAATCACATTTTGATTTTCTTAGTTTGGTGCTCCCCTTTATTATGCTTTAATTTATTTCCTGGGTTTAGTCTGGGTGGATTGTTGGCATTCCTTTGGATTTCCTGCTTATGGATTTGTAAGTGCTACCTGATTTTTCTATTCTTCTGACACAAGTCTATAAACTATGTATTTACTCTGATTTTTTTTCAGTGCATAAATCAGTATCTGCCCAATAAAACAAGGCTTTTTTTGCCAGTTTGACATTTGCCACAAGAAACTGGGTCTTCTCCTTTTTCCCCCACAAAAGCTAATTAATTTTTTTTCTTCTTCCTTTTTTTTTTTTTTAATTAAAGCATAATGTATTATTTGCCCCAGGGGACATGTCTGTGGATCCTCAGGTTTACACATTTCACAGCACTTACCATAGCACATACCCTCCTCAATGTCCATAACCCAACCACCCTATCCCTACCCGCCCCTACCCCCCAGCCACCCTCGGTTTGTTTCATGAGTTTAGGAGTCTCTTATGGTTTGTCTACTTCCTGATCCCCTCTTGTTTCATTTCCCTCTCCCACCCCCCACAACCCCCCACCCTGCCTCTCGAATTCTTCATATCAGAGAGATCATATGATAATTTTTTTCTTCTTTTTAAGAAATCAATGTGTTCTTTTTTTTTAATAGAAGCAAGACTCTGGGTAGGCAAAGTCTCCCTCATGAAAACCACCGCAATGACACTGACTAGTTTACTGGAATATACCTACACCATTCTTTCTGTTTTGTTTATCTCTGTTTTTAAAATGGTAATGACATGTGTGAAGGAGATGTTCGATGTATGTGCTCTGGTCAAATCTCCACTCTGGACCGGTTTCTTGGACATGTCCTGCAGCAAGTGCTGGCTTTCAGGCAGCTTACAGGGACAGACTAGTGTGGTTTTATTCAAAACCAAAGTCAGGAGCTAATTTTACAATCAGACATGGCTTTTATGGGGCTCTGAGGTTTTTGTCACCTTACCTCAGGCATAAGGTGTAGTCCCTGAGTCTTTGACTATCATAGCTAGGGTTTTATCAGCAGCACCTGGGTGGTCTACCTGAAGCCTGATGCAGGTGACAAATCCCTGGGAATCTGGTTAGCAAGGCAGAAAGCTGGCTCTTCAGGCCAATGGGACTTACACTCAGTGCTCCCTGCTGCTCACGCAGAATGTCTCTGTATTTGGGGATGCAGATATTAAAAACAAACAAAAAAAAACTCTGAAGAGTTTAGAACCAGAAAACAGGAAACTCTTTTGCTCCAAGAGCAGATTGCTCACTTTACTGCCTCCTGGCATCATAAGTTCATAAGAAAAAGTCTCCATTTGGCAATGGGTGGCAGTTCAGTTTGAGCCCTTACCATCTCTAGTCAAAGGCCAAACATGGCATTCTTGGTGCCACTTTCTCTGGACTCCCAGCTGACTGGTGAGTGTTTCTGATAGCCTCCAAGCCCTTGAGTTGGGGCCAGTGTTCATATCCATCAAGGACAGTTTTTGGACAGGCTGATATTTTTATTTATCACTTATGGTCTTGACCTCCTCTCCCCTCTGTAACAAGTGACAGAGGTGTGAGGAGGCTCATCTCAGAGTCTCCCTGAGTCAACCTGGTAAGGGATGGGACTCAGGGAGGGAGGGCAGCAGGTCCTAAATGCCATGGGACATACCTGATGTCTGGCACGTGGAGAACTTTGGAAGGGTCACATGGAAGCATCAAAGGATAATTTTCAGAAAGTTACAAACCTGATCCACTCACAAATATAGAATATCTAGGGGGAATTCCTAGGTTAGTTACAAAATTGGCTTATTTTCTGGAGAGCAATAAAACTATACTTCTAAAGAAAACTTTTCTATGAGTAATCATTTGCACCTCTCAGAAAAAAAAAAAAAAAAGACCCACAAGTGAACACATGACTTTGGAGTCTGGCTTTTAATCATAATGAACAGAATATCAAACAGAGGTACAGTCCCTGGATAACTCAATAATCCTCATTAGACCCATTGAACAATATCTAAATTGGCATGAAAAGCACATACTGACTTCTCTGTATTTTATTCTAAGTTTCAGGTAAATTTTTTTTTAACAGATACCCAGAGGAGAGCAAGAAGTGAAGAACATGACACGGGGGGAGAGGTAGTGGGGTAGCCCTTCTGTGAGTCTTGAGTCCATTTCCAGAGCTCCACTTTGCAGCCCACTCCCAGAGAGCCCCCACCGCAGAGCATGGAGATGGAGGCCATGTCCCTCCACACTTCCTATACTCTCACCAGCTGCCATCTGTCCCTGGTTCTTGACCGACTGTCCCTGACTCCTTTGGAGACACTAGAAATGCATCTACTAAATCTAATCTAAAAGTACCAGCTGCATAGAAGGGGAACTGCCCCCCTCCCCGAGCAGACATGAAAAATCACTCTGCACACCCCCCCCCCCACCACTTCTGTTCCAGCAGGCCTCTTGGAACCAGGCAGTCTCCCAGGTCATGGAGAACAGATCGGGGGTAGGTTCGGTGATGAAGGTGCTGCAGTATGAAGCATCAGACCTGAGACAGCATTCATATCCTCTGAAATGGAGACCAGGACTGGGTTGCGCTCTCCACATAGCCCACCTGGCCCTTTCCCAGGTCTGAGGTCCGAGCTCCCTGACACTGCTGTCCATGTGTCTTCAGAGGGCTCACCTCTGGTCCTGGCCGACCCCTGCCTCCAACCTCATTACCCACCAGCCTGTGGGGTCTCAGCCTGTGTGGGTCTCACCCAACCCAGGATTGGGCTAAATGCATTCGTTCTTTGTTCTCACACACAGCATGGCCATGACCAGTCATCAGGTGGGTGCAGGACACCCCCTTCAATACCAGTTCTGAGTCTAGGCAGCACCCAAACCATGTGGCTTGTCTGGTCAAGCCCCATTTCCCTAATATTCATGGCCTCCTGTGGCTCCAGTGCTCCTGTGTCCCAGACCCAGACAGACATGCTTGGGGCCCAGGGCCCACAGCCAGAGTCTCAGTACAACCTAGTGGAGGCTGCAGGTCCTATCTTGGGGGACTCCTCTCCTCCACAGGGGAAGTGAATGTGTGTGTATGTGTGCGTGTGTGTGAGAGAGGGAGAGAAAGTGGACTATAGTAACACCTTAGCAACAAGGACATGAAATCCAGCAAATGAAAGTAAGACCTCCCTTGCATTTTATTTCCTAAAATGAAAGAGATTTGGAGAGATGAATTGAAAAGAGACAAGGTTAAATTAAATAAAATTTTAATGTTAAAATATACTTAGAAATAGACCCCTACATATAAATGCATAGGCACACACGGCATGTCTCTGGACCTGTGGGGGAAGCCGACCCAAACAGAGCAAAGGCAGCAGTCACCCCTGTCCCCAGCATGTCCAGGCTGGCCCCACACTGCCCTGCTGGCCTGCTCTAGACATCTGATTCCCTGTGTTTCCTGCCCACCTGTCCATGAGGAAAGACAATTCCAAGATGTTGTTCCAAAAACACAGTCTTTCCTAAAACATTTGCATATGACTTACACTGTTCCACAAACAGCAGAGACTCATGGAGGCTTAAGCTGACCAGTTCTGCAAGCCCCTCCAAAGCCAGGTGGTGGGTCTGCTGCCCCCACATAGGGAGATCCATCAGTGTGTCAGAGGTGGAGGGGTGGAGGGTAGAGGGTAATTTTTGATGGAGCCCTCATGGCCCGAAGGAAGAACTCTCTTTAATCAGGATAAGCACAGTAGGTCCAAGTAATGCAAAAATCTGTTTCAGATCCAAACCTTGGTCCCTTAATTAGGTGAGTATCTTGAGAGGGGGAAGAGGAACCAGGGCAGGGGCTTCATCAGAAGAAAGTGGGCATGGAGGTGGGAGTGCCTGAAGAAAATCATGGGGGCTGATGGGGGGAGAGCAGGAAAAGCCACAGGAAAGCAAGGACTTTGCAAGGTGAATGTCACCTGTCTCCTGCCGCTCCAAGTAGTGCAGTGTCCCTACCCGTGAAACATCAGTTGGGTAAAACACAGGAACCAGAGGCAAAAGGAATGGCCTTTGAGTTTCATGGCCTCATTCAGTCTGGGGCAGAAATACTGCAATCCCTACCAACTGCCAGGACCTGTGAGGTGAAGCCTGGCCCTTGCATGTGCACATTTGAAATATAGTTGGTCTTCTAAATTGTACCTAACACTGTGGTTAAAACAGACACGTCGATTTATTTTTTTTTTAATTTTTAATCCTGGTAAACATATATAAAATTTAGCATCTTCACCATTTTTAAGTATATAGCCAAATAGTGTTAAGTATAGTCACACTGTTGTGCAACTAATCTCCAGAACTCTTTCAATTGCAAGACTGAAACTCAGTAGCCATTAAATAATTCCCCATTAGACTGACTTATTTTTTTTTTTTATTTGTCAGAAAGAGAAAGCACAAGCAGGGGGAGGAGCAGGCAGAGGGAGAAGCAGCCTCCCCGCTGAGCAAGGAGCCCTATGCGGGACTCAATCCCAGCACCCAGGGATCATGACCTGAGTTGAAGAGAGACACCTAACTGACCGAGCTACCCAGGTGTCCCTAGACTGACTTATTTTTTTTCTCTTTTCTTTTTTTTTAATTACCATATAATGTATTATTTGTTTCAGGGGTACAGGTCTGTGATTCTTCAGTCTTACACAATTCACAGCACTCACCATAGCACATACCCTCCCCAATGTCTATCACCCAGCCACCCCGTCCCTCCCACCCCTCTCCCCTCCAGCAAACTTCAGTTTGTTTCCTGAGATTAAGAGTCTCTTATGGTTTTAGACTGACTTATTTTTAATGATTTCTTCAAGAGAATTACATCTCCTGCTATCATTCTTGTTTGCCCACTTTCTTTTCCACATTCCCCAACTCTGTCTCTGTCTCTCTCTCAATCTCTTCCTACACACACACACACATACGTACACATGCAAGCAAGTACACAGGAACAACGCAGCTTACTCTGAAGGTGTCATGTCCCTTCCCGTCTCTTGATGTGACCATTGTTGACATTTACAGGAGAAGAAACACAAGTTCCCCAATTCACAGAGACCCCACAGGAGAAGACTGCTTCTGCAGGAGCTCTCCCAGCCCAGGTGACCTGTGGACTCAGAACTCTCAGGAAAAAGGAGCCTCAAGCTGAAAAGGAGGCTTCCAGAAGGAACCTGTTGAGTTAGCACCCACTGGCTTCAGACCTCTGGAAAGGGTTACTACTCAATCAAAAAAGGAATCCCTCCTCAAATTTGCAGTGGGGGATGGAATCAGACCTCACTCCATCCTTTGTACTCAGGGACAAACTTATTCCTGGTGGTGGATCACCACTTTGGCCAAAGTCAAGGGGTTTCCCTTGAGGCAAAAAAAAAAAAAAGAAAGAAAGAAAGAAAGAAAGAAAGAAAGAAAAGAAAAGAAAAGAAAAGAAAAGAAAAGAAAAGAAAAGAAAAGAAAAGAAAAGAAAAGAAAAGAAAAGAAAAAGGAATTGGACATACCCATCTTTTGTCACCACCTAGTAAGAAACTAGGAAACAAAATAAGGAGAGAGGTGTGCATGAGGAAACCACATTGGTAACACAGCGTGTGTCATTTATCTCTTCACAGAAGAAGGTAGAGATGATGGTGGGAGGGTGCTCCAGAACCCCTTAAGCGTCCACACACTGCTTCTTCATCACCATGAATTCACCATTCCAGGGGAGTGCTCCAACCAAAAAATTGCACATTACTTTCTGAAAAAGACCACAACCACAACAAAATCAGTAATGCCAAAAAGGGGAAAATATGTCCTGTTGCTAGGTATCAGCTTAGGAATATGCTGGATAATGGGTCATTGGCCATCAAGGAATGCTCCTAGGAATCTGCTAGACCTTTGCACCCATCAGCAGATACCTGGAGGGGTCTCTGTTCCCACAAGAACCAGGGATAGAAAGCAAATACTAACAATCATCATGTTTTGCTGGGAGATCAGAGGTAAACTTGATTTTATTTTTAATTCTCTCTAATATTTTCTACAATGTAAAGAAAGCAATTCTATGTCAGATATAATCTAATGTATGTTATCTTAATAATTAATGTCTTTTGTTCTAATAACAAGTCTAATAATTCTTTTTGTTCCAATAACCAGAGCAATTTGGAGGGCTCTAGGGCCTATCATCTTTTATTCCAAAGAGCCCTTCTCTCCATTTTAAAGTACCATAGAAATGGCAAATGAAATATTCTATGTGTGTGTGATAGGTGGACGGATGGATGGATGGATAGATAGGTAGGTAGGTACGTAGGTCGATAGATGGATGATACATAGATAGCAGTCCTAGAAAAACAGCAAAGAGCATCTTAAATAATTAGAAACATTGAGGTGCTCCCAGGAGCTATTAGGTGTCAGAGAAAAGGAAGCCTGGTCTCTGCTGAGTATTGGACACAAGCAAAGGAGGGTTATGTAGGCCTTTTTCCTCCAGAAACCCACACAAAAAACACCAAATCAAGAGGGCTTTATAGGCAAATTACACCAAACCTTGGGAACCCAAAGCTCCTATGGTCCTTAAACTGATCCAGAACACACACACACGCGAAGATAGAAAGTCCTCATTCTCATTATGCCACACCAGAAAAATCCTGAAACCAAAATATGACAGAGAAATAAAGTATAACTCAAATTTACAAAAAAACAAAAATCCTAAAAAAAAAAAAAAAAATACCAGCAAATTAAGGCATTTGAGTATTAAACAATTGCTATCCCTAGCACCTAGCACAGTGTTTCCCAGACTTTCTCAGTGATTACGAAATGTGTGGGATGTCTTCACCTGGAAATTCTGTTGGAGTAGGTTTGGGATGAGACCATGGAACGTGTGTGTGTGTGTGTTTTGTGTGCGTGTGTGTGTGTGTGGTTTCACCACATGCTCCAAGTGATTCTTTTTTTTTTTTTAAGATTTTATTTTTAAGTAATCTCTGCACCCAGTGCAGGGCTCAAATCCACAACCCTGAGATCAAGAGTCGCACACTCCAACAACTAAGCCAGCCAGGCGCCCCTGATTCTTAAAATTAGGGAAGTTCAAGAGTACTTAATGTGTATAAAATCAAAATTCCTAATAAAAAAGTGGCATATTGAATTTCAGCATACTCTGAAAGACAAGGGCAGACACAATCCATCACTCTCTTCCTTTCCAAACTGGGCCCAACAGAATGGCTCCCACAAAGAAAGGTGGCAAGAAGGGACTGTTCTGCCATCAGTGAGATGACCAGAAAATACACCATCCATGTTCACAGCACATCTTTGGAGGACCCTTCAAGAAGTGTGCCCTCAGGGGACTCAGGGAGAGCTAGAAATTTGCCGTGAAAGAGATGGATGTGCATATTGACCTCAGGCTCAACAAAGCTGTCTGGGTCAAAGGATTAAGGAATGCCCCATGCCATAACTGTGTGCAGTTGTCCAGAAAATGCAATGAAGATAGAGATTCCCTGAGTAAGCTTACACACTGAGGTACTAGGTACTTGTCACCACCTTGAACAACCTATAGTCAGTCAACGTGGAGGACTAACTAAGGCAATCCAAGCAATAAAATACACCTGCCCCCCAAAAAAACCATCTTCCAGACGTGTAATAAATTGTGAATCTATTACTTTATTTCACTAATGGGTCAAAAAAGAACAATTATTCAGTATACTTGGTATACTTGGTAGACACTGAAAGAATAACTGATACAAGAAACATAGTTATTTTTTTGGAGTTTTTTCAGTTTTATTTTATTTTTTAATTTAATTTTATTTTTTCAGTGTTCCAAGATTCATTGTTCATGCACCACTCACATATTTAGTTTAAAAAATAACTCTTGGCAAAAGGAATTGGAGGAATTCCAGAAATCAGCACTCGATATAATATTTAATAATAGGATATAAATACTGAAAGCACTGCTATCAAAGCTGGGAATAAGAAAACCTGCCCAGCATTATTACTCTTCAGCTTTATTTTGAAGACTTAGAAAGAAAAAAAAAATAGTTTTCATTATTGAAAAGTGTGTGCTTAAAAGCATGCATCTTAAAATGTGGGATGGTCCATGGAAACCTTAAATATAGTAAGTGAGCTCCTTGAGGACAATTCTTTTTAATTCCCTTTAAGATTTTCTACAAACAGGTAAAAAGCAACAACTCTTCTACAATCCCAAAGGGCCCAGTGGAAAATATAAATTTGAGCCAACCATACTTCTACTAATAGTAAAAGATAAACAAAAGTAATATAAAAGCCATATAGCATGAAGACATGCTCCCTGCTTAAATGTTTGTCCTGATGGGTATCTGTTGTTAACTGGAAATGATCAGAGTTACAAAGTTTGAGCATACAGAGGCAGTTTTAGTGAAACATAATGGAAGTGCACTTTGTTAATAGGCCCTTGCAATTTCCTGTAGCATGGCTATATGAAGCAGTGATTCTCAAAGTATGGTCCCACAACCACCACCAGCCGCAGCAGCAGCTGGAGTAACAGCTGGGAACTTATTAAGAGTGCAAATTTTTGGAGCCTACCCCAGACCTATCAAATCCAAAACTCTGGAGGTAGGACCTGGCCATCCGGGTTTATCAAGGCTTCCAGGTAATTCTGATGCCTGCTCTCATAAAGAACCACTGGTGTAAGCAAAGGAAATAGTCAACAAAACTAAGAGGCAACCCACAGAATGGAAGAAGATATTTGCAAATGACATTACAGATAAAAGGCTGATATCCGAGGTCTATAAAGAACTTCTCAAACTCAACACTCAAAAAACTAATAACCCAGTCAAAAAATGGGCAGAAGACATGAACAGACACTTATCTAAAAAAGACATACAAATGGCTAACACACACATAAAAAAGTGCTCAACATCAATAGCCATCAGGGAAATACAAATCAAAACCATATTGAGATACCACCTTACACCAGTTAGAATGGCAAAAATTAACAAGACAGGAAACAGCAAGTGTAGGGAAGGATGCGGAGAAAGGAGAACCCTCTTGTACTGTTGGTGGAAATGCAAGCTGGTACAGCCACTCTGGAAAACAGTATGGAATTTCCTCAAGATGTTAAGAATAGAGCTATCCTATGACCCAGCAATTGCACTACTGGGTATTTACCCCAAAGATACAGATGTAGTGAAAAGAAGAAGCACATGCACCCCAAAGTTCATAGCAGCAATGTCCACAAATAGCCAAACTGTGGAAGGAGCTGAGATGCCCTTCAACAGATGAATGGATAAAGAGGATGTGGTATATATACTCAATGGAATATTATTCAGCCATTAGAAATTATGAATACCCACCATTTGCATCGACATGGATGGAACTGGTGGGAATTATGTTAAGTGAAGTAAGTCAAGCAGAGAAAGACAATTATCATATGGTTTCACTCATATGTAGAACATAAGCAATAGTATGGAGGACCATAGGGGAAGAGAGGGAAATCCAAAGGGGGAGAAATCAGAGAGGGAGATGAACCATGAGAGACTATGGACCCTGAGAAACAATGTGGAGGTTTCAGAGGGGAGGAGTGTGGGGCAGAGGGTAACAGGGTGATGGGTATTGAGGAGGGCACGTGCTGTGATGAGCACTGGGTGTTATACTTACTAATGAATCATTGAACACTGCATCAAGGACTGATTATGTACTATACAGTGGCTAACTGAATATTAAAAAAAAAAACAACACTGGTGTAAACAAAAGCAAAGACAAAGCAAACCTGCAGAAAGCCTTCACCAAAATCACACTAAGGACTTGGATGAATGTGGGGCTCTCCCCAACTCTGAGATCAGAAATACAGGCTTGAGGCTAAAAGCCCCTGGACCAGGTCAGCCCTTTTTTGGGGGGGCCTTTGGGCTCTTCCATGACCTTCCTGGAAATCATGGCTGAGCCTGGCAAGAATCAACTGTAAGTCTGGGGGGATGGGAACACTGTCTGGCCTAGTCACTGCTTAATCGCCAGCACCCAAAATACCACCTGGGGTAAAGTAAGCTTTGAGGCTTAGCTGAGTGGATGAATGAGTTTCTTTTTGTACCTTCAGAAGAGTGAGCAATCTGGGGCCAGCAATGGCTGGGTTGCTCTAGGTCCTCTGGGTACGAGAGGACAGACTTTCAATGAATATGTGTTGTCAAGTTTTCCCGCACCAAGAGGCCAGAGTTGATGAAGCCCTTGCAGTTAGAGCGACCCTGACAGCATTCTGCCCCTAGGATGAGGGGTAGGGAAAGACTCAGAGGGGTTCATCACATTCCCTTGTTCTCTACTCTCTGCTCTAAAGTCCACTTCTGGGGCAAAACTTTGGGAGTGATCCAGACCTCAGAGAGAGGATACAGGCACCTTGAGTTCTTCTGTCTGGGGCTCAGAGCAGCCAAGACCATCACAGAATGTTGGTCACCTACCTTTTCCAGTTTAGAGTTCTCTTGCATGGAACAGTTTTCAGTACTGTTTGAAAACTTTCTGCAATTGCTGCGGCCAATTACAACGTCAATAAAGTATTCCAAACGATCTGTAACCTGTCAGATTGCAATGGTGCCATTTTATTCAAAAGATTTTTATTTTACTTTCTTAAAGTTTTACCTAAAAACAAAACAAAAACAAAAAACTAAAAACTGCTCTCTCCCTCATCCTCTCTCCCTATTGCCTACTCCCTATCCCCTCTCTCCAACATACCTTTAGAGGAAGGGAAGGCCTGGATTCCTCTGTATATGATACTGGTTGGACCCTGGAAACGGCTACCCAGAGCTGTATCCTCGGGGGAAAGTCTCCTTTCCAGTGTGGGGCCCCAATGAAGGTGAGACCTTCTAATTCCATTTCCTGTCCCAGAGTCCAGGGCATGCCTCATGCTCCATGAAGGATCAGGGAGAAGGATGAGGTCACCAGACCCACCGGCTCTTCTGGGCCTGAGATACTACAGATTCCCACAGGCCAGAAGAGAGGATAGGCCCTTGAGGCCACATTGGATGCTCCTCCCTGCTTCCTTCCACACACCCTCCCTCCAAGTCTGCTATCTGGTGACATCTCCTGCTTTGGAGGGCTTCTCCACCACCTTAGCAAGCAGTCCTTAAAGGGACCGTGCTGGCTGGAGTTGGTCTTGCTGTTCTCTGTTGAGTGTTTAGTAAGCAGAGAGGCAGCAGGTCTGCAGCAAGGCATCAGCAGTTTCTGAACTCATTAATGGCTGAGTGTGGTTAAGGCCGCTCATGATGTTCATTTAAATCAGTTTTCATCTGGTTTTAAGAGATTACAGCAGGAGACAAAAGGGGTGTCTTTCCTCATGGCTGTCTTCAAGTCTTTAATAAAATTGTATCACATTTTAGCTACATTTCAAAGAATTAACGAGGTGCCTCTGGCCTGCCATGGGGGAGAAGTCGGTTAGTTGACATCAAGAAGAGACTGGCAGACTGCCCTTGGATTTGAGAGTTAAGTTGGGAACCTCAAAAATACCATGGAGGCAAATCCAAACACCCACAGGACTTCGTTTCTGTCCTAACACTTGCGAACGCTCACCGCGTGCTTGCTCTGGGCTTGACTCTGTTCCTGGAGCTTGGCAGACAATAACTCAGTCTGCACACCAACCCTCTGCTGGGAGGCTGTCACTCCCTTTGTTTTCAGTAGGGAAACTGGGCAGAGGAACTAAGTGACTGTCCAGCTAGCAGGTGAGACCCAGGGCTCCAACAGAGGAGCCCAGAACTAAACCTGCATCCCTAACCACCGTGATCCACCCTTCCACATTTCTGCCCTCTCTGCTCAACCAGCCAGAGGGCAGCAAAGGGCTGCTATGTGCTGATTTCCAGGGAAATGCAAACCCGACCTGAGGGAAGCTAAAGGCTGTTGGTTACATGGACACCTTCACGGAACCCTCACAATCTTTTCTAAAAATAACTGACCAGAATGACAGTTTTAAAACCCCAATCTGATCACACGGTTCCCAAGACTTCCCTGACCTAATGTCTATCTGGCTTCTCAATACTCCTAAGATAATGTAAAAGGTTTTGCCCATGACCTTCAAGGCTCCGAATGGCCTGCCCACCTCTCTGGCCAGTCACACTGGCTCCTTTGAGTTGCTGAGTGGGCCATCTTCCTTCCCAGTGGCAGCCAGCTATGCCTAACTGCTCTTCGCAACCCCCGTGCAGCCCCCCAATCCTCCTGGCTCCCTTCTTGTAGCAGATGCTATGAGTGGTGCCCTTGTCTTTGTTATTCCCAAACACTACCACTTCCTGGGGCTCCCTGCCTAAAGGCTTCCTGACCTGCAGGAGCCAAGAGCAGCTCTTAGCCAACAATGGATGGGAGTTGGTGGGTAAACAACTGAGCTTCCTTCCTGCAGGGTGGCCAAACCCTGAGGCAGGCTCTGCATCCTTTCCCGAGGCCCCAGGGAGGCCCACAAGTGGTCACCTGCACAGTAACTCACTCAGTACTGGCCACTTCCCTGCCCTCTGTCCCTTCTCCTCCAGCCTCCTGGTGCTTCCTGGAATGGCCTCCCAAATAAACTACTAGTGCTTGAATCCTAGCACTAGGATCTGCTGTGGGAAACCTAAACAAAAAGACTTCCCACCAGTACCCTTCCCCTGATTCCCTCCTAGTCTACCGTCCGGTTTAGCACCAGTATCATTCCCTAGAGTGGTGGTTCTCAGTCTTGACCGCGTATTGGGATCACCTGGAAGGTTTTAATACCTACTGAGACCTGGGTCCCACCTAGAGATCCTCATTTAATTGGCGACGGCGAGGCCAGTGCAGTAAGACACAAGCTTCTCAGGTGAGACCCTATCCAAGGAAGCCTTCCCCTGACCTCCGGACCCCCGGGTACCATGCCACCTGGTCAGATGCCCCAGCCCTCATGCTGGATCTGGCACTGTTTCTTTCTGATCAGGCTGTTGGCTCCCTGGGAGTGTGATTATTTCTGTCCATCTCACCACCCCATCTACAGCAGCTAACATAGAACTGGCTTGGGAGAAACTCGCTGAATACGTATGCTATTTGGGTGCCAAAGAAAGATCATTGCAAAGGGGCTGGTGAAGTTACAAGAGCCAGTCCATTCCTCTATTTCAAAGAGCTGCAGGAGTTCTCCAGGTGGACTGTGCAGTGTGCCAGTCAATAAACGGAGCGCCATCAGCATGATATACTGGAAACACCGATGGTTGGCTCACAAGGTCCCGAAAGGACGGGGTCATAAGTGCCAACATGCACACTGGCTCAGCTTCTGCAAATGGACACACCATACAGAGAATATAAAAACGACCTCTCTGCTGAGTATGTTTACAATTCACTCCCGCAAGTTTCGTGGGGGAATTACAAGCCACACCACGAACCTGCAGACCGAGGATGGTACAGCCAGCTCAGTTCCCGCTCTGGGGACTTCCTCTTGGCCATGACATGCAGGGCCACATGTTGCAAGCTCTAGGGATCATCATCCTCAATGGAATCCAACTACGCAATGCTTCCTAGCATTGGGCCATGCATGACCCTGTGAGGAGGCATACAGTTTTACGAACTCACAATCAAAATGTCTCCACTTCCACTAAAGAAATGTTGGATTCAAAGAATTACAGACTATAGGAGGAGAGAATTTATTACCTATACATTAGTTAGGACACATGTCTCTTTTCAACCCCACAATCTATGTTATGTGGATAGATTGAAATGTCGCCCGTGGCGGCATTATTCCAAAATTTCACGGCACTTGATTTGTCTCCCAACCCTAGCAAATAAAAATCACAAACATTTGATTTGCAGTTTGGAGTTTACATGAGTTAGTACACATACAGTACTTAGAACAACAGTGGGGGCATACATAGAAAGTGCAGTGATGTCACAGTGATGTGCAAAAGTATAAGTAACTTGATCACTCACATATTTAGGACTTTTGTATATCATTGATTGTTTTTCTCCTATGCCCACTCTTTCAGTCTGGCTTCAATCAGTGCCACCCTAGGCACACATGCATAGTGGAAGGGAACACCTTTACCTGCAGTTGGACTTGTACTGTCTTGACCACTTGGAAGAGGTACTTATCCTCACTTTCTTTGTTGTATTCTTGCATGGCAAACCAGAGACACTGCTTCACATTGGCATTTGAGGCATTGATCACTTTTAATTCCCTCAGCACCTTGACCTTATTCTTGCCTGGGTCTGTGCTGGCCACCAGGGCCACCAGGGCCACCAAAATGGTGAGCAGAAGCAAGCAGGTTCCCCAGGATCTAGTCATGGGTCCTCCGTCCAGGGACACAAACAAGCCTCCTCGTCCTCCCATGGCTGGAGCTGCAGGTGGGGTGGGATGGCTGTAGTTGCTGTAGGTTCAAAGATCTAAAATAGCATCGGCCCAGCTGATTCAAGATAGAGCCATTAGGTTCCCCCTTTAGGGCTACCCCTGTCTCCAAGGAAATCAACGCACAAGAAACCAGTTAAAGAGTCCCTGCTACCAGCCTTCCGCCATCCATCCCCCAACTGTGGTCTGCAATTCCAGGAAGAACACTTAGACCCAGGTCTGCCAGGACCTACCCTGGTCACCTCACTACCCACTCCTGTTTCTGCACCTTAGGCCTCTAAGATGTGACTGTGGAAAGTGTTGCTGCCCCAAGTTTTCCTGGCTCTGGGTTTCTGGGGTCTTTCCAACCTGACATACGCCTTGGCTGCCCCCTCTTCTTTGTGCAGTTGGCTGTAGCCCACGCCCCAGCCCGTGGTTCTCCTGGGTCTCTAGCACTCAGTTTGTGCCTAATCCCTGGTCAGGGGCCCCCTCACTCCTGATCTCTGCTCTCTCCATGCCCCTGTAGGCTGAGCACACTTTGTGACATAATCCAGCACCTGTGACACAGCCATTGTCCTTTGGTGCAGAGAGCTCACACATAGCAGGCAAACTGTGGGGACCACCTAGAGGTCTCTTGCCCACTTGCGCAGTAAGCCCAGCTTCCTCAATGCCTGGCCTCAGGATCCCCTCTGTTTGGGCCAATAGCACTTCCCTCTGCTGTCTTACCAGGGTGAGGGTCACCCAGCCAACCTGATGGCCAAGCCTGTGCTTCAGCAGGAGGGGGCTCATACATGCCCTGAGCTCTCAGAAATTCTGCTTCTCTGTGAAAATCCTAAACCAATGTCCAGCAAGTTCCTGGAGGAACCGAGAGGTGGGCATTTGTCCCAGGGCCAGAAGATTGATGGGCTCTTGACCACGAGAAGTGGCAATGTATAGGAAACAATATGCAGGCATAAGTCTGCCCAGCGGGTTATAAAATGTTGCAGTGTAAATACACCATATTGTATTTTAACTGCCTATTAATGGATGTTTTGTTTGTTTCCCATTTACAGCTGTTACAAACAGTACTGTAAAGGACAATACTTTTCCACTATGTTTGTGAAATTACACAGGTATTTCCATATGATAAAAGGCTAGATGGAAAATTGATGCAAAGGCTTTACCTAAATTAAAATTTAGTATACATTGTGCAACTGTTAATCATGTATTAATAATGTATTAATGATTTTGAAATTTTGCTACATGTTAAAGCACCTGGGAGTTTTAAGAAGTACCTAGGCCACCCCCACCAATAAAATCAATCTTGGGAGAGGGCCCAGGGACAAGGAAGCCATCCCAGGTTCCAGTGTATACCCCTGTCTGAGAACCAGTGTACTGCATTTGTGCCTCTTGGGAATCAATGTACACATGAACCAGGAGGCAAAACACTAAAAATGATCTTCATAAGGGTGGGGGCTCATGGGGGGTGGAGGGGGAGAAATGAAATAAGATGGGATAGGGAGGGAGACAAACCATAAGAGACTCTTAATCTCATGAAACAAACTGAGTGTTGCTGGGGGTAGGGAAAGGGATAGGGTGGCTGGGTTATGGACACTGGGGAGGGTATGTGCTGCGGTGAGTGCTATGAAATGTGTAAGCCTGATGATTCACAGACCTGTACCCCTGGGGCAAATAATACCTTATATGTTAATTTAAAAAAAAGAAAGAAAGCTTCATTCAACATGAAAAAAATATTTAAAATAAAAAAATGATCTTCATAAATAAAAATTTTTATTAAAAAATGCAAAGGCATCTTGATCACACTTTGATTGTGTGCACCCACATCTTTAACCACATGTCTCATAGCCTCTCCCACCTCACCAAGAACCAAGTGGCACACTGCCTCCCCACCCAGGCCCAGCCTCTTTACCAGGGCTTGATATTCCCTCACCTCCACCCAGAGGCTCGGCCACCTGCAAGTCTCAATACGGATATCACTGCCTCCACCCAAATCTAAAGTGTCTCTTCTACCTACTCCCAGCTACTCCTACCTACTCCCAGCTACTCCTGTCTACCCTCACCTATTTCCAGCTACTCCTCTCTACTCCTAGCTACGCCCCCCTACTCTCACCTACTCCCACCTATTCCCACCTATTCCCAGGTACTCCTGTCTATTCTCAGCTACTCCTACTTACTTCCAGCTACTCCCAGCTACTCCTGCAAGAGTCATTCATTGCTCCTCAGGCCAAGTGGATCACTAAAGACCAACCCCAAAGACACAGCCCAGGAGACAGGGAGCCCACTTTAGAAGGTCTTTGGAGCAAGGAGTCCCACCACCCCAAGGCCCATTGAGCCTGTGCTGCTAGAGTAACTCCATAAACTGCCTCTTAGCTCTTTCCTAATTAATTTCCAAGTTCAAAACACTTGTTTGATTTTCTCTGACTCCATAATGCATTTGAGTTTTTTGTTTACTTGTCTTTTTCTTTTCTTATAAATCCTAGTTGCCCAGACTTTGCTTAAACATCATCCTTTCCTTTGTTCATGACACACCTGACATTAGTCCATGTGTGGCTATATAAGACAAGGAACAGCCCACAGTCTAACACCTAAACCAAGAGCCAGAATGTTATCAATATCTGACAATATGTGCTCCCTTGTTATACAAAACACCCTACATACTCCCTGTCTTTACTCAAGAGTTTAATCGCCAGTGTCTGCACACCTGACATGCTCAGTTTTGCCTGGTTTTGTACTCTATAAAAGGATATCTACCACAGTGTATGTAAGACTCCTGGACCCAGATTTTTACATTCCACATTATATAACCAAGTGTTACAGACTGAGTCATTGCTGCAGTCCTCCAAGCCCTCCTATTTAAGAATACTTCATCTGCACCCTTTGCAGTGACTTCTCAGGGTCTCCCCTACAGTGGATGGAATATACTTCTCCATCCATGTGATGGGTTTGAGCATATGGCTGGTTTAGCCCTGTGCAGTAGAGGCATAAGTGACCACGTGTCAGGATTATGGTGAGATGTGAAGACATACTGCAGTAGTCCACTTGTCCTCAGGTGATTTTCCAAGGTAAGGGGGTGCCTTAGGATGTAGTCTGAGAATGTGCTGCATAGGAACACCTAGTCTGGGCCCAGAACAATGTTCTGAACCTACCTGAAAGTGAGCCCAACTGCATCAACCTGAAGTGAAGCCATACCAGCATGTCTCCCAGACCAGTGTAGTGTAAGTGCCTGATGTAAAGCTTATTGATTGTAATGTAAGTGCCTATATTGAGCTTCTGACTTCCAAGGCATCCATTTCAAAGACATCTAACTCAAGCAAACATTGCCAGCTGTAGGACATAGGTACTAGCAAATAACTGGATAAGGAAGCAGGCCACCCCACCCATGAAGGTCCCTTTCTCAGAAAGCCCTGGGTGACTTAGATACCAACCACGTGGGTGACCCTGTTTCTCCTTTCCCATGCTTCACCTCCTGCTCTTTCTTTTCTAAGTTTTTTTTTTAATTTATTTAAGTAACCTCTATACCCAACATGGGGCTTGAACTCACGACCTCGAGATCAAGAGTCACACGCTCTTCCAACTGAGCCCGCCAGGTGCCCCTCCACTTCTAGCTCTTATGCTTTAAATTCGCTGATAAAGAGTGAACCCATGAAACGCTGGATACCCTACCTTCAGCCTCCAATAAAGATGGAGCCCCAGGTCTGTGCTCTCTCTCTCTGAGACCTCATTGTACCAGGCTGGGTGTACCATATACCCACCAGGACTTGTGAGTAAATAAATCTTGTTTTCCAAAGTTCCCTGATGGTTTTGCTGAGATGCGTCCTGCTATTATAATTGAACCACAAGGGCAAGTCCATCCACATTTTCCCAATGGGGTAGAGGGGGAATATCTGTGGGGCTTGCTATTAGAAAAGACAGGCCCAAGAGAGTGGCTCAGGCAACACTGTGAATAGGTTGACAACAGCCAGCTAAGCTACAGTCAGCCTTCAGACCCATGCACCAGATGATGGATGCTTGTTTTGGTTAGCTACCAGGGTAGGTAATGAGTTAGTATATAGCATTTCTTTGCCAAGAGCCAACTAGTACACTAAAATTCACTGAACTTAAGCAGTATTGCTAGTGTGTTCCCACTTCTGCAGACATTGGCACTTCTACTTGTCTCCTTTACATCAGTTCATCTTTCTCTTTCTTATCTTGTTGTTCTCTCCTGTTGCCTTCTGAGAGCTTTACCCAGCCAGCTTGTCCACCCCGTGATTCACTCCTCTCATGTCCATCTTAATACCCTATCCATTTCCCTACTATACCTATTTACCTCTTTAGTTTTTTATATCTAGTATTTCCACCTGGTTCTTTTTCTTACTTTTTTTTTTTAAATAAATGTTCATCTATTTTTTCAGATTATGAAAACCTTTATTTACCTTCTTAAACATTTTCTCTTACTTGTCTTAATTTTTCAGCAATCTTTTCTGACAATTCTGCTTCAGAAAGTACATTATAGAGCAGGGATCAGCAAATTTTTTTGGAAAGAGGCAATTAGAAAATATTTTATGCTTGGCAAGCCATGTGGTCTCTAAAAATTTCTCAGCTGAACCACTATTGCATGAAAGCCACCAAAGGCAATACGCCCCTGTTCCAATAAATGAGTATTTCTGCTCCAATAAATTTATTTATAAAAACATGCTGTGGGCCAGATTTGGTCCACAAGCTATAGTTTGATCACTCCTATTTAGAGTATTAAGTTGAACCACAGGGAATTACTAATATTTGACTGGTATTGATCTATAAAAATAGTGGTTTTATATGATTTAGCTTCATAATTGTACTCTTCAGGTATTTAGTTATTTTGGCCAGCAAGTCCACATTCCCCCGAGATATATCAGCTGCTCTGTCTGGAATTGTGACCTGGATTAAGACTCTAAATTGGCTGAATTTAAGGAGGAGAGAGGGGATGCATCCCAGAGCATAAAGGCCCACATATCCTAGAGGCTTCATCAACCACCTCCTTTGCTGCCACTCCACCAGGCAATGCCTGCAGGGAGGGAGTCACCCTTAAATTCTGATGAGGCAACCTTAGAAGAGGCAGGCATCCTAAAACACAAACCACTTGTTTTGGTTTTCTGTTGCTGCTGTAACAAATTACCACAAACTGAGCAGCTTAAAACAAACCACAGATTCATTATCTTACAGGTCTGGAGCTCAAAAGCCCAGAATGACTTTTACTGGGCTGAAATCAAAGTAGAGGCAGGATTTCATTCATTCTGGAGACTCTACAGGGAAATTCATTTCTTTTTCTTTTCCAGCTTCCAGAGGCTGCCTAAATCCCTTGGTTTAGTGCCCCTTCCTCCATGAAGCCTCTTCAAATATCTCTCTATATATATCAACTTCTTTCTCTCTCTATGTCAAGTTCTCTTTCCTCTGCTGCTTCCATCTTCACATCTCTGTCTCTAACTCTGATTCTGAGCCTCCTGCCTCCCCCATTATAAGGACCTTTGTGGTTACAATGGGCCTACTCATATAATCCAGAATATTCTCCCCATTTCAAGATTCTCCATAGCATTTGCAAAGTCCTACCTACAAAATGCATTCATCCCAAGCCAACATTCCCACCAGGAATTCATTACACCACCACACCAGGGGATTTGGAGTAGGCTACATAGCCGCTTGGAAGTAGACCCTTGACCCCACTGGTTTTCACCAACTCCCCTTTCTGGAAGGAATCTTTCCCTGGTCCTAACCCAGGTCCCTGGTACCTGCCACTGTGGAGGTTGCTGCCAATTTCTGTGGTGGAAAGGTCAATAATGATTACCACAAAACATGAGTAAACCTATAGCCTCCAGTCACTCCAGGTGTTTCACATGGTTTTTGTTTTCTTATCCTTTGCTAGTTTACTAGAATCTACGTTTTTCTCATTTCTATAATCTTTCTAACATGGATCCAAGGAGGGAGGCGGCAACCTATGGTAGTTCAGAGCTGAAACTGGCTGAAACTGGGAGACAGAGGAGTAAGTAAACATGAAAATGGCCTTGAAATTAAAGTAGCAATAACCACAAGAATAAAAACAGAATGGAACCATCAGGAGAAACTTCAATTGACCCATTGAAATGCAGATTAGGAGGGCAAAAACATAAAATGAGAAAATACAGTAAATGGCAAGTAATAAAAATGGCAGAGAAGGTATGTAGTATAATAGTAATA
Source organism: Potos flavus (assembly GCA_028534135.1). Taxonomy (NCBI): domain Eukaryota; kingdom Metazoa; phylum Chordata; class Mammalia; order Carnivora; family Procyonidae; genus Potos; species Potos flavus. The sequence continues at coordinate 79,889,863 of CM052885.1, forward strand.
AAAGTAGCTCACTAAATAAAATATCAAAAATCACAGATTGGATTTTTAAAAAGGACCCACAGCATGTTGTCTCTACAAAAGATGCACTTAAGACAAAAAGACACAGAAAAGGTAATAAAAGGATGGAAAAATATTTAGGCAAATGTGAAGCAAAAAGAAAATTAGAGCATTAATCTTAATAAATGACAAAATGAAGATTAAGACCAAAAAAAAAAAAAAAAGAGTCATAAGAAACTGTGGTAGGCAGAACTCTAAGATGACTCTCAATGTATACTCCCTGGTATATACACCCTGTATAATCCTCTCCCATTAATTGTGGGTAGGACATGTAAATATAGTGGGATACCAGTCCTGGTATCCGTTGAGGTTGGGGTATACGTAAAAGAGGAAGACACTTTGCAGAAGTAATCAAGATCCCTAATCTGAGATCTTTAAGATAATAGAAAGGCACATCATTCTGGGTGGAGTTGACCTAACCAAATTAGTCCTTTAAAAGAGGGTCTACAGAGAAGTTTCACTTTCAGGAAGTAGAATAAAGAGCTCCATGGACCCATTACTCATAAAATGTGAGAAACCCAAACTAGCCCAAAAAATCTTAAACAACAACAACAACAAAAAAGACAAAGTTGGAGAACTGACACTTTCCGATCTCAAATTTTACTCCAAAGTGACAATAATCCTAACAATGTGGTCCTGGCATAAGGATAGACATACAGTTCAATAGAATGGAACTGAGAGTCCTTAGAGCAAACACTCATATTTTATAGTTATTGAGTTTTGACACAGGACCCAAGACAATTCAATAGGAAAAGAAGAGTTTTTCAACAAGTAGTGCTGGGGCAACTTGATATCCACATGAAGAATGAAGTTGGACTCCTACCACACATCATATACAAAATTTAACTCAAAAATGGATTAAAGACCCAAATGTAAAAACTAAAACAATAAAACCCTTAAAAGAAAACAGGTATAAATATTTGTGAGCTTTGATTAGGCAACACTTTCAGAAGCATGATACCAAAAGCACAAGCACCCAAATTAAAAATAGATAAAAGAGCTTAATCAAAATGAAAAACTTTTGTGTTTCAAGAGACACTATTAAGAAAGTGAAAAGACAAACCACATAATGGCAGAAAAGTTTTGAAAATCATCTATGACTTAAGAGATCTGAATTGAGAATATATAAAAAAAACTACTACAACTCAATAATAAAAAGACAAGTAACCCATTAAAAGATGAGCAAAACATCTGAATAGACATTTCTTCAGATATATGCAAATGTCCAATAAACACATGAGATGTTCAATTTATTAGCCATTGGGAAAATGCAACTCAAAGCTGCAATGAGCTATCACTTCATACCACTGGGATGACTAGAATAAAAAAGATGGATTTTTTCAAGTCTTGGCAAGCATATAGAAAAATTGGAATCCTTTTACAATGTTAGTGAGAATGTAAAGTGGTGCAACCACTTTGGAAAATAGTCTGGCAGTTCTTCAAATAATTAAAGAATAGAATTACCATACATTCCAGCCATACTATTCCTAGGAATATACACAGGAGAAAAACTAGGTCCACACAAAAATGTATATATAGCACCATTACTCATGACTGATGAAAAGTGGAAACAATCCATATATCCATCAAGTAAAGAATGCATAAAATATAATGTGGTATATCCACACAATAGATATTATTAAGCAATAAAAAAGAATGAAGTACTGATTACATGCTATAGCATGAATGAATCCTGGAAGCATTAGGTTAAATGAAAAATGCTAAGTCATTAATATTGTATGATTCTATTTATGTGAAACGTCCAGAGTAGGCAAATCTATATAGACAGAAAGTTAGTTGCTGATAGGGCTGGGGCAGAGGGATATTGGGAACTGGAGGGTGATACCTAAGGAGTATGGCATTTCTTTTCGTGTTAATGAAAATGTTCTAAGACTGATTCTGGTGATGGATGCACAACTTTGTGAATATAGTAAAAGCCACTGAATTGCACATGTTAAGTGAGTGCATTGTATGGCATATGGATCATATCTCACAAAAGCAGGTGTTTTTTTTTTAATAGATGATCTAGAAGTAAGAGACAAGAGGCCGAAGAGACACTTGTCTATTGGCCTTGAAAGAGCAAATCCTCATGATGAGCGGAAGCCCATGTTGGCAGAGGACAGCAGCCTCTAACAGTTGAGAGCCTCAGTCCTACAACCAGGAACTGAATTCTGCCAACTACCACATGAGCTTTGAGGAGGACCCCATCTTGGGTGAGTCCCCAGTTTTGTCCAACACTTGGAACCAGCCTGGAAAGACCCTGAACAGAGGACCCAAGTACGTTTGAAAACCCATGGATACTATGAGATAATAAATGAGGATTGTTTTAAGCTGCTAAATGTGTGGCTATTTGTAGCATAGCATAAAAAAAAAACTAATAAAGGAACAAAAATGGACAAAAGAAAAAATAGAACAAGAAGATACAGTCATCAAAGTATTTATAGGCCTAGCAATGGCCTAACACACACCTAACAAGAAATGAGACAGCTGCAGGAGAAAACAGGTAAAACTGGTCAGCTTTTTATCTGATCAGTCTGAATCCAAAAATTGATAGATGCAGAAGCCAAAACACAAGCAAGATCAAAAGCCTAAAGAATACATCAATAAGTTCTAGTATGAAATGCCACACTGTACATTAAATCTCACAAAATTTAGGATGTCTGTTCAACAGAAGATACCATTCACAAAAGTCAATAAAGACATTTGCCAAATCTGATACTATGGAATGAGCTAATGTTATGAGCCAGGCATTGTCAGAGGGGAAACCTAGCAAGTCTGAGCATATCAAAAGATATTCAAAGCCACTGGTAACCAAAGAAGTGCAAGTAGGTATCAACAATGGTACTACTAGGCTATCGAAAATGAGAAAGCTAGATGATACTACTAGGCTATCACCTACTAGGCTATCAAAAATGAGAAAGCAAGATGAGACTGATCATGGGGGCACAGGAGGACTCCTGCATGTCTAGGGAGTATGAGGACTGGTGCCACCATTCTGGAGAATAAATTGAGGATTTGCAAAGCCCAAGACACAACAAGTCTGTTCCTGAGTACAGTCCAAGGAATTTCTCAGGACATCCATAAAGGACCTAAAGGAAGATGTTCACTGCAGCAGATTTGATGGGGGAGTCAAAAACCACTTGGGGATAGAGGAAAGGTGGGTAAAGTGGTGGACACCTCCTCACAAAGCACAATGCAGGGGTTGGAAGTTAGAATGGATGTATGCAAAGATCCATTTTTACTTCCAAGATTCCAGGAATGGATCTTTTAAAAGACAATGTTAACAGGAAAAAGTCAAATTCAAAAGAAGATATATAACACAACCCAATTAAATAACTATTATGGACACATAACAATACTACCCACTCTTTAAGAAAACCAATGCAAAGGCACACATAAAAGGCATGAGAATGGTTGCCTAAGAAGAGGGGCAGGGAACTAGAGTAGGTGTGGAAAAAAAAATAGTGAGTGAATGAATGAATGAATGAATGAATGGCAAGCTGGTAAACCAGAGAGGACCCCAGGGTTCTGGAAAGGTTGAGGGGCAGGGCTAGGAGTGGGAAAGTACTGAGAAGTGAGTCAGAGCGGAGACAAGTGTCAAGTGTCCCTCGTTCATGAAGAGGTTCCCCTATGCAGTGTCTCTTGAGCATCTTCCCCATGGGAGGGAGGGGCATGTGAGTCCCTACTTGAAATTCTCTCCAGATAATGCAAAGTGTGTGCATGGGGCTGGTGGGGAAGGCCAGCCTCCCCCTTAAACCTGCCAGGTGAGCCTTTATAATTACATGCAGCCTGAAAAGTTATTCATACCAGTTTGGCCTGGAACTGTCTCCTCACAGAGGAGCCCCTCAGAAGTTTCTCTCTCTCTGTAACACATCCTCCAACTTCAACCACCTTAATCTCCTGGTCCCTTCAAGGAGAAAGCCAACACAGAGGACAGGGAGGGTCCACAGAAACAAGGGAAGCTTCTCCTGATCTCCGGAAGTCACTAACATTTTCTTATTGATTGATTTCCCTCTTAATTTCATCATGGTCATGAAATGGTCTGCAAGGTGTTGGGCCTGTAAATTTTGTTAAGAATTACTTTATGGTACACAATTGACCAATTCTGGAAATATTTCATGTGCACTTGAAAAGAGCATGTATTGGGGCACCTGGGTGTCTCAGTTGGTTAATCTTATGAATTTTTATTTTGGCTCAGGTCATGATCTTAGGGTTGTGATATTAAGCCCCACGTCTTCAGGCTCCATAATGGGTGTGGACCCTGCTTAAAATTCTCTCTCTCCCTCTGCCCCTCCCCACCCTCTCTCTCTCACTCTACCTCACCCCTGAAAAAAAAAAAAAAAAGAAAGAAGCAATGAAAGAAATGAGCATGTATTCATGGTCAGTGTTTGAGTGATGTTCAGTACAAGCCAAGGACAAACTGATATGTCTCTACAGGAACTTCAGAGCTTGGCTGATGTCCTGCCTCAGTTGAGTTTTATCAGCTCCTGTAGTTTGTGTTTGTACTCTCTTGCTGAGATTGTGGATTTGATTATCTTTCCTTTTTATTCATTCTGTTTCTGTTTTGAGTATTCTGAGATAGGTACTTACACACTTAGAGTTGTTATATCTCCTAGTAAATAATATTTCCGTCAGTAAAATGTCCACTTTTATTTCAAGCACTGCCTCTTGTCTTAGAGTTTATTTTATGGAGTCTTAGCACTGTTACACTGACATTTTTTGGTTGGCATTGATATAGTATACTTTAATCCATTCTTATTTTTCCCGTATCTTGGTATTCTTATATTTGAGATTTGTTTACTTTTTGTTTTGCCTTCTTGTATTTTTCAGTGGTCAACTATGTCTTTTAATTACAGTACACAATTCATTTACATCATCCTAGCCACATTGACTACTGTTCAGCTTTGTGCTACTATTTTCATATGTACTAATTCTATGTGTATTTAACAATCTTCAATACAATATCATGATTGTACATGTCAAAATATCATCTAGATTTATCCACATATTCATCCTTTTGATGTGTTTGTTCTTTCTTTCTTCCTACCATACTATTTTTCTACCTAGGCTTGTTTTTCCTTCTGTCCAGAGAATTCCTATAGTCTTTATTTTAGAACAGTTCTCATGACAGAAAATATGCTCCATTCTGATTATTTAAAATAACTTGGTTTTGTATGCATTTCTGAGAGATTTTTGTTGCCCGAGGAATTGTAGGTCAATGGTTAATTTCCTTCACTGGTTAGCAAGTTCATGACAATATCTTCTGACTTATTGTTGTTTACTATCTGAGGTCAGCTAAAAGCCTGATGGTGGTTTATTTGAAAATAAGAGATCTTTTTACCTCTGGCTGATTTTAAGATTTTTTCCCCTAAATTTGATTTAGAACTCTTTTATGCTCGGTTGTAGGTTTCTTTTATTATATCCTGCTTAGGGTTTGTAACCTCGCTTAAATCAACAGCTTGATGTCTTTGGTCAATTCTAGAAAACTCAAAGCTTTACATTTTCAAATACTGCTTCTGCCCCATTGTCTGTTTCTTCCTCTGTGGGGCAGATCTCACCTCACCCTTCTTATGCTTCCCATCCTGCATCTGCTCTGGCCTGCCTCCCTGCTGTCTAACTTCTATGCAGTTTAACCTGACAATCACATCATTCATTTCCGTTATTATATTTTTCAGTTCTAAAGCATTCCTTTTGTTCTTTTTGGTAGCTTCTACTTTTCGCCCATATTATCCATCTTTTCCCCTAACTTACTCATTTGAGGATGTTAAAGCCCCATATGTGATAACTGCCTTGTTTAGACATTCTCAGGTTTGTTTCTATTATTAAATTTTGCTCTTGATTTACCCATTAAGTCTTGTCTTTTTTTTTTCTTATTGTTTTTGACCGAGTGCTGGACATTCTGTGTTTTAAACATGTAGAACTAATTGAGGCTTTTCCTGATTTAGAAAATATTTTACCTTGACCTAATAGCAATGCCCAAGATGTAAGCCATGGAGAGGTCTACGTAAAATATAGACCATTTCAGAGATAATGTCATCATCTAAAAAGTAGATTCTAAAAGTGGGTGCATCCAGGAGACTGGAGAAGAAGGAGAGGTTGTATAGGGTCTATGGGGCACACTAGGAGGACACTGGGGTAGATGCTGAGGGATGGCACTTGAGTGTGGGGCAATTGAAGATAGAGGTGAGGGGCCAGTCTAATGAATGCAATGCTTCAGGACATTGATTTGTTGGTTTTGATTCACTGATGGTATTTCTGGACTGACAATGTGGGCTCATAAGAGAGGATAAGAAAGCAGATAATAGCAGTTTCTGTGGTGAGTGATTTTGTTCAGAAAATAATATTTGGAAACTATCACAAAATGGCTAGTTACATGTATTTCCAAGCCTTTGTTTCTTTGCTAATGCCTGTGGATTTTTGTGTTTGGAAAGCAAAAAGTTAACATGGGTGATAGGAGCTGGACTCAGTCTGTGAGCTCAGCTTAAGAAAAGCACAGTAAAGATTCATAAGACTAGCTACCAGGGCCCTGATAGGGAAATGGGGAAGGGGGCTGGTGGTGAGGGTTAATATGAATTGGAGGAAATCGGAGGGGCGAAGAACCATGAAAGACTGTGAACTCAGAGCAATGGACTGAGGGTTTTGGAGGGGAGGGGGGTGAAGGGGATGGGCGAGCCTGGTGGTGGGTATTGAGGAGGGCACGTATTGCATGGAACACTGGGTGTGGTACATAAACAATGAACCTTGTAACACTGAAAAAATAAAATAAAAGTATTTGGGGAAAAAATTTTTAAAAAATAAAATCATCTCATAACTTGGATTTTATGACATTGACCTTGCAGGGGGCACAGCTCCCCTCTTTTGCCTTCACCTCCTCCCTTTCCCTTTTGAAGCTTCCCTGAAGATCCCAGTGCAGAGATTTGGGATAAGCCCCTATTTCAGGAAGGGTCTCACAAATATATTCCAGGGAGCTCTATTCCTTCAGGCCAGGAAGTCCCATAAAACATTCTGGGTTTTGTGGAAATTGAGAATTTCTGAAACGTATGTCAATGTTTCTATGTGTGGGCTTGTATTGCAACTTCCAAGTATATTTTTGCTCCCTACTGATTTGGGACAATGAGTCACTGGGGTGGATCTGGAGAGGTTTCTCCAGGACATGATGACACAGGACAGGCTGCCCCTGGTGCTGACTCACCTTAGACAGTGTTGTTTCACTCAAAAGCTACTAATGTGTGCTTACTACGGGCGATGGTGGCAGGCACAACCTTTACCTGCCCTACAAAAGACTATTGCACAAACCATGACCTATGAACATCAATTCTATGAATGGGGCCACGTTTTAAATCTCCTATTCTGTCAGAGCAGGAACAAGAGGAAATACATTGGTCACAAACAAAATACCCTAAGTACAATTCACACATTTCTTATTGTGTGTTATTATTGTGTTATTATGTGTTAATATTGAGTTCCTTAGAAAACTATTTCCCAACTGTGGCCACAGTGCCAAGCACCTGGTGACTTTATGTATTTCTGATGGCTGGTCACAAAGTTTCTTCTATAGCAGTGGTGGGGGATGCAGTATGGCCTGGTCTCTACATTTGTAAAATGAAACCAAGGGCATTTTCATGTGGATCAAGAGAGAACAATGACAGACATAATGAGAAAAAACAGGACACCGGGCCGTCCTCAGGTGAAGCCACATGGCCCAAGAATGATGGCTCAACCCCTCAGAACCTGAGTGCTCTAAAGCAAGGGTGGGTAATAGGTCAGCTTTGCTGACCACACAGACTTACCCTCGTAAGATTGTGTATGCCCCTATCAAAGTTACAAACTCTACACTCAGACTGGTCAAAAAACCAAAGCTGAACCAGGCCACTACTTTTGTGCTGTACCCAATGGAACTATCCCCCATTGTCTTGGGAAATCCTATCACATCATTGCTTATGACCACTTCATGAAAATGGATTGTCCAAGAAGCAGGCAGACTTTCAACTAGGAACCACTCAAATCAGAGTCTTTAGAAACCCAGGAGGAAGGAAGAAAGATGCTTCAGCCCCTACATTCTGAAAGATTCCTCCAAGTAGCATTGCCAGTGCTTCTCTGTCCCAGTCATGCCCCCAGGTGCTCCCATACCCTCTCTTACTCTGCCCCTCCAGGGCTACTCCCC
>CM052885.1:79914179-79927957 GCA_028534135.1 Potos flavus
TGGTTCTTGCAAAGTGGTAGATAAATGCATGGAACAGAATAGTCAAGAAATATAATCTTTGATAGCCTACTCATTTTTTACATTGATGTAAAAGGAAATTCAAGGTAGAAAAACTCCCTTTTCAACAAATTGTGTTGGAATAATTGAGCTCCCTTGGGCAGTAAATGACCCTCAAACTCAAAGAGTAAATATGGGGGAAAGAAGAAATAAAATCATCCTACCATGCTCATCCTGGTGGGGAGATGGGGAACAGAAGAGCAGGAAAAATAAAAATAGGTCTAAAGAGTTCATCTTTTAGGAGAGAAGGAGTGAACAGAAAATAGTCTTGAACAGCAGGCATGATAATCATTTTAAGAAGAGGAAAATACAATTTTACTTGGGATTAATACTCTGTGCTAGATTGATAAAATAGTTACAGTTCTTTAAGCCTCCCTATATCCACACCCTTTGCAAAGGCGACTTTACAGTTCCTCTCACTGAGAGGTGGAGTCTCTTATCCTTTTCCATGGAATGTGGCAGGAATGTCTGTGGGCTAATTCCAAGCCTAAACCCCAAGGACCTAGAACACATCCTCTCATTCTCTTGGAAGCCTGTCACCATCGTGGGACATGCCTAAGTTACCCTGCTGAAGCATGAAAGGCCATGAACAACAGAACCAAGTGGATCCAGCTGAGGCCCCTAACACATGAAAGAATGCCACCAAGATCAGCAGAGCAAAGATTATGTTTAAAAAGTTGGAAGGGGGGTGCCTGGGTGGCTCAGTCCGTGGGGTGTCTCTGTCTTCAGCTCCGGTCCTGATCTCAGGGTCCTGGGATCGAGCCTCGCGTCAGGTTTCCTGCTCGGCATCAAGTCTGCTTCTCCCTCTCCCTCTGTGATTTCTCTCACTCTCGCTCTTGCAAATAATAAAAAAATTTTTAAAAAAGGTTGGAAGAGCTGAGAACACAAAATAAATCAAGAGAAAGTGTCAGAACACTTAAAGTAATACGCAGAAATTAACTCTGCACAAACTGCATTGAAGCTGAAAGAATGTGGGCAAAGCAGCAGACGCTCCTTTGGAAGGTGGGAAGCCATGGAACTTGCACGATAGCCTTGTACCAACTGTAGAAAAATTTACTGTGACTTCTTGTTTTTCAGACTGTTGCTGAGTTATGCTTAAGTTATTTAAATAGAAAATATGCATATTATTTATATCTACATAGATATATGGATAATATATCTTCAGTTTTATCTATAATTTATAGATGATGTATTATAGACTTATTTATTATCTATAGATAAGTTTAAAAATAATTTCATATAGTACAAAATGGAGTGCATGCATGGCACATACTGAAAACAGGAAATACACACCAGTTCATTAAACTTTTATTTCAGTTACTTATATGGCTTTATATATGTAGGTATGTGCTAGACCATAATAAACACTATATTTCTTCCTGTGAAATGATCCAACACGTTTATACCCAGTACGTTGAGTAACGAAAGTCTATGCAGCCAGCAGAAAAGGCCAGTACGAGAACAATCACTCTTTTTCCATTCTGTACACACACCATCTTAACTCCTCGAGGCCAGGCTGCAATCGCTCTTTGATAGGCTCATACTTTGTTGCCTTGTCTTTTCAGATTTGCAGTCAGACAGTGATCCTCATTTAAAAGAACTTCCTCCATTTGCTAGGATTACTTATAAGGCTAGGAATTCTGGTGGCAGCATCCCAGATATTTATAGCTCTGCCAAAGGTTTAGAAGTTGTTTACACCTCTTTGTGAAGTTTTCAGAAAACACTTCTTTAGAAAGAATGGCTTCTCACAGATATTATCCCAAACCCCCCCAACCCATGGCTTGAACAGGCCAATCAAGAAATTCCAGTTAATGAATCTATCAATAACCAAACTTAAGCCGGAGTCTTTTGTGCCTCAAATGGTTTCATTTTTTTTGCAGTAGGCAGCATTTCCCATGGGCATATGAATGTTTAGATAGCTGGTGAACCAGGGGTCAATGCTTATAGGGACATTTAACTGTCCGTGTCAGCATCCATAACACATCAGAAGTTTGCCCTGCCGTTAAGCCTCCATAGCCACCTTCAACAAAAACTTCCAGGAGGCATACATGACTCCAGAATTGCCTCCACAGGGAGAACCTTTCTTGCATGCCAATCAATACATGACCAGAAATCTCATCCTAATATTAAGAAAGCTAGCCAATCCCACAGCCAAAGCAGTAGCAGCCCAGTGGTGATCACTTGACTCGTGGCTAAAGTAGTTATAGACAATCACGCGACCCTTGATTATCTACTTACTGAACAAGGAGGCATTTGTGCAGTTATGAATTCCATCCTTTGTACATGGATCGATGCCTCTAGAGAAGTAAAAATTCAATTATAGAAGATCAGAGAACAAGCACGCAGGTTATGGCAAATTTCTCCTCACACTCCATCATCTTTTGATCTACTTAGTTGGCTACCTTCAGGTTTGGGCTCCTGGTTAGGAACCATCATACAAACTGGATTTATCATATTACTCTAATTCTGCTTTGCATAATTATTCTTGAACTTCGTACCTGCTGCCTGTCAAATGTCTGCAGAAGGGATGCATCGAAGAGGGTGATGCTGTTTCAATGATTGGGGATGATCTCCAGCGCTTACCACATTGATAAGATATAGAGTGTAGAGGGAAAAGGCCTGAGCGTTCTTCCTCCTACCCTTCCTTGTTGCTTACATGTGGCCTCAGTAGTTTCAATTACTGCACTTTCCCTCCAACATGGGACATGACAGCCAGGACAGGGCCTTCCTGGCAACAAGGGACAAAAGCACGAAATGGGGAAAATCCTGACTTGTGATCAGTGATGCTCTCTAGGGAAGATCTTGATCAAAAGGGGGAAATATGAAAATGCATGAAGGACACCTCATTTAAAATGGAGTCGGGAAGCCCTGAAGGGGACACTTTTTTGCAGGTACCTCTCCTGGCAGCGGCCAGCACCAGCAGGAAGAGAAAAAAATTATCTTGACAAGGAGGACACTTTTCACATAGGAATTTCGTCTCCTGCCTTTGAGAAAAAGAAGGAAACCCCTCCCTGTCCCAGCCACGGCGCCCTAAGCACTGCTTGCTGCCAATGAGAAACCACCACAGTCTGAAACACTTGTTCTTCTCCAGTGAATCTTTGTTCAAAATAACCCTCCCTGATGTCCTCCTAAAACCTAATAAAAGCTGACCTTCCTTTTGTCTCTTTGGATTTTCCTATGGTTCACCTTATTGTGTATGTAATGAAGTATGATTCCTCTGCTATCCCCAAATAAACTCACTTTGCCAGTAAAATAACTGGCAATTTTATTTGTAAGGTTGACATAGCCGGAGAACTTACAAAATCGCTAGAGTTGGAGAGTGTGTGAGTTCTAGAAACAAACCAGGCAGACTTCCTCAGCGTGTCCATCGATCTGAGGTGACAGTTTGGTGGTCAGATAACATCTTCCAATGGACCACATCCAAGCCTGTGGCAGGAAGCACATTAAGCAAATCCGTGTAAACCCAAAACTAAGTGTCCTGTTCAAGGTTGAGCAGGAAGACTTTCTGACAGTGGGCAGTTACCCTCCCTCCACTTAATCTCAGCCTCCAAACCAACTGTCTGCAGGATGTGGAAAGCCTCCTGCCAGGAAGAATTTTTTTTAATAAGATAAATGTGCTAGAGAAGTATACCCATAGATGCATTGTCTTGTGGCAATAAACCCATTGGTCCATGGTACCCATAAATGATCCATGGCAGGAGGTGGACCGAAAATGGTGAATGAGGACTGGGTGGCTGCCTTTGGCACTTCCAAGGGACAGTTATGTGGTACTCCTACAAGGCCAGTGTGAGGGAAGTAAAGACAATGATCTAGTCCTGGGTTTGAGGAGTTTCAGTACATAGTGGGACTTTCAAAGAAATTTGTAGCAACCAGAAATATAGGATCAGATCTCAAAATAAGGACTTGGCATCAAGGCAGTTACATAGGGGTCCCCTCTGTGGAAGCATTGAATGTGGCCAAATTCTTAGTAGCTTCGAGTGTGGAAATGGGGTTCTTCATTCAGAGCCCATGATGGTGGGTGTAATTTGGGGATCTATAACCCCTCTAAAGTTATAATGCAACATTTTATGTAGATGTTACTGAATGCTCAAATGGACTTTTTTTTTTTTTTTGACAGGGAGAGAGAGAACACAAGCAGGGGGAGGAGCAGGCAGAGGGAGAGGGAGAAGCAGGCTACCCGCCGAGCAAGGAGCCCTTTGCAGGACTCGATCCCAGGACTCTGGGATCATGACCTGAGCTGAAGACAGATGCTTAACTGACTGATCCACCCAGGTGTCCCTCAAATGGACTTTTTAATAGAGACAGATTTCAAAGTGAGGTGCCAGAGAAGAATGTGAAATTTCTCACAGTAGGCAAAGACCCATAGATAATGAGGAAATAAAACAGTCAGGAGTTGGAGAGCAGAGGGAAAGTTTTAAGCAAGGTGGGCTCCTGTCCGAACCTCATCCAGGCTACAAGCTGAGACTGACTCAATGCTTACCAGCTGGCCACCCAAGAAGGGCCTGGGCTGGAACTGGTCTGAACAAAGAGAGCTGGGATAGGAAGGCCCATACACCTTAGCCAAAAGAAACTAAGGGATTCCCATGGGGCAAACAACCAGCTGGAAGACAGAATATTATGCTGCTGGGATAGGCAGAATAATGTCCCCCCAAAATGTCCCTGTCCAACCCCTGGAATCTGTCAATAGGCTGCCTCCAAAATCGAAGGGGATTTGCAGGTGTGATTAAGTTAAGGCTGTTCAGGTGGAGAGATCATCCTTAATTATCTGGGTGGGTCGAACATAATCACAAGGGTGTTGTGAGTGGGAGGTAGAGAGTCAGAGAAGGACAGGTGGCAGAAGAATCAGAGGTCAGATGAAATATTTGAAGATGCTACACTGTTGGTTTTAAAGATGGGAAAGGGGCTATAGGCTAAGGCATGCAGGTGGCCTCTACAAGCTAGAAAAGGAGAGAAATAAGTTCTTCTCCAATGCCTCCAGAAGGAATGTAACCCTGCTGACACCTTAATTTTAGGATTTGTAATCTCCAGAACCGTGAGATAATAAATGTGTGTTGTTTTAAGCCAGTATTGATGGTAACTCATTACATCCTAGGACACTATCATAGCTTCCCCAGAGCTAGTAGGAGAGCTACTAGCAGTGGAGGCTGGGGGAGAGCCAGGAAGGGACTCACAGAACAGTATACTGCACAATTCCCGACATGTCCAGGAGCACTGCAGCTGGTGCCAAGTAAGGACTTCTCAGTATCCCCACCCCTTCTTTTTCTCCTGGTCCCCACATCAGAGGGGTCCTGAGGTAAGATGGTAAGATGAAACAGATGGAACAGATGGGGAAAACGAAAAAGGAGCTATCACTCTTCCCCGTAGGCAGGCCTCCAAGAGGGAGAAGTATAGCATCATAACACATTCCAAGCTCTGACCATCTGGAGAGACTGGTTCTTGATTACTGGATTGAGGTTGTACATATTGTCTGAGAATGCCTTGAAAGGTTACAGGGGACAAATATCACAGCTGAAGCCATTCAATGGGACAGTGGCAAGTGAATATAAAGCCGTGTCACGACTTCACGCATACATGGAGTCTGCTCCCCATATGGGAGCACATCCTCTATTTTCTGGGAAGCATTGGCTTCTCCAAGGGGTGCCATGCATCTCCCAAATTTAAGAGTTATTAACACAGGGGGTCATCTGGGTGGCTCAGTAGGTAAGCGTCTGACTGCGGCTCAGGTCATGATCTCAGTGTCCTGGGATTGAGTCCGGCTCCCCATTCAGGAGGAGACTGCTTGTCCCCTGCCCCTCCCCTCGCTTGTGTTCTCACTCTCTCTCAAAAATAAATAAATACTTTTTAAAAAAAGAAGAGAATTATTAACAGAGGCTGTTGCACCACTGCCACCATTGTGCCAACCCTTTGGGTCTCAGCAAGGCTGGGTGATGCTTCAGAATGGTCAACAAGCCAATTTGGGAGCAGATTGGATCCAGTTTCATTCAATATGACAGAACTCAACTAGGCAGAATCAAATTTATATTGATTCCTTAAGTGGGAAGGACAGCAGTTCCTGAGGAAAGCTGCCATTGTGAAGAGGTTGTCTAGTCTTTCATTCCAGAAAATCTACCACAGCATCACAGTGCAGAACCAGCAACCCACACCAGACAGCTGCATCAATAGCATGGTTGTGGGCCAGCTCAAGGCTGATGAAGATCCCATCATGGGGTTCCATCAGATGTTCCCATTAAAGAACATTAAAATTGTTTGCACCAAACACGTTAATGTGTTTGCACCAATCACATGTTCAGGCTTTCCCTGCACAACTTCGACTGGCCTCCTCCCAGCCAGGCACTCATGTTGTTTCCTCTTTTCTCCTCTTCTTTATACTATTCACATTCCTCCAGATGTTCCCAATATTATACACAAACGAACAGGGCTGTGGTGGGAGTGGGCTCAGTGTGCTGCTACTGTGGAGGTATTGTGCATAATGTTTGGACACTAGTTCCATCTGACAAAGTTTGTGTTGTACCAGCACATGCCTTGGAAAGACTTAAGTAATGCAAAAGGTTGTCTTTTTATTTATTTATTTTTAATCTACTGACAAGTTGCTCTAGTAACTCAGAGAAGTGAAGGAAAAAGTGACTGTCTCACTCCCGGATATTCATTTTTTCGGATATTTAAATGCCTCATGATACAATAGCACCACAAATATTTTCTTAAAAAAAAAAAAGAATTATTAACACGAGGAAGAGACCAAGGTTTAGGCCTGAAGGAAAGGTAATATCCTGACCAGACAGGGTATAGGGAAAGAGTGATAAGAAAAGTCCAAGGGAAAGTCAGAGGGCAGGGAGGATGTTGTGTTCACTTGGCTGACCTGTTTGTGCTCCACTGGCCTGTGGTCTAGCATCCCCCATGTCTCCACTGCTTCCTGTCTCTCCAGACCGCTCGCAGTGCTGGCGGAGATGGGTTCAGTAGATAGACGCCCCTGGCTTGGCTTCCACCCAGATAATGCTGGGGCAGCAAGAGGGTGTGTGTTGCTGAGATAGAAGCCCCCCAAAAGAGAAGAGATGAGTATTTGCATGAGTGTATGTGTGTGAGAGATGAACATATGCAAAAAGAAGAGGAAATGGGACTGAACTTGCCAACTATGGCAGAGTGTTCCTGTTCATCCACAGGTCCAGCTACAGACGGAGAGGGAGGAGGAGGAGGCCTGTGGGTGTCCACCACTGACCATTTAAATATGGCCAGGCAAAGAAGGTCAGTGGGATCCTCCTTGGTCCTGGAGGGTAAGAAGGAGGGGGATCTTCCTATTTCTCCCCAGCTGAGGGACAATGGCCAGACTCTGGCAGGTCCCGCAACTCCTACTGGCCATCCTGGTGGCTCTGATGGCCCTCACCTACCAAGAAAAAAGGAAAACCTTTCTGAGTGTCAAAGAAGTTCCTGCATCAGAGCCCTATGTGGCAGCCACTATGCAGTATGTAACCAATGACTTCAACGAGAAGAGTGATGACAAGTACAGTTTCCGGATTGTGCGCATCCTGAAGGTCCAGAAGCAGGTCAGTGTAGCCCCCTCTCCTAGCCATACCATTCCAAAGGGGACAGTCTAAAGGGGATGCCCATACAAGTGAAATTCAGCCTCATTTAGTTTCAAGTGGGAATTTTAAGAGAAACATAAATTCACTGGCATGGATGAAATTACTTAAATGACACCTAAGACCAGGGGTCAACAGATCATACTCCAGGAGCCAAATATGCTTGCCGCCTAAAATTTTTGTAAATAGTTTTATTGTTACCCAGCCATGCCATGCATGCACACATCATCCAGGGCTGATTTTGAGCCACAACAGGTGCGTTGAATACTTGCAACTGAGATTGCATGGATTGCAAAGCCTAAAAGATTGACTATCAGGCCCTTCACAGACAGTTTACAGACCCTTGCCCAAAACAATTAATATCATTTGAGTTGCCCAAGGGGTGTCTTTGCCCAGAGACTGGTTTCTGGAGAATTCTCTTTGAATGGGAAAAGGATAGGAGTCAGATAAGAAGGAGAGAGAAGCCCACCAATTTGTCCAGGAAGGAGTCCTTGACCTTGGGCACCATACAAAGGAGTTCATACCCCGGAAGCTACAAAGAAAGGAGAAATCCTTTTATCTCCTTGCCACTTGCTCCCCACAGATTACTGACCATATGGAGTATCATGTGAGCATGGAAATGCGGCGGACCACCTGTCAAAAGTTTGAGACTACTAACTGCTCCTTTCAGGAAGGGGAGCTTTACAAGGTACTGGGTGAATGCACATTAATTCAGAAAGAACTCACTGGGGTTTTCTGTGGTTTTAGGATGAGGTAGGATAGAATTACTGGGGGTATATTCAAGCCTGCCTGAAAAGAAAGCATAGACAACACTGACTTACACAAAAAGGAAAAGCGACGGTAAGAGTGACTAAGATCCTACCTGGCAGGCATTGCTCCTTTGTCGTTGAAAGAATTATGGGAGGTAAAAGTCATCCAGACATGGAGAGTCAAGGTGTCTGAATAATTGAATATAACAATAGAGTAAGAGGATCTTCTTGATGTTAGTGATTGAACTGATGGTATTGGTATTCAGATTTGTTTTAGAAGAAATGTAAGCATTTAAGCCTCCCACCCACCCCCTACCCTGAGCTTTCAAATGAAAAGCAAGAAACAAAATCAAACTAAGAAATTATGTTTATTAATTTTTCATTATGGGATAAGAGGGGAGTGAAAAAGAAAAGAAAAATCTTGAGAGAGAATGGGGGCAAGGGAAGGAGGGAGGGAAGGAAGGAGAGAGTGGATGAACAAAGAAAAGGGCAGGGAAGGAAGGCTAGATGGTGATGGGTGAGTCCAAGTGGATGGATCCAAGTGGATGGATGATGGATGGATGGATGCATGAATGGATGGATGGATCGATGGATCCATCAATCGATGGAGCCAACAGAGGCCATGTAAGGGAAAGTATGAAGTAAATTACACATAAGTAAAAATAAAGAGGGAAAAGAATCACTACTTCCTATTATGAGTATGGCAGGACGGAGCCTATTTCTAGTCTCTAGTTATCACCATAAACAGAAGGACATTTGAGGGGATGATCTCACCAATTCAACTATCAAATGATTGGAATAAAAATAAAAGTCAAATCATATTTGGATTGGAGGCAGGGTGAAGTGATGTCAATTCCCCAACTACATGTGTTATATCCTCTTCTTGCTCCTTTAAAATTTTCACTTTGCGTGTTGACCTCTTTTAAATATTATTTTTGTTTTTTTAGCAAATTGAGTGCTTCTACTCAGTGTTTGTTGTTCCCTGGTTTGAAAAGTACAAAGTTCTGAACAAAAACTGCACCGATGGCTAGATGTCCTGGAGCACACACCTGCAATCACTATACATGAAAGTATCCTGCAATAAGCAGTAATTCTCAATATAGAAAAATAAATATTTGTCAAACTATTATCTTAACACTCTTATCTTAACCGTCTTAATGTTTATTCCACTCTTTTTTTTTTTTGCCAAATTCTTCAGTTCATAATAATATAATCTGAAGGTACTCTGGGCTAAGGCAGTTTGGGGTTTCTAATGAGGCGATGTGGATAATTCCTAACCTTATAGCCTATACCTGCATGATAGGAGAACTTCAACCCAGCCTCATTTCAAGTCTTGAAGACTTGAAGTCTTCAGACTGTAGAGTAAGTAGAAGATGAGAAGGAGGAGGAGGGAAGAAGCTGAAGTCACTCACCTGATCAGACAAAAGCTGTTTGCAAGTATGGCCTACAATGCCTTCTCTGAAGGGCCCAATGAGGAGTATCCCCTTCCTTGTTTAAAGTGTTGAATAAGGACAAATAATATAAGTAATTTTAAAAGATGAGAGTCTTTATTACTGATAAGGGCTAACTTGGGAGATGTGTGTTTTTGCAGAACAATGAACTGTCTAATATCAAACTCTAGATTTACACCCCTAGTCTCAGCAAAATTGGACCAGAGCAGGTCTCTTCACAGAGAACTTCCTCACTTGGAGTTACCAAGGGAAATATGTGCCCATGTGGGAAGGAGTAGGACCGCAGTACGATGACTACTTTATTCATCCCAGATAGGCCAATCAGAATAATTCCTCCAGGACAGAAATGATTGAAGGTGGAGAGAAATTGGGAAGACTATGTTAAAGGGACTCCCTTTTCATGGGTGCCATATTAGCAGTGGGGAATGAACATACACACACACACACACACACACACACACCCAACAGCTTGATTCAGGATTTCAAACAATGTCACCAATTTCATCTTTCCACTCCACTTCTTCCATGTGGTCTCAGAGGGCTGCTAGCTGGGTCACATCTTTCCTCATTCACATCCAGTAGGGGAGAAAAAGATCTCTTCCCCAGGAACAGAGGAAAAAGCCTTGTGGTTTAATACTACTGGGGAACTCTAGGGGCATTATAAAATACACACATATATGCACACTCACACTCACAAGTCTCACAACCCTTTCTCTTTTTTACACACACACACACACACACACACACAATCTACCTGAAGGGAGAGGGAGTGGGGTATTTATGCAACAGCCCCAGTCAGTTACTGGCTGCAGAAAAGCTCCTAGGAGGCATTAATTCCCTGGAACCACTGGCCTGGGGTGGCTTGATGCCAGAGCAGGCAGCCAGAGATAAAGGGGCATAGGTGCTGCATTTGGAGCTGGTGTGCACAGAAAGTTAACACGTGGGAGGATAAAGGCAAAGCGCCCACAGGGTACTCTTTCTACATGTGGACTGTGTACAGGGGATGCAAAATAGATGCATCAAGTCTCTACCAGATAGAGATAGCTGGGAGCTTTGAAAGAACAATATTTTTGCCTTCTACACTTCCTACCAAAGTTCTGATGCTCAAGATCCTGTTTCAGGTGGTGTGCATATAGAATTCCCCTACGCCAACTATTCAGGAAAATGTTAACCTACAGTTTCCTCATCTTTAACTGAAAATAACAGTACCTATTTCTTGGGGTAGTTATAAATATTAATGATGCTAGTGCATGTAAATTACTTAACAAAGCAAATATTCAAGTAAATGTTAATGATTAGTAAGAATACTGGCAGTAGCAGTAGTAATTTAATATTAATCAGTCATTTAACTCTCTGCTGGCATTTTGGCTGCTTTGTCTGAAGGCAAAGGTTATTAACCTGGGGTAGAATAAAAGAAAAGTAGAACACTTGAGCCCATTGATCTTTTGGATTTCTCAGCCCAATGTTTTTTGTTTTTTTTTTTAATTTTGAAACAATAAAAAGAAGAAACTTATAAGATAGTACAGAGAGGTCTCTCATATGCTTCATTTAGTTTCCTTGCGTGGTCACATCTTTTGTAGTTATAGAAAAATATCACAAGCAAGAAATTGACACTGGTATAGTTTGCATGTGTGTCATTTTGTCGTATGTGTAGATTCATGTGACTGTAACCACAATCAAGATATAAAACTATTCTGTCACCACAAAGATGCTCTGAACTAACCTCTGTAGAGTCACATCTCCCTTTCCCTACCATCTGAAACTCCTTGCAACCACCAATTTATTCTCCATCTCTTTAGTTGTGCCAATTTGAGAACGTTATATAAATGGAATCAAGTATGTGACCTTTTGAGATTTGTGATGATGCCCTTGGAATCCATCCAATGTGTTTCATGCTATCAGTAGCTTGTTTCTTTTAATTGCTGAGTAGTATTCCATGGTATACTATAGCACCACAGTTTGTTTAACTATTTACCTATTTTAGGATGTGTTTGTTGTTTTCAACTTTTACAAATAAAGTTTTTGTGAACAATCATGTATGAGTTTTTGTGTGGATGTAAGTGTTCATTTCTCTGGGTTAAATGCTGAGGAGTGCAATTGCTGCACCATATAGTAAAGCATATTTTTGGATTTTCTCTTTTTGAAAAAGAAACTGCCAAACTATTTTCCAAAGGATGTATCATTATGTAATGTCCCTTCTATCCCTGGTAATTTTCTTTGCTCTGAGGTCTACTTTATCTGACACTAATATAGCTTCTCTCGCTTTCTTCTGTTTACATAAAATAAATTTTTTATCTTTTCATTTTCAACTTACACATATTATACTTGAAATAAGTTTCTTGTAGACAGCATACAGTTGGGTTATGTTTTATTTAAACCACTCTACCAATCTCTGTCTTTTAATTGGCTTATTTAGACCATTAAGTTTACACATTCCATTTAATGTAATTGCTGAAAGGAATTAGGTCTGTTATTTTATTTTTTCTTCTCTCTGTGCTTTGTTTCTGTTTTCTTTATTCTTCCCTCCTGTGAGTTACTTGAACATTTGTTAAAGAATTCCATTTTTATGTATCTATACTCTTTGTGAGTACATCTCTTTGCACAGCCTTCTAGGTGGTTGCTTTAGACATGACATTATAAATACATAACTCATCAGTCTACTGGTGCTGATATTTTACCAGTTTGAATGAAATGTAGAAAGTTTACCTCCCTTTACACTCCTTTTTATTATTCCTCATTTACAAATGTCCTAAATATTTCTTCTAGATACATTGGGAACCACATCAAAAAATGATATATTTTTGTTTTAACCATCAGACATAATTTAGAAAACTCAAGAGAAAGAAATCCTATTGTATTTACCCATATTTTTACTTTTTACGTTTTTCTTTTCTGATGCTTTAAATCCTTTTTTTTTTTTTTTTAATTTCCTTTATATTTAGAGAACTTGTTTTAGCTGTTATTTTAATGTAGGTCTTCTGGTGCAAATTCTCTAGTTTCTTTCCCTGTGAGAATGGCTTATTCCCCCTTTATTCCTGAGGGATATTTTTGGTGGATATAGGATCCTGGATAGACAGTTTTCTTTTCTTTTAGCCCCTGAAAAACATTGTAGCACTTCTAGCCTCCATGGTTTATTATGAGAAATCTGCTGTCATTCAAATTGGGGTTTTCCCCCTAAAGGTAAGGTGCCTTTTCTCTTTCACTGCTTTCAAGACTTTTTTCTTTGTCTTTAAATTTCAGAAGTTTAACTCTGATGTATTTTGCTGTAGATTTTTTTGGGTTTATCCCATTTAGGATTTACTCACTTTAGTAATATATGTTTGAGTAATATACGTTCACTTTGAATCTATACGTTTATGTCTTTTGCCAAATTTGAGAAGTGATCAGCCATGATTTCTTCAAATACTTTTTAGTCCCCCTTTCTCCTCTCTTTCTGAAATTCCAGTGTGTTAGATATTTCGTAATAGTTTCATCAATTTCTGAGGCTCTGTTCTTTTTTATTTGGCCAACTTTCTCACTATTACTCAGATTGCATAGTTTCCATTATTCTCACTTTCGCTTCATTTATTTTTCCTGTATTCCTTCCATTCCACTGGTGAGCCCACACATTTAATTTTGTATTTCAGTTATTGTACTTTTCAATTCTAATATTTCCACTTGTTTTTTCTTTATATCTTCTATTTCTTTGCTGAGATTGTCTGTATCTTTGCTGAGACTTTCCATTTGTTCATTTGTTTGAAGCATGTTGATAATTGATCATCTCAGCACTTTTCTGATGACTGCTTTAAAATCCTTTTCAAGCTTCTGCACAGCAGAGGAAACAGATAATAAAACAAACAGGCAATCCACAGAATGGGAGAAGATATTCGCAAATGACACTACAGACAAAGGTCTGATATCTAAGGTCTATAAAGAACTCCTCAAACTCAACATCGAAAAACAGATAA
>CM052885.1:79928057-79944680 GCA_028534135.1 Potos flavus
ACAGACACTTCTCCAAAGAAGACATACAAATGGCTAATAGACACATGAAAAAATGTTCATCATCATTAGCCATCAGGGAGATGCAAATCAAAACCACATTGAGATACCACCTTACACCAGTTAGAATGGCCAAAATCAATAAGGCAGTAAACAACAAATGTTGGAGAGGATGTGGAGAAAGGGGAACTCTCTTCCACTGTTGGTGGGAATGCAAGTTGGTGCAGCCACTTTGGAAAACAGTGTGGAGATTCCTGAATAAATTAAAAATAGAGCTACCCAATGACCCTGCAATAGCACTACTGGATATTTACCCCAAAGATACAGATGCAGTGAAAAGAAGGGCCATATGTACCCCAATGTTCATAGTAGCAATGGCCATCTTAGCCAAACTGTGGAAAGAGCCAAGATGCCCTTCAACAGATGAATGGATCAAGAAGATATGGCCCATATATACAATGGAATATTATGCCTCCATCAGAAAGGATGAATAGACAACTCTTGTATTAACATGGACGGGACTGAAAGAGATTATGCTGAATGAAATAAATCAAGCAGAGAGAGTCAGTTAGCATATGGTTTCACTTACATGTGGAGCATAAGGAAAAACATGGAGGACATTGGGAGAAGGAAAGAAGAGGTTGAATTGGGGGAAATTAGAGGGAGAGATGAAACATGAGAGACTGTGGACTCTGAGAAACAAACTGAGGGTTTTGGAGGGGAGAGGGAAGGGGGTTGGGCGAGCCTGGTGGTGGGTATTGAGGAGGGCACGTATTGCATGGAGCACTGGGTGTGGTGCATGAACAATGAATCTTGGAACACTGAAAAAATAAAATAATAAATAAATAATAAATTAAAAAATTTAACAAAATTAAAATCTTTTTCAAATGGTGAGTATTCATCCTTTCTGATGGCTAATATTCCATAATATATATGAACCACATCTTCTTTATCCATTCATCTGTTGAAGGATATCTCGGCTCCTTCCACAATCCTTATCAGATAATTTTAAGATCTGTCTCATCTCTATGTTAGCATCTGCTCCTTTTCTCTTCTCATTTAAGTTGACATTTTCCTCATTCTTAGTAGAAAAAGTGATTTTCTATTAAAACCTGGGTGTTTTCATATTGTACTTCTGGATCTCACTTATATGTCTCTTAGCAGGCCTCCTCTGACAGGGCGATGCAGTGAGAGGAACACCACCTCATCGCTTCCAAGTGGGGACTGAAGGCTAGGTTCCTCATTCAACCTCTGTTGACACAGGTCAGGGGGATTCCTCATTACAGTTGGACGGATGGAAATTCAGCCTTCTCCCCCCCACCCAGGCCTCTGCTGTTACGACTCGCACTGGAAAGGGCAGGAGTGTCTCATCACTATTCCGCACATGTTTCTTCTCACACTAGCTCAGTGGGGAGAAACAGAAGTCCAGGCTCTCCATGTGGCCTCCACTATCACCACAGGGAGTGGGGTGGTTGTTGACACTCAAAGAGGCGAAAGCTCTGCACCTTACTTGGCTTTCTCTGACACCATGTCAACACGAGTGTTGGGCTCCTCATTATAGTCTCAAGAGGGTGAAAATCTATGTTCCCTATTCAGCCCTTGCCAGAGGTCAAGGGATTGTGGAGCCTCATTTTTTCCTGCAGTATTTGCCGGGAGTAAAGCACTTATCTAAATGTTGTCTGTTGCAATGGGCTGCCCCATCCTGACCTTTTAGCCAGAGAGAGCAAGCTTTTGCTGAGATGCTTTTTTTTTTTTTTTTATCTGCCCCTGTTGTCATTTACAGGTTTCCACCTTGTTCTTCATCTCCGAGTCTGAGATACAAAGCAAAAAGGAAACACAGGGTATAAGCTTCCTATAGCTGCTGTCCAATTTCCACAAACTTCGTGACTTCAAACTGTAGAAACTTGTTCTCACACAGTTCTGGAGCCGTGAAGACTGAAATCAAAGGTGTTGGCAGGACTGTGCTCCCCGAGAGGCTCTAGGGGAGAATCTGTTCCTTTCTTCTCCCAGCCTCTGGTGGCTGCTGGCTTGGCTGGGCTGTGGCCACATCACTACCCTCTTTGCCTTTGTCTTCACACACCTTCTCCTCCATGTTTCTCTGTTAAATCCTTCTCTGCCTCTCTCTTATAAGGAAACCTGTCTTGGGTTTCTTAGACATCAGAGACTGGACTCCCCACTCCTATCACAGAGGCCTACCTTGTGCCTGTCCTTCCTAGCCGCCATTAATAAAAGCAAGGCAGACGGGCATGGCAATAAGAGTTCACTTTAAAAATTCAAAGCAAAGCCATAAAGTTTGGTAAAATATTATCAAAAGAATAAAGTATCATTTGAAATTACATAAAATAAAGCTACAAATAAAACAATTCGGTCATATAACCAAAAGGTATTTTTAAAAGTAAGAACTTAGAAGCTGAACAAGGTTTAAATCAATAATTAAATAACATTAGAGAGGTAAATTAAGTAAAAATTTTAAAATGTTAAAGAAATCTTGAGTAAATTAGCTAAAGGCTGAATGTACACATATCCTATTATCCATGATTCCACTTTTAGGTGTGTACTCAACAGAAACTCAAGCATATGTCTCCCATTAGACACACACATGCATATTTATTCTTAATAGCTATTATTCTTAGAAACTAGAAACTACCATAAAGTTCATTATCAGTAGAATGGATAAATACAGCGTGGTATAATCACAAATAGAATTCTACACAATCGTAAAGTGAGCTACAATTATACATAACATGAAAGAATTCAGAAATATGTTGAATGAAAGAAGCCAGAAACAAAAGAATATATGTACTGTATGATTCCATTTGTAAAAGTTCAACCAACAGGCCAAACTCAGCTAGGATGGTAGGATCTGGAGAGAGGTTCCTCACCTATAACATGAAGATGAGAGTTGCTATTTCATAGGTTGTTATGATAACCAAATGAGAAAGCAAGGACAGCAGGCCCATCCAAGTCACCCACTCAGCCCTCAGTGACATTAGAGGTGCAGAACTGGATGCTTCTGGCTTCTCTCTTGCATGAGAATTTCACCACCTTTAACGCTGCGCCTCCACTCTCCCTTCTCTCTCAAGCCACTCAGGTGAATTAGAGGTTCTTATTTGTGTCTTTACTCTTCCCCTTTGGAAATCCTCTCTCAAGTTGCCATTATAAGTGTGCTGGTGGGTCTGGTCACTGAGGAGGTTCTCAGCCTTCATCTGCTCTCCATTTCTAGTCCAGTTTACATCTAGTCTGCTCAACTATGAGTCACATGAGGGAAGACGCTGTAGGTCTCATTCCTCCGGCAGTGAGCACATGGGAGGCTCAGGAACTCTCTGTGAAGAAAAGAGTTCACATGCCAGCCCAGACTGCTGTCCTTGGAAAGGCCCACTTGTGAAGTTGGCCTTGGTTGGAGTATGGGAACATGGATGGCAAATAGTTCCCTACACTGATATAAAACTATCCCTAAGTGACGAGAGGACCTCATTGTGTCTATACTGTTTATACAATGTGATTTATACTGAATACATTTCTTCTTTCTGGGAGTCTGAAGTTTGGACACATCCTAGGCAGAGGCAGAGGCCGCCTATGTGTGCAGCTCCAGGGAAGACCCATGGTACTGAGTCTGTAAGGAGCTTCCCTGGGAAACACATTTCATACATGTTATCACAACTCACTGCTGGGGAATTAAGTGCATACCATCTGATTGCACCAGGAAAGGACTCTGGAAACCTGCACCTCGTTCCCTGGAACTTCTCCACATTAGCCTTTTCCCTTTGCTGGTTTTGTCTTATACCCTTTCACTGTAATGAGTCATAGATGTGAGTACGACTGTGTGCTGAGTCCTGAGGGTCTTTCTACTGAGTTACTGGATCAGTGACCTTGGGGACCTCAGCCATACTCACAAATATGTGTAAGTCACAGTGAGTATGGGGAAGAAACACAGCTCCTGCAAACTCAGGCCAGTGGTCAGAATGTGCCTGAATCACAACAAATCTCAGAGACATGCACTGAAGTAGAAAAACTCTGAGTTTCCTCCAAAGAGTTAACATCCTTCTGTTCAAATTGCATCCGCCCCCTAAGGGCCATTGAATATGTGCATGAGTAAGTGTGAGTGTGTGAACATGTGAGC
The DNA here is from genome assembly GCA_028534135.1 of Potos flavus. Taxonomy (NCBI): domain Eukaryota; kingdom Metazoa; phylum Chordata; class Mammalia; order Carnivora; family Procyonidae; genus Potos; species Potos flavus. Next base: position 79,932,175 of record CM052885.1, read on the forward strand.
ATGCACATGAATGTGAGTGTGAATGCATATGTGTGATTATGCCCATGTATGAGTGCTTTGTGAGTGTGCGTGTGCACGTGTGAATGTGCATGTGTGCACAAGTGTGAGCAGGTGTATGGAGACCCTGCTGAGGGGGAAGAGGCCCTTAGAGGTCTAATAGAAAGTACACAGCGTGACCATCTAAGTTTTCATCAAATATCTTTGCACCAGTGCATTCAGGCCTCCAGACAAGAGTTGTTCCAGAGTTGGTAATAGTTCATCCAGGGCACGGTGTACACCAAAAAATCACAAATGAAACTCTGTGGAAGGAGAAACAAAACAGCTTTCAGGGAAATATTTTTTGAAGGTGAACAAAAAGCTCCTGTCCCCCAACAAGCCTTTATCTGGGGAATCTGGACCAGTATCTGTGTCTGCAGTCACGTGGTTGGGGTGGAGTGGGGCCAGCCTGAACAGGGGTGTCACCCTGGGCGCCCCCTGCTCAGTCACTTGGGACCCAGAACAGGTGTACCTGGAGCCTTCAGCCCAACAGGATTCTGGGATGAAGTCTGGGCAAGATAGCCTGGGATAGCAGCATTGCCCACTGCCCCAGTCCTCCTGCTCCTGAGCTCAGGAACAGAGTGTCCCTCATGTCTGCCAGCTTGCCGGTGGTTACATGGGAGGGAAAAGCCAGAAAAGATGAGCAGAGGTTGGAAGACAAGAAGGAAACTAGATGATTCCCAGGGACATAGAGAGTAAGAGCTGAGCCCACAGTGAAGCTCTAGGGAAAGTAAACCACTTCCACCTGAGGGTCAGGGGTGAGACTGCCAGGGGAAGAGAATAGAGGCCTGCAGCCAGGGCTATGACAGCTCAGGGCGGGGAGACTGTCCAATTAGAAAGTCTTTCCTCCACCTCTGGGCACCTCCAATGGCATTGGGCAGCCCTAAAACCAATATCCACACAGCTAGAAAAGCTGTCAATGTCCAATTTCTACTTTTTAAAATTTTTACTTTTCCGTCTTTGATCACAAGTCCCTGCTCAAATTACTGCCACCACACACCTTTTTCAGCTTCTTTTTGCTTTGAATGGGGCATGAATTACTTGTGCTGTTTCTCTTGCATTTGGTCCGGCTAATCTTCACAGATATCATATACTCCACTCCAGTCGTGAGCTACCGAGAAAGAGTGGCACTGTTAGTGTTGACTCCAAGCATCCAGTTGCTGACCCTCTCCAGGAAAAGCTAGGCAATGAAGCCCCAGGAGCCATAGTCCCTGTTCCCAGAGCTCATACAGTAAAAGCACAGCTCCCTCTTCTCCCAGAAGGAGGATGCACAGTGACAGCTGAAGCCCTTGGTCGGCCCCCAGCATGTGCAGAGCCCTTCCCCTTGCCCTGGACTGGCTTCACTTTTGCAGCCAGAGATGGCTTCTTACCTGTCTCCCTTGCATCCTCAGCATGAGGGGCTGGCAAGACATTGAGTTTGGCTGCCAGCAGCCCCAGGATATCCTCCATACTTATACACATGATCCTCAGAATGCATAGGGGTGCATCTTGTCCCTTGGCTTCATTCATGTCCTCCCTCCCTACTCTCCTTCCCAACCAACCTGATGGAAAGCAGTTTAGCAACACAGCTAGAAAAAACACAGGCTTAGAAACTGAATTGATTTGGGGCATTTGTTTCCCTCCTACTAACAGTGCACCCTTGAGCAAATGCCCAGCAGCCTCCCTTTCTTCAACTACAGAGTCCAGATAACAATTGTGCCTGCTCGGGGTGCCTGGGTGGTTCAATGGGTTAAAGCCTCTACCTTCAGCTCAGGTCATGATCTCAGGGTCCTGGGATCGAGCCCCCCATTGGGCTCTCTGCTCAGCGGGGATCCTGCTTTCCCCGCCCCTCTCTGCCTGCTTCTCTGCCTACTTGTGATCTCTCTCTGTCAAATAAATAAATAAAATCTTAAAAAAAAATCATTCCTGCTCAAGGAGTTGTTGCATAGGCTAAAGAGAAGCATGCATCTTACTGAATGCACAAAGCAAATTTTCAAATAATCTATTAGGAATTATTAAATGTTTTAACAAAGTGTGGGGAACATTACTCTAAAGCAGCTACGGAGTTAGAAAAGCAACGGAACAGAAGACAGAATTGTGTTCAAGATCTGGCTTTATCTCCTGCCAACTCTACCTCCTTGGCCAAGCCCTGACACCACCCTGACTCAGTTTCGTCATCTAGAGAATGGGGAGAACGGTGCCAATTTCCTCCTAGGGTGTATGCAAATAGTGAATGTGTAAACCATGGAAAACACACACCAAGGCTATTCCTGGCTGTTGGGATCTGTCTTGTGTTCATGATCAAGTGCCAGGCTATAAGGACTCTGAGGACAGGGAGGCTGGGAAAGCCCTCTGTGGCAGGACCCATACCCCAAGTGAAACTCCAAGAAATGCTTTGGTGATTCATGTCCTCTATTTGAAATGGCTGGGTCCCTCAAGTCAACACGTGGGATAGAGAGCTCTGCCCTGGGAAGGGGAGAAGCTCCAGGAAATTCCCTGCTTCCTTGTCCCTATGTCAGGGGCAAACCAAAGGAGAAGGCTTTGTACTGTCCCTGGTGGTGGTAGAGGGAGAGAGCACCCATACTGCCTCCTGGAAGAAAGTGCCCCCAGAAAAGTTCAGGGTGGTTGCAGGAGAAGGAGGCCTGAGGGCGTTATGGCCATCCTGGTCCCAGCATTTGCCACCTGAAGAACTTCAGGATGCAGGGCTCCTTTATCTTCATCAAAAGGCAGTTCCATCCAGGTGTTGGCATCTTGCAGGGCTTTCATACTGACCTTCAGCATACTCCACAGGTATGAAAAATCGAAAACACTGGCCATTTGCTGACATTCCAGTGTGCAAAGTGTTTTTGTATTCATTATTAGACTGGATTGCTAGGTAATAAAAGGAATCATCATAGTCATACAAACATTTTCACGAGTGCTGCTTCACTCTTATTCTGCCCACTTGTAAGTGAGGAAACAGGCCTGAAGAGTATGAATGGCTCTTGACGTAGATCTTAAAATTAGAGGGACCTGGAACCTTGGTGCAGACAGCCCATCAGGCCCACCTCCTATACCCCTCTGTGAGGTATTAGGACACACACAATCATGTGGCGAAAGGACCCAGGTCCCCTAGCTACGGAGGGGTACACACACTCTGTTATTTTATCCATCTGAATGACATTAAAAGTTCGTTCATAAACTATTCTTCTGGAGTTAACTGTTAACAATAATGAACTGATTGCACAAGACAGCCCTCCTGGGAGTCTCAGATTTATCCTTGGGAACACTGACCTGGGAGAACAAGCCAACTTGGCAAGAACTTTGGTCAATGCCGCCACCTTGTGGTTGAGTCACCTCAGTGTTCGTGGTCCCGATGTGCCACCATCTTGGGGCAAGAGTATGTGACTGAAACAGGGACAGGCTGATGTCCACACTGTGATATCAGGCCCGCATTGTGTCACACTAACACTGCCTGCCCCTTTCTGTGCCCCAGCCTTGCTGGTTTCTCCTGTTTCCACTGTGTCTCTCTCTCCCAGCCAGAGACAATTTCTCCTGTCATTTTCCCCTCCCCCCATATTGGGTTAATTGAACTAAAATGTGCTATTGCCTCTGCCCTAACTTACATATAGTTTACTAGGTAAACTTGAAGGGAAGTTGGACCCACGAAAGTGGTTTTCAAACAACTTTTCTTTCCTTGTCATCCTCAATTGGTGTATTTCAAAGAAAGTTTGTGTGCAAAACACATAAAAAAAGAGATGGTCTGGTTGAAGTCTGTTCCTCACTCGCCCTTCTCCCTTCTGCCCAAAAATATGCTCTGTGCAATTCCAGATTCCTATAGAATACAACTAGAAAGTTGAGACTTTACAGCCCTGGACATTGAAAGACTATATTGAGGGGAAACCTACAGAGAACATTTATATTTCACCAAAGCAGACTATTAAAGGAAACAAAGTCATCCTCGTTGGCTGTCACTGTGGTAGGACAAGTTTCAGAACAAAAGGCAATTCTTCCCGAGAAAGAACAGTTGAGAACCTCAGAAACTGTTTTACTTCAGACCAAGAGTAACACAGTTAGAGTTTCATTTTAGTCATTCAGTAGCTTTTTGAAAATGTAGTAAAGGCAAGTCTGGGGTCCAATCAACTCCAAAGCATGCTCATCCCAAATGAAGCCTCCTCCCTCCTTGGTGAAACCATCACTTGGTTCTCTCTGGGAACCATACCGTGTCCCCGAATGTCCCAGTGGACATTGCCCACATCCAAAGAAACTGAGGCACAAACCTGCATCTGACTTCGAAGTAGCTTGTCGACTTGAAATAAGTAGGTGTCATTGCTAGCATTGTTGTAGGTTTCCATGAAGAACTGGAGCGTTGAATTCATGTTTGCTTTGCTCATGGACTTCTCCTGGAAGCCTTCCCACCTTTGAAAATGACCCAGTCTGGCTGCCAGGACCAGGGCAGCCAACAGCAACAGAGGGTTCCTCCAGCATCCAACTCCCATCTTGCAGCCTCGGAAACCTCCTATCCACTGCACCTGCCAGGGTGGGGTTGGAGCCAGACTGCAACTCACTCACCCTCCCACAGCACCCCTTGCCCAGTGAGCTTGCCTAGCTTAAGCAGAGATTGAGACCCCAGCCTCATCCTTTCAAGGCTCTGCCCCCAATATGACCAAAGGTCCAACCCAGGAAATCTCCCTGGATCGGTGCTCAACTCTCTTTCAGGTCTGTAAATTTTCCACATATTTATGATACCCACTTCATTCTTCCATTATTCAGGCAAGTGTAATTTCTAAACACGTGCAAGATGGGCAAGACTCTCTCCCTGCCTTCATAGCTATCAAGGAAGAAACCCCCCAGAACAGAGCTTTACAGTGCTATGCAATAAGAAGTATATTGGACAGAGAAATGCCATTAGTGTGCACTGAAGAAAACTTATAGAGCAAGTAATATTTGAACTGGGATATGAGGAATCAGGATATGGAACAGGGATTGATACATTCTACTTACCTGTTGTGGGTTCTACCTGTCTAACTCAGCCATCAAATATTCCCTGTGCCTCCTTTAGAGATAGGTTCTCTTTACTCTCCTGCCTCCTTTCTCACCACAGATTTCTGCCTGCTGGATCCCACTGTACCTGCAGGTCCTGGCACTAGCTCTTGCTATCTTGGTGTGACCCTAGTAGACCATTGTGAGGTAATATTAGCCTCCCTGTGAGGGGGGAATAAACTTTGATCCTTATTCAGAAATTAATCCTGAAGACCCCTGAGGGTTAGGTGTTGCTTATTTGGGGCAGGAAAAATTCTCTTCAACCCTCTTTGGGTCTCTGGTTGGGCCTAAGAATTAAACTAACAGGAGAAAAGCATACAGTTTTTATTGACACTTTATATATATGCATGGGAGGCTTCACAAGAAAATGAAGACAGGAAGAAGTGGCCAGAACAAAAAGACAAAGAAACAATAAATGTGTGAAGAATAGACAAGACAAGAGGTTTGGACCAGGAGTAATAAATGGTGAAGAAATAACAAGGTTTGTTTACACAGCTTTATCCCTCATTTCTGGGGATAAGGTTGTCCTCCCTCTTCCTGGTACATGGAAGTTACCTTTCACATGGGTGATTTGTCTTCTGTTTTCAGGGAAGAATGGCTCTGGGTGGGGGATGGGGGATGATCAGAGTGTCCTTCCCACTTCACCATTTTCTCAAACTCCTTAGGCTTAAGATCTTCAATGCACCAAAGTGCCATATTTGGGGAAACATGCCCTGAACCCATCACCTGCATCCAGAAGCCTGTAATAGCTCCCCATTTTAAAAACTTTTGTTAAGGTGGGATCTTAAATGGGGTCCTGCAGCAGAAAAAAAGAATTAGTGGGACAATTAATGAAATGTGAATCAAGTATGTAGATCAGTTCATAGCACTGCATCAATGTTAACTTCCTAGTTTTTACCATTGCACTGTACTTACATAAGATGCTAACATTTGGGCAAGTGGGGTGAACATTTTTTCTATTTTTGTAGCCTTTTTGTAAGTCTGAAATTATTGTAAAATAAAGGTTAATTTTTAAATTTTTTTTGTTTAAATTCAATTTAGTTAACATACACTGTATTATTAGTTTCAGGGATAGAATTCCCTTCAGCACCCTCAGTTCGTTTCCTAGACTTAAGAGTCTCTTATGATTTGCCTCCTTCTATGTTTTCATCTCATTTTTTTAATTTAAATTCAATTAGCCAACACATAGTACATCCTTAGTTTCAGATGTATTGTTCAACAATTCATCAGTTGCATGTAACACCCACTGCTCATCACATCACATGCCCTCCCCAATGTCCATCACCCAGTTACCCCATTCCTCCACCCACATCCCCTCCAGCAGCCCTCAGTTTGTTTCCTATAGTTAATAGTTGCTCATGGTTTTTCTCCCTCTCTGATGACTTCCGCTTTAGTTTTCCCTCCCCTCCCCTACGATCCTCTGCACTATTTCTTATATTCCACATATGAGTGAAACTATATATTTATCTTTCTCCGATTGACTTATTTCACATAACATAATCCCCTCTAGTTCCATCCATGTTGATGTATATGGTAAGTATTCATCCTTTCTGATGGCTGAGTAACATTCCATGGCATATATAAACCACATCGTCTTTACCCATTCATCTGCTGAAGAATATCTCAGCTCCTTCCATAATTTGGCTATTGTGAATATTGCTGCTATGAACATTGGGGTGCAGGTGCCCCTTAAATGGAGTCTTATCTCACTACATACACCTGTATCTTTGGGGTATCTTAGTAGTGCAATTGCTGGGTTTTCATCTTATTTTATTATTATTTTCCTTCCCCTATGTTCATATGTTTTGTTTCTTAAATTCCACAAAATAAAGGTTAAAATGTTCAAAAATAAATAGGACTTTAGTCTTTGGGAAGCGGTACCCATGCAGCATCACCTTGCAATCCAACTCTCCTGGGTTCAGATTCCTTCTGGGTGACTCAGAGAGACAGTTAATCTCTGAGCCTCAGTTTCTTCATCTATAATATGAGAATAGGAAAAACTACTAATCTTGGTTTGTGGTGGAGACTAAATCCAGGTACCAAACAACCTGTTCCCAGGTCAGGCATCATTCAGTGCTCAGAAACATCCTCTGGGTGATTCTTTCACGACTCTGCACACGCTGAAGCCTGTGGTCTGTCAGACCCCAACTGCCCAGGGACTCAGATCACCCTCTAGTGTGAAAATCCTACTAGGACTTGTTAAAACATCCTCCCTGACCCTCAGCACCTGCCTTGTAGGACTTGTCCAGCTGATGGAAGTGGCTGCTTTGAAACACCCTGAGCCAGAGCTGCAGGAGCACCATCATCAAACAGATATATAAGGATTCTGAGTAATGTGTGTACAGACTGCTCTGGAAACCTGAGATATACCCATTGGACCGTGGATCTGAGGAAGGTAAAGTAATATTCAATGGACCGTATTAGCAAATCTATGAACATGGGGCCAAATTAAAAAAAAAAAATTGATCTACTTAAAGTAATATGCACCTTGGCTGTATCCATAAAGTAAGGGAAAAATGAATCTCCAATAATTTGCATGGAATAAGAAAAAATAGATAGACCATGGTTATCCCCATAGAATAAAACAGAAAAAGGGACCATATCTGTCACACCTGGAGTTCTTTGGCTTATGGTGGCATAACTCCAATCTCTGCCTCTCTCCACATGGCCTTCCCCTCTGTCTCTTTGTCTCAAATCTCTCCCTCCTTTCTCTTAAGAATGCCAGTCATTGAACTGGGGACCTACCCTAAATCTAATGTGATCTCATCTCAAGACCCTTAATTTAATTATGTCTGAAAAGACCTACATCCAAATAAGTTCACATTCATGGGTACTAGGGGCTATGACTTGCACATATATTTTTGGGGAACACAATTCAAAACCCACTAAATTGTCCACAGAATAAGAAGAAAATTGGGAGTACAAATGTGTCCATATATATTAGTTCCCCATCGTTTTGTAACAAATTAATGTGAATTTCGTAGCTTAAAATCACATAAATATATTGTCTTAAATTCTGGAGGCTAGAAACCTGAAGTCATTTTCACTAGACCAAAATCAAGTTGTTGGCGGGGCCATATTCCCTCCAGAGGCTTTGAGGGAAAATCCATTGGCTGCTAGCATTCCTTAGTTTGTGGCCACAATACTCCATCTCTGCTTCATATGCCCTCCTTCTCTTCTCCTTCTCTTCTGTCTGCCTCCCTCCTATAAGGATACATGGATGGTATTTAAGGCCCACCTGAAAAATCCAGAATTATCTGCCCATCTCAAGATCTTGAACTTAACCACATCTGTAAAGTCCTTCTTTACCACATAAGACAATGCTCACAAGTTCCAGAGGGCCATTATTCAGCCTACCACACCATGGATAGAGGGAAAATAGGAAGAGTGATTATTTCTCCGGAAGGAGGGTGACAGGGGCCCTGGTCATGTCCCTGGAGAAGGAAAAAGTTGAAATAAACACATCAGTAGAAATCAGGGAAAACAGGAGGCCTCATCAATTCCATGCTTAAAGGGAAAACAAGTATCCTGGTTATGGCTGTGGAATAAGTGAAAAATAGGAGACCTGATAAAATTCATGGGATAGGGCACCTGGGTGGCTCAGTGGGTTAAAGCCTCTGCCTTCGGCTCAGATCATGATCTCAGGGTCCTGGGATCGAGGCCCACATTGGGGTCTCCGCTCAGCGGGGAGCCTGCTTCCCCCTCTCTCTCTCTGCCTGCTTCCCCCTCTCCCTCTCTCCCTGCCTCTCTGCCTACTTGTGATCTCTCTCTCTCTGTGTCAAATAAATAAATAAAATCTTAAAAAAATTCATGGGATAAAATGACATCTCATATGCTGAAAAAAATTTAAAATAAAATAAAATAAATTTTCTTCATTCTAAATTTAAAAAAAAATTCATGGGATAAGTTGAAGATAGGGATCAGCATTATATCCATGAATCAGAGGAAGAATACAGGAGGATGAATGATTTCCATAGCTGGAGGGGGAAATGGTGGTTTTGATTATGTTCATGGAACAAGGAGAAAATAAGATTCCAATAATGTTTGTGGTATAAGGCATAAGCAGGGGCTTGGTTAAGATCATGGAATAAAGAGAAAATGAATGGCCTGGTTATATCCAGAATAGATTGTGAGAAAAGGTGGTAATATAATGCCCATAAAATGAAGAGGAAATGAGGGACCCTGGTCATGTCCATGGAATATGGTGAAAATAAGGGGTCTGGCAATGTCCATGAATTAAGAGAAAAATACTGAGCCTGATAAAATCCACAGAAAAGGAAAACAATAGACCCGATTATTTCCATGCAATGAGGAGGAAATACAGGGCTGGCTCTGTCTGTGTAATGCGGGGAAAGTAGGGGGCGTGGTTATGTCAGTGGAATAAGGGGACAAGCAGAGTGCCCTGGTCATACCTATGGAATAAAAGGAAAATAGTCATAGCCCCTAGTACCCTGTTGTGTCCATAGAAAAAGAAATAGAGAGGATGACTATGTCCGTGTAGTAAGGGGAATATAGGGACCCTGGTTATGTCCATGGAATGTGAGAAAAAGCCCTACTTGTATACACGAAAGAAAACAGGGGACCTGGCATGTCCATGAATGAAGAGGAAAATAAGAGGCCTAAGAGTGTCTGTGAAATAAAGAAAAGCATGAGGTCTGATTGCTTCCCAAGGAATAAAGGGAAAATAGAGGCCCTAGATGTTCAGAAATAAGAAGAAAATTGGAAACATGGCCATGTCCGTGGAATAAGGGGAATACATATCACTTGGTTAAGTCTATGAATATCTATAAGGAAGATGGGGGGTGCTGATTATATCCATTTAATAGCAGACACAGGGAGTCTGGTCATGTCCAGGGAATTAGTGGAAAAGAAAGTGAGGTCTCTGGATGTTTCCATGGAAAAGGGGAAAGTAGGTAAAAAGATAAAACTCAGCTTCCCACCTTCCCACCTATGCAAGGAAAACCCCAGCTCTTCCCTATGTTCTTTCTCTCCTGGGAGTCTCCTTTTCTATCTTGCAAAACATACTTTCTGACACTTTTGGCCACCAAATATGTGGGATTTTCCTCACAAGCAATTCTCTCCAACACAAGTCGCGTGTCCTTTATAAGTCCACTCTACTTATAGACAGCATCAGACCCCACAGATGAAGGGTTTAGTCTGCCCTACTATCACCCCCTTCAGATCCCAGGTGCAAGTCCACGGTGTCAACTGTGCTTCATCGACCAACTGGCTATAAATCCAAGGTTCCCAGGACTCCCTTTCTGGGTTCAATTAATTTGCTTGAGTGCCTCATAGAACTCAGGGAAACACTTTTCCCCAGCTTAATGTAAAAGGATATGACAAAGGATACAGATGACCATCCAGATGGAAGGGATGTGTAGGGCAAGGTATGTGGGAATGGGTACAAGGCTTCCATGTCCTGTCCTGGAGGGCAACCCTCCCATCACTTTTACGGGGTGACCAACCCGGAAGTTCTACAAACCCTGTACTTTTAAGATTTTCTAGAGACTTCATCATGATCTATCATTGACTCCATTTTTAGTCCTTCTCTCTTCTCACAAGGATAGAGGGCAGGGCTGAAAATTCCAAGTTTCTAACCATGGGTTGTTCTGTCTGGTGACTGCCCCCTATCCAGAAGCCCACTCAAAGTCACGTCATTAGAACAAAAGGCACTCCTGTCATCCAGGAAATACAAGGATTTTAGGAGCTCTGTGCCAGAAACCAGGATCAAAGGCCAAGATCAAATATTAGAAGTAAAGATGCTCTTCGTACTCCGCTACCTAGGAAATCACAAGGGTTTCAGGGTTTTGTGCCAGGAACCAGAGGCAGAGGCCAGTACATATATTTTCTATTATCTCATAAATGAAAACTTGGTTATGTCCATAAAACAACAGGGAAGTAGAGGCCCTGGCTCTATATATGGCCCAATATTGTCTACAGAACAAGAGGAAAATAGAGAACCTATTTATTTCCATAGAATAATAGGAAATTACATTGCCTGGTTACAATCATGGGCTAAGAGGAAAATAGGGACCCTGATTATTCATGGAATAAAGGTGCATAAAGTGGGCTGGTTATGTTCACAGGAAAAGTGAAAAATAGGAGCCCCATTTTCGTCAATTAAAGAAGCGAAAATGAGGTCCCCAGTTATAGCCTGAAATTATAAGAAATATGGAGTCTGTGTATGTCCATGGAATCATGGAATAAGGAAATGTGGGTGGGAAGGAATGTGAAGGGACATGAGGAAAATCTGGGTGACAGATATGTTCATTTTATGGAGTATAGTGATGATCTCACAGGTGATACACATCAAAACTCATTGCATCGTGCAGTGTATTGTAGTCGGTTATACCTCAATAAAGCCATTTGGGTAGTTGGGGGGGGTGGATGGATGGATGGATGGATGAAGTGTGTGCAGGAATAAGCACAGAGCTTCCTATGGAACAGACATGGCTGCCATTGTGTCCCTTTCCATGACTGGCACCCAGGGCACTGAGAAAGAAAAAGCTGCCCTTGTCCAGAGCCACATGGGGGCAAGTATGAGAACCGTGAGGACTGCATCGCAGCGTCTCCCACCTGTCTGGGCCTAGGCCACCTTCTCACTTGCTGCTGCACCCTTCAGAGGAAAACAGTCAGCCTCATTAGTAGTTGGTGCTTAAGAAAGAATAAGCAGAAATACAAACAATTATAAGAACATATTATGAGCAACTATATGCCAACAAATTAGACAATCTGGAAGAAATGGATGCATTCCTAGAGTCACATAAACTACCAAAACTGAATCAGGAAGAAATAGAAAACCTGAACAGATCCATAACCAGTAAGGAGATTGAAACACTCATCAAAAATCTCCCAACAAACAAGAGCCCAGGGCCAGATGGCTTCCCAGGGGAATTCTACCAAACATTTAAAGAAGAATTAATACCTATTCTCCTGAAATTGATCCAAAAAATAGAAATGAAGGGAAACTTCCAAATTCATTTTATGAGGCCAGCATTACTTTGATTCCAAAACCGGAAAAGACCCCATCAAAAAGGAGAATTACAGACCAATATCCTTGATGAACATGGATGTAAAAATTCTTACCAAAATACTAGCCAATAGGATCCAACAGTACATTAAAAGGATTATTCACCACAACCAAGTTGGATTTATTCCTGGGATGCAGGGATGGTTCAACATCCACAAATCACTCAATGTGATACAATACATTAATAAAAGAAAGAACAAGAACCATATGATACTCTCAATTGATGCTGAAAAAGCATTTGACAAAGTACAGCATCCTTTCTTGATCAAAACTCTTCACAGTAGGCATAGAGGGTACATTCCTCAATATCATCAAAGCCATCTATGAAAAACCAACAGTGAATATCATTCTCAATGGGGAAAAACTGATAGCTTTTCCCCTAAGATCAGGAACATGACAGGGATGTCCACTATCTCCACTGCTATTCAACATAGTACTA
>CM052885.1:79945180-80075279 GCA_028534135.1 Potos flavus
ACTAGAGGGTATTATGCTAAGTGAAATAAGTCAATCAGAGAAAGACAATTATCATATGATCTCTCTGATATGAAGAATTTGAGAGGCAGGGCGGGGGGTCGTGGGGGGTGGGGGAGGGAAATAAAAAAAGATCGGATCGGGAAGAAGACAAACCATAAGAGACTTCTAAACTCACGAAACAAACTGAGGTTGGCTGGGGGGTAGGGGGGTAGGGATAGGGTGGCTGGGTTATGGACATTGGGGAGGGTATGTGCTATGGTAAGTACTGTGAAATGTGTAAGCCTGATGATTCACAGACATGTACCCTGGGGCAAATAATACATTATGTGTTAATAAAAAATAAAAAAAAATTAAATTAAAAAAAAAAAGAATAAGCATCTAAAAAAAAAAAAAGAAAGAAAGAAAGAATAAGCATCTTTCCCAAAAGCCCAGCATACCTGGCCCTCTGACTCATAGGCTAAACCTGGTAGCAGGGCCACTGCTGGAGCAGTCACAGTGGCAAGGGCATGAGATTTGTCTTAGATCAACCTATAGTTGTATGGTGTGTGGATGACATGGTGGTAGGCTCTAGGGGGCTGTCTGTGAGCTCCACAACTTCCTGGTTTTGCCTGTTTGCCAGCCAGGCTTGGAAATTCTTTGTCAGGCTGCTCCCAGGGAAAAAATTAGCGGGAAACAGAGGGAGATGTATCTTATCACCGCAGGCAGTATGGCTCTGCTGGTGTGGGCTGAGGAGTCTGGAGACTGGGAGTTTTCTGGCTGTGGTTTTTAATCTACCCTTTTATATTACTTTGTCCTTACTGCTCCTCCACCCCAGATGAACTTCACAGGCTCTTCCTTGACCCCAGTTCTCTTGGACCTGCACAGAGTATTCATCAGTCTGGTCAAAACCATTGTTCATCATGATTTACTTCTGATGGGAAACCCAAAGCGGGGTGCTATTGCTCCCCAAAGCAGGAAGGGACCTGGAGATCATCTAGCAGGTGAGAATCCATGCCCAAGGATGCTGGGTATGTTCCAGAACAGGTAGCTAGGTAAACCATCCCCTGCCCAGTCAGACTGAATCCAGACCTCCAGGCTGGTCTCGCTGTGGGGTCAGGGGCTGCCATGAAGAGTAGGAGAGCTGCAGAGTCAGATGTGGGGCTGCCTTTCCACAGTTGCTTGGAAGCTGCTTCACCTTCTGAATCTTAGTTACCTCATCTGTAAAGTCCATATAATAGTAAATACATCAGTTTATTATAAAAGGAGGAATGCCTGGGTGGCTCAGTTGGTTAAGAGGCTGCCTTCTGCTCAGGTCATGATCCCAGGGTCCTGGGATCGAGTCCCACATCGGGCTCCTTGCTCAGCAGGGAGCCTGCTTCTCCCTCTGCCTCTGCCTGCCACTCTGCCTGCTTGTGCTCTCTCTCTCTCTGACGAATAAATAAATAAATAATCTTTAAAAAAAAAGATTATTATAAAAGGTACAAAAATACCTAGCAGTGCCTGGCACACAGGGCTCAATCATGTTCGCTATTTCAGTAAAAAGGGGAAATCTCCTCCGGAAGCCTTGGAGGCGAAGCAGGTAGAACTGCCTGGGGGCTTCAGGCTATTTCCTGGGAACTTCCCCTTCCTGGTCTCTCTCCATCCCCATTGCCATTGACATCATAGGACATAGAGAAGGGTCATGGTGCGATAACTCTCAGAGAACAAATATGCCCTTGCGAACAGCAGGGTTGAACTCATTTGGGTTCTTCTCCCCGTCTTTTATTATTTATTTATTTACTTGCTTATTTTCTTACTTATCTATTTCTTTATTTGAGCACTGTTTGATAAACTCTTCCTTGTTCTGCTCTCAACTGGCTGCTGACCTGGATATTACCATGACAAGAAGCAAATCTATTTGAGAGCCACCTTGCCACCAGAAACCCTTCAAAGCCAGCCCAGCAAGGAGTGATCTGCAGTCTGGGTACCTGCTTGAGGACTCTCCCAAGCACGGCTGCTGGGGAGCATTGCCTCTGCTGCCAGTGGCAGCCCCAACTGCAGCCCCGAGCCCCTGAGCCCTCATCCCCGGAGCTGCAGCAGAAGGACATGGCCGACATTGGCTGGAGATGCCCGCTGGTCCCGGGGAGCGGGCCAGCAGCAGGCGCAGAATGTCAACGATGACAAAGTGGTACTACAGATGGCTCAGAGCTGGCATTGCCCCAAAAGGCTCAGTGTATATTTTCCCTCTCCAGACAAGGAAATGGGGGAAATCATGAGTCTCAGAAAGTCAGAGATGTCACAAGACATGGAACATTCTCACTGTCTCTGTAGGACCTCCACCTACAGACCGAGGGTGACCGGGTTTGCCGGCAGGTAATCGTCCTCATGCAGACTTTGGTCTCCTTTCTGCATCCGTTCTCCCTGATGCGGCATAGGCTTACCAGCTCCTAAACAGGCTACACCACTTAAGTAACCCTCATGTCTCATTTTGAAAGCGAATAAAAAGCACGTAGTCTCTGCAGACGGCTGTGCTCCGGCTTCTGCTCTCCAGCTGGACTTATGTTTTTCCGTGAGCAGACAGCCATCCTGCTGAGGCAACAAGCAGCAAAAGCTGAAGAGGGCCAAAACTTTGTTGTAACCTTCAAGTTCAAGTCCTTCGTCCATCTTTTCTATGTGGTTGTTTGCCTCCTATTGATTTCCAGGATTTCTTTATCCTTAGTAATAATTATTTTGGGGTATATTTGTTGCAGATATCTTTTCTGGGTTGTGGTTTTGTCTTTTCATTTGAGTTATATGCTATGTTAGTGAAAAGAAATCCTTCATCTTAATGGAGTGAATGTATTGATTTTTTTCTCTTATAGTTTGCAGTTTTGATATCTCACTGAGGAAATCAAGGTCATGAAGTTACTTTCCTGTATTTTCATTTAAAACTTCTGAAAGTTCTGAAAGTTGTCACTCATGTGACATTATGTGTCAGCTATACTTCAATAAAACAAAACAAAACAAAACAAAAAATCTTCAAACAGTTTCAAAGTTAAGCATTTCACACTTATGTCCATAACCATCAATATTTTTGTGCCAGGTGTATTTGCTAATATCTCATTCAGAATTCCTGTATCCATGTTCCTGAGTGAGACTGGCCCAAGATTTTCCTTTCTCATACAGGCCTTTTCTAGTTTGGGTCTTGAGATTGTGCCTCATACAACAAGCTGGGGAACGTGTCAGGCAGGGTCCCTGCAGTAAATAGAGGCACACTCGAAATAGGAAGGTTTATTTACAGGGCGTACTTACAATGCTGCAGGTGTAAGCGAATCCCAGAGCACAGGGCTGTCATCTGCTGGAAGATGAGGGGAGTAATCTAGATGTCAGGGAGCCTCAGCTGGCCACCCGGCAGAGGGGCCAGGAAACAAATTCCATGATCTCACTCACTTTCTGCCTTCCACCTCAGGCTGGGCACCTCATTGGCCTACTGCACCAAAAGTCAGAGGACACGGGACCCTATCGGTGGAGTCCCTACAGACCAGCCTCTTGAGGCAGAGAGCAGCATAAAGCAAGGTAATGAGTGGGACAGGGAGGAGGCGGGGTCAATGTGATCGAACATGGGGACATTTCCCTCTGTCTTAATTCCCTGGAAGAGTAGCTAGTTTGCAACATTTTTGTCCATGTCTTTTAGAGACTGGGAAAGAGAGAGTCTGCATGGGACTTCATTTCATTTTCCTTATCTGGACACTCTCTGAATATACAGCCAATTCTCATCAATCGAAGTAGTTATGGTCTATAAAGTCACTAGAAACACTGAGTTAACAAGTGCTGAACCATTGCTCCTAAGGAAAGCACAGGTTTGGTTCCCTTGAGTCTCTGGTCACATTTTTGTGAGCCCATTAACACATAACCTTGTTTTACATGTGTTTCTGTTTAAAGACACTTTATTTGACATATATCTTGACTTGTTAACATTGAACTCATAGCCAACGGCACTACAACTTGTGCCTGAACAAATCTTATCTAACATGTATCTTTTCCCTAAGTCATAGCACCATCCTCTTGTGC
The DNA here is from genome assembly GCA_028534135.1 of Potos flavus. NCBI lineage: Eukaryota > Metazoa > Chordata > Mammalia > Carnivora > Procyonidae > Potos > Potos flavus. The sequence continues at coordinate 79,949,189 of CM052885.1, forward strand.
TGAAGAACACCAGGACACTTATTTACAGTACCAGCTAAAAAAAAGAAAAAGGCAGTGTTGCTTTGTCCAGCCTGAACTGAAAACATGTATATCATGTCACTCAATTTTTTCACTGCTCTGCACATGTTTGTAAATGACTGCAGAAATGCATAGTATTGACTTGGGGTTTACAAATGGATTTTAGCGAATAGACAAATTTGCAAATATAGAATCTGTGAATGCTGAGCATTTACTGTATTTTCAAATGCAGTCACTACAACAGTGCAGAGTGGGCTTATGCAGACTCTGTTCTTTCAGGCTGAGTATGAGTCGTTAGTATCACACCCTAAGTAAGCCTGTTACAGTGCAACCACTGATAGAAAACTCCTACTTCATTTTGGGACAGACCTGACTATTTTGGTAATAGACAAATAGGATGAAACCTAAATACACCACAATTGGAAAGGGTTATATAAGATTTGGTGCAATGAACTATTATCCATTAACACTTAATTGCAAAGACTAATAGCAATCTAGAAAATGCTTATGTATCCTAAACAAACAAAATACAAACAAATATACATTCTAATAATACCTGTGCATCTGTAGGTTTAAAAAGATTTGATGGAAACATATAGATAAAAAAATGAGATTCACAGACATGTACCCTGGGGCAAATAATACATTATGTGTTAATTTAAAAAATAATAATAAAAAAATGAGTAGAAATGGGTACATTTTTTCCTAAATTTTCTTTTAATTAAATAAATTTAGATCAATTACATTAAAACAATAATGTGAAAGGAAATCAAAACAGTCCAGGAAATAAACCCATTTTCTTTGTAAGCCATTGTGCCTGTAGCTTAGAACTGTAATTCTGGCAAGAACTATATCAACTATTGAGAAGAAAAGTCTTAGAATATTTCATTATATAAATAAAAATTGGGTGATCTTGGTTTTTATGTCCATTTGCCATTTTTTAAAAATCCAGTTAATTTCAAACTATGTGGTAGAATTTCATATCAGTTAATGAAAAGAATAGCATTAATTAATGACATAATATTACTTTTGAGAAGTATTTACTTGAACTTAATTTACCATTTTCTATATTTCCTCTAACAGATATTTTGTATATTTAGTTTTGATTTTTCTAATATTTTGGTCTAAATTTCACAGAATAATTTCTTTAAAAAATGGTAAATAATATTAACAAAGCTATCTTCAGGAATATTTGTATCAATTTCGACACAGCATGATATCTCTCAAACACACACACATATACACACACTACTATTGGCTTGAAGGTTAAAAAAATATAATAAAAACCACTTATTTAATTATCCCTCTGAAGTTCCCCATTCAATTTTCTCAGGTTTTGTGAGTCCATGAGGAAAATGAAAAGAATCACCATAAACAGAGTAATTACATTCTATCCTCAAAGCTGCACAAAGTGCAGAAGCCCAACCTCATCAACATGAATAGAGAATATTTATTTTCATGAATTCATTACTTTGAAGCTTTTGGATGAAGAGCCTTCTAGAATAATTCTTTTCTTCCCTGCCTTCTAAAGGGGACCACACTGGAGCAGCCCTGGCCTTGTCCCTCCCGACACCTCTGAGCCACTCTTAGATTACAGATAGAAGTAAGGCTGAGATATTGGTGGAGGAGGGAGCGGAAGATGGGGCAGAGCCTCCCGGGTTTCTAAGGTCCTTGGAGATGACAGGCTGCTCCCCAGGCTGGGGGCTCCAGCTTTGCAGATTTGTTGGTGCAACCAGGCTCCCTTGAACATAACTGGTGGATTTAAACATCTGCAAATCCTGCAAGACCCTCCCCTTGAATACAGGTGGGCTTGAGCAATTTGTTTCAGAAAAACAGAAGTGATGCTTCAGAACTTGAGACATTAAATCGTAAAGGTGATTCAGCAGCTGCCTGGCTCCCATCCCCCTAGCACCTTTGGAGCCCTGGCCACCATGTAAACACTCAGACTTACCGGGACCCTCGACTGTTCTAGCCTTTTGAGTCTTCCCCTCTCAGGCAGTAGGCATGAGTAGAGAGCTCTGAGATGACCCCAGCTCCAGCTACCACCCGGCTGAGAGACCCCTGAATAACAACGACCCATCTGAGCCCAGTCAGGCCCCAGAACCACAAGTGATAACAATAATAAACAACCGCTATAGCTTTATACTCCTAAGTGTGAAGTGGCAACCGGAACCCCAAGTATACAGTTATCCATGGATGACAATACCCATTTATGAATTTGTAATGAACACCATGACTGTGCCAGGGTACCAGAACACGCCTATTGGTCCTCCGTGCATATGCCCCCTGTCTTAGTTTGTGTTCTCCCAGAAGCAGACCTTGAGACAAGGATTCTAGTGAAAGCAATTTCCTGGGAGGTGGCACCAGAAGGCAGCACCAGTAGGAGTGTAGTGAAAGGCAAAGGAAGAAAGTCAATAAAGAGTACAGAACAAGCAATATTCTACTGTGAGCAGCTGGAGCTCATTGCCACTGGGGATCCCTAGGAGAGAGTGTAAAACATTGCTCAGAGTTGTCCCACCAGAAAGATATTTATCTTCCAATTTTCCAACAATCATTGATTGGGGGCTGCTCCTAGAAGGCCAAGAGGCATTAATTTCCTTGTTAATGTAGTTAATTAATCCTCCCCACTTCTTTAGGATTCAAGCAGAGCAGGCTGGAAGGCCAAAGAGAACCCTCAGGAGAATTGCAGGTGCCGACGGTTGGGACCCACAGGCATGGGAACACCCAATGCTAGTCATGGCCAGGAGTTTCCTACAGACTTTGGAATCAGAGGAAGGGGAGGTGGGTGACACTAAGCAAACTTAGGACCTGGTAGCTGCTGCTCAGCTGTGGGGCAGGCAGTGGTCATGGGAGCCAGCTGCACTCAGCTGCATGGGAGATAATCCTCCAGTGCACTGGCCACCTGCACTGGCCACTCAAGACACCCGTCCGGACTATCCCGGAGGTACAATGCATTTGTGCCTGCTGCACCTTCCCTTGGTGCTGGTCTCCACACAGGACTCTTCCCATGCTGCACCCCCTTCTATGAACACATGCAAAGGATCACACCTTGTTTTTCACACAGATCATTTTCTGATCCTGCCTCTCTTACAGCTGGCTATTCTTAAATGGCTTCAGCCTTGCCTTTGCAGATCACCTCTCAGGGTGAATAGTTGGACACTCGACATTCCAATTTAACTTCCTATGTGTTCACTCAGTCTGAATGCCCATGAGTCTACCCTGATTATAGGGAAAGGCTTGCAGGTTCTATTTGGTTCTGCCTGGTAAAGTGTGCAGACTCCTCCTTTCTTGCTCCATCTTCTAAGAAACTGTTTGAAGTATTTTCTTCCAAGTGTCCAGAGCTGCTGAAAGCCAGGATATGTCTAGGCCAGCATCGTCAACTTTGTGCAATAAATAGAAATGTTCTGTATCTGTGCATTCCAATTTGAGAGCCACTAGCTACATGCAGAAATTGAGCAGTTAAAATGTGGCTAAAATGACTAAGAAACAAAATTTTACATATGATTTCATATTATTTGATTTAGATTTAAATGGCCTCTTGTGGTGAGTGGTCACCATCCTGGTCAGCACAGGTGTACGTCATGGGTACTTTAGACCTACTCTAGGACAGCTTCTACTTGAAGGCTTCACTCTCTCCCTGGCCCACAGCAGAGCGGGTCTCGTTTTCCCTCCTGCTTGAAGGATTCCTCATCTGTCTCTCAGTCATCCTTATTCTTTGAGGTTTGTCTCTCTGCCCTGCCACCTCCCTTATCTAGCTTCCAGAAGAAGAAAACAAGTGCTCTACAAATTATGATTTGAAGTTTTTTTTCTACTTAGGTGTGGACTGGGGAAGGATGGGAGTGCCTGTCAGAAAGAAGAGAATGAAGGAAATACCCAGAAACATCAAAAATGTCAAGATGTACCCTGTCACCCGTAGCTGCATGTTCTGGCTTAGAGGAGGCAATCCATTCTACCTCCTTTTGAGCTGACCACAGATTTGAGAATCTAGAATAGTATGCTTTACAATAGTGCAGAGAGTTCTTTTTAAAATGTACACTTCCTAGATCCCAACCTCAGGAGATCCTGATATAAAAAGTTAGCAGCTTAGGGATCAGTATTTTTGAATATCCTTTACTTTGGGCCAGATTTGGGAGCTGCTTTAATCAACATAATGATGCTACACTTAGGAGCTTTTGAGTTGGCCCCACTCCATGAAATCCCCATGGACTGGTCTGCTTTTCAAATGCTTATGTCCGATTTTGCAGTTTTTCTCTTTAATCCTACATTTACTGACACTTCTAATTTCCTGCCTCCTTATTCTCCAATACTGCTTCAAAAGAACACAAATTAGGTTTTCAAAGTTAGAGTACTGCATGTAGTAAATAAATTCTGCTTGAAGATCTGACACTTCCTTCCATCTCTAGAGTGCCTTCAATGTATGGACTCTGCAACATATGCTTTAGTTACCTTTCTAGGAGTTTGGCCTTTGTTGCCTTGCTCTCTAAAGACAGCCTCATTTTCTTAGACATATTTCATGTGCCAGTGCCCACAGTGTATTTTTTAATAGTTTGACATTGTCACAAGGTCTCATTTGGCAATGATTTTCATATTTGCTTCACCACCACTGCTTTAGCACTGCCAAATGTAAATGGTCTGTATTTTGTATCAAACAAAAACAAAACAAAACAAAAAAAAGCCACTCCCTCCAGGACAGGCCTGGAAATTGTTGGCACATGATAGCATCTATCTATGGATACTTCTGCTAGGAAATTAGAAGTCCTCCCGGCAGGCCAAATTGTGCCCCAGGAGACTCCGCCTCTATGGCCAGCACCATGTAAAGGATAAAACAGCCCAAAGCTTCCCATCCAAGGAAAACAAATCAGTCAATTAAAAGAGTGGATTATGCAAATATAGCATAAATGCAATTTATTTATAACCAAGGAAGAGAAGACCGACATAAAGTTGTAACATGGAGACTGAAAAATAACTGAATTTATACTGGGGAAAATGATACATTCTTAAACGCCTTGCTCTGGAGATAAAAATGGCTCTTTCTGCCAGCTGTTGTTGGTGGGTGGGTGGGTGGATGGGCATCACATGGTTAATGAAATTGCTCTCGGTGGCTGAGTTAGATTCCCTTTTGCAGAACTTGCGCGTAGGTTGAACGTTCCAATCTGTTATTCCCCGTTTCCTCATCCATCAGATTGCCGGGTCGCGGTGAGCAAGGGATTCCTGAACCAATGTGATGCTGCGTGTTTGAGGTTATCCTTACTGGAAAGTCGCGCGTCATCTTCCATTTCCCCGCATACTTAGACGATTAAAGTTCACCTTGGACTAAGACCCCTACGGAGAGTCACGCCCCTCGCCCCGAAATCCCCGGCGCCTGCAGTCTGCAAGCTCTGATCCCCACCCCGCCCGCTCTGCGGCCTTCTGGGAATTGTAGTTGACGCCTCACCCATCCCCGCCGCCAGAGCCCGACCCGGAACTACAAGTCCCAACAAGCCTTGCGCGCCTCTTCTGCGCTCCCCGCCTCTGGGACAGAAGGGCAAAGGCGCGGAAGGCGCGTCGGAGCCGGTGAGCAGGTTGTGGCGGCGGCAGCGCGAGACATGGACAACGCGGGGAAGGAGCGTGAGGCGGTGCAGCTGATGGCAGAGGCCGAGAAGCGAGTCAAGGCCTCCCACTCCTTCCTCCGAGGGCTGTTTGGGTGAGCGCCAGACCGCGAGTGCCCTGAGGGGTGGTCTCCGTCGCGGGCCCACTCCCCAGCCAGCCGCCCCCACGCGCGTCCTGTTGAATCCCCTCTCTCCCCTGAGACGCCTGTGGGTCCTCACTTCTCCTGCATCTTCCAGACAGCTCTTAAGCCTTAGAGGCTCCCAGAGGCACCCCTCCTTCGAGAACGCCCCAGGGGCTCTCAGCAGCCCCGCGCTCCCAACAGAGATCCCCTTAGGTCCCCAGACCTCACCCCTGTATCCCCCGGAACCTCCAGAATCTCTTGGGGTCCCTCAGCCCCCACACACCGTCTAGACAGCCCGTGGGGTCCCCAGAGGGCCCCCACGCCCTCCACGCCCCCTCCTGCCAGGCGTTATCCTCGCGTTGTGGCGGGGGGTCCCACAGCCTTGCCTGGAGGGGTGCCGTCGCCGCTGCGGCGGGACAGATTTGTTCATTTCGCCGCGGTTGAAGCCGCATCACTAGGAGACCGGTGTTGGTGGGAGGCGAGCCCAGGAGGAGCCGGAGGGGTGGGTCCGGGGACCCCCGCTGCGGCGCCTGGCCCTTGCATCTGGGCTCATCTGGCTGGGCGGTGGGCCCCGCGGAGGAGCAGGCTGGCGTGGCGCTCCCATTCCAGAAATCGTGTGCCTATTTGCCTTGCGCCAAGTAGACATTTAATAAACGTTCGTTGAAGAACGAATACGTTTTCTCAGCGTAGTATTTTTACTTCACCAGAGATTGATGGGTTTGCCAGGGCCCCCTGTTTGATTAAGGATAACGCAGCTCCTGTCTAAGGCGGCGTCTTTTGGGAATCCCGTTAATTTTCTGTAATTCTCCCATGTTCTCCTAGGGAAGGTCTTAAATTCAGACTTCGCATAAAGCAGAGCTTGCACTGACAGTTCTGGGCGGTCGAATATGTGAATGATTCAGCTCTTTAGGATTAGAGAGGCTCAAATTTCCTGGTGGTTTTGTTGTTGTTTTTCTTTTTGAAAGTGAAAGATCTGCCGACAGCAGGAGCATATTTTTATTTTTGAGAAGGACCAGTACTTAATCGTTGCATTATTAGACAGTTTTATTTCTGTACTAAATTCAGTTTGGAATCTGCTTGTTTTGCCACCTTCATTCTTTTGATTATAATATAACACTACCGTCGTGGATACATCTCCAGGAAATGCTTAGATGCAGGTTTCATGCAGTGCACAGTAGTACAGGATGCAAAGATGCGTAAAAGTAAGGGTTCCTATCCTTAGGAACCTCTCAAAGGGCATTTATCCTAGCTGGTTTCTAATTTCTCATAGGATTTGTAGTTCCGAACATAGCAATTAATCATAAGTTCCCCCTTAAAAGTTGCCCCAATATATGCTGATACTTAAGGAGCACTGTTTCCCCTTTAAAAGTTACCCTGATATACACTGTTACTCAAGGAGCACTGCCTCATACTTGATGCTAACACCAAATGATAGCTCTTTTCTGTGATTCACATAACATTTAAAATATATTCAAATAAAATTTAATGTCCTAGCACCTCCTGCCTAGAGGTGATCTTAATGTCACAGCAGATTTCAAGTCAGAATGTCCTTCCCTGGAAGAGAATCTATAATTGGCAGAGGAAAACATTACAGCACTTGATACTGGTCTCAGGGGAACCCTCCTTTTTGTGAAGAGGTGTTGCATTTATTGTTTTTATGAAACCGGGCCAAGTCTTGAGCCAATAATCCTAAAAGGATTTTGAAGAGGCTTTTGTTTATAAACAAGCATCTATTTTCTCCTTGATTGTTGATCACCTGTCTCATTGACAGGAAGTATAGGAAGACTTTCACCTTCACTCTTTATACTCAGTTTGCACAAAAGTAACTGCATCCTAGGCCTGGCCTGGATATGGCAGGCCAGTTGATTGTCTTAGCTTTTGGATGGGGGACAAGGTACTTAGCCTCTCTGTGCGTTAGTTTTGTCTGCTATTAAAAGGGGTAATGATAGTATATCTCATAGAGTTCAGTGAGTTTATGCTTATAAAACATTTAGAACCACTGGAGATGGTGATTATGAAATATTAATTAGCATATTCATCAAAATTGTCAGCCATTATTTACCAAGGAAGCAAAGAGCGAGACAGATTAAGTGACTGCCAGAATTTCAGAGCCGAAGACCTTTAGGACTAGATCTTTGGTCTTTTAATTAAAGATTTGAAAGAGCTTTGTACCATGTGTTATTTATCCTATGGGGAACTGTGTTATTTTCAGTGATAGTTGGCTCCAGGAAAGTTTAGGGAAAAAGAGTACCCAGGGTTCTGCGAGTTTTAATAGTATATAATTACTTGAAGCCAAAAACCAGGCCTAGTTTCTCCGTCAGTAACAGTAGGAAGACCGATTCTGTATCAATTTTAGATGTTTAGAATCTTCCATTATATCTGGCATCATTTGTACCTCTCCTCATCCTTCTAGGCTGGAGCACATGTTAGTCCACCCTGCCACACTTCCTTTGATGTAGAATTTTCCCATCTGCTTGTTATCCTTTCTTGAAACCATAGTGTAATCCATCTCCTTGTGTCAGACTCCTGAATTAACGGAACACACATAACTGATGTATCATCAGTATCATCCAAGCCCAATGTAATTAAGAGCTGACCAGTTAGTGCTTTAAAAGGGAAAGGTGATGCTGTTTTGAGGACATGGCAGCCATTAGAAGGTGCTCAGCATATTGTAGCATACTTCATATGGACTCATTCTCATTATCCTAACTGCAGATTAAAATGTATTAGGAGCTTATCTTCTTTACCCCCTGTTTATCCACCACCCACACAGGTTTTGTGGCACGACTGTATTCTCACTACTATTTTATTGCTCTTCTTTGTTGCTTTCAGTAAGGTTAGATGAAAATACACATTGTATATTCCTGAGGAAACGTCAATCATGTATTCTGTGTACAAGGCACAAATCCAATGCTTGTCTGCAAGATGTTAGCGAGCCACTGAGGGATGCAGCCATCACAAAATACCTATTATGGGTGTTCTGCTTTTCTGCTTGCCTGCCAGTTAAACAGTGGTGTGTTTTTATAGCTGGGGTATTGAATTAAAATTTACTCTTTCTGAAGGGCTTAGCATAGTATAGCAAAACTACTACCAAAAAAGTAGTGTTTTCATTTCATTTTCCCAGGGATGAGCAATGGAGTTTTGTAGTTAATTTCAAATTCGATTGTAGAATCTTAATGAACTGCCAGTAAGATTTTAAACTGGCCTGAGTGTGACAGTAAAGTAGTTTTGAATTGCTAAGGTCTCTCTTATTATCTTCTCCTTGTTAATAGGAGGCCAGATTGGGGATAGCCTGCACAGTGCACATCACAGAGAATGGCTGCTTTAAGAATGACAGACAGTTGGAAGATGTTCTGCATGGCTAATGCTATCTTCTCCTGCTTTTGGATGTTGCCCAGTCGTAAAGTTGTAAAAAGCCATGAATTTGGCAGTGTCAAATTTAATGAAAGACCCTACTGGGTTATCTTGATGCAATTATGAGTCTGTAATTTCTTAGCTATTTTTGAAAATTGGGAATATTTCTTAAATATTGTAGGCTGTTAATTATCAGTATTCTTCACTCAGCTTTATTTCTACAAAGACTGTTTTTAAGTTTTGCCAAAATGTGGTGAGGACATATGATTGCATTTGTAAAGCATTAGGGGTGCCTGGGTGGCTCAGTTGGTTAAGCATCCAACTCTTGGTTTTGGCTCACGTCATGATCTCAGGGTGGTGGAATTGAGCCCTGAGTCGGGCTCCTTGCTGAGTGTGGAACTGCTTGAGATTTTCTTTTTCCCTCTCCCACTGTCCCTCCCCACCACCCCTCTTTAAAAAAAAAAAAAAAAAAAATTTTTTTTTTTTTGGTTTTCTATTAGTGCCAAGTTATAGTTTGTATATCAAATGATAAAATCTTTCTAGATTGGCCTTATTCTGTTTGCATTTGCAGTGTTCACCATCTGTTCTCTCATTGTTGTGAGCCCTTTGAGGTGTACTTGTTCAGAAGAGGTAGAGAGGACCCATGGTGGTGTGTGGCTCCAGAATGTAAGCTCCTGGGGAATCTGTCCTCTATCATTGCTGTCACCCCACACCTCTCTTGGTGTGTGCTATGCAATAGGCACTTGGTGAATATTGGTGGAGAGAATGTGTGAATCCTCCTACCATGCTGATTTTTTTTCTTTTACTCTTGTTTAGTTTTCAAGAGCAAAGGCAACAAAGTGAAGGGGAGTTCATGTCACTTTCTTCTATGTTTTACTTAAATATGTGTTTATTATAAACATAGTAGCTACTACATATGCCAGAAAAATGCAAGGACTATGGAAAAGTTCCAGTTAAAAAGTAAAGTATTCCCTGAGTCTCCTCTCTCCTAAATCGTACTCCCAAGAAGTTAATGGGTTTTAATTTACTTTTAATTTTTCTGATGGTTACCACTGTAATTCTAAATAATTTTGGAATACTTCTGCTTCCTGACTTATTAATTTTAGACAGTATTGATTCTGCTAAAAATGATGAATAGTTACATGGCCTTGCATTTTCTCTCTTACCTCTTGATTTTACTTAGTTAACTGTCAATCTCTGAATATTAATGTTTATATATGAATAACATATTTAAACTATAATTCTACTTTTAATTTTTTTTCCAGTAGTTCCCTGTTTCTGTGAGTTACATACTGACCATGAGTAGGTTGTCCAAATTGGGATATTTTTGAGATGCCAGGAAGATGGGTATAAGCCAAGGGTGTCTGTCCAGCCAGGACACAGGATCGTCCAAGTTCTATGAGACTTTGCAATCTGTTCTTAAACTTCACTTTCTGTTCATTTGATTAGATGGTAAGATCAGTAAAGCTTTTGTACCTTTAGAGCATTTTCAGTGACTAACACTTAGGGTTCACAGTAAGGAAACGCTAGAAGTAGAATTTCAGAATGCTAACCATTTCCGTATTTAAATGGACTTATTATAAGTAATGGTAATTTAATTAAAATCGAAATAACTAACAGATCATTACTTTCTTGGCTTAAAGTACATATTTCTTCATGAAAAGGAAGTATCTGTCAACTTCTGTTTTAATGAGTATTTTCATTAGAGATTAAAGAGTTACATTTTTTAAAAAAAGATTTTATTTATTTGAGACGGAGAGAGAGAGAGCATGAGTGGTGGGGAGGGGCAGAGGTGAGGGAGAGCAGACTTCCTGCTGAGCAAGGAGCCAGACTTGGGGCTTGATCCAAGGATCCTGAGATCATTACCTGAGCTGAAGGCAGACGCTTAACCAGTTGAGCCACCCAGGTGCCCCAAGAGTTATATTTTGAAGGCCTCTTTAATATCTGTGGAGACAAACATGATTTTTCTCCTTAGTTACTAATATGTTAATGAATGGATGTTCTCATATTAAACTGTCCTGGCATTCCTTGAATAACCCCTCTGGATTATGATGTAATATTTTTTAATGTGCTATTCGATTCTGTTTTTAATTATTTTCTTTTGAATTATTTTCTTTACGGTTCTTTTATGTATAGCCCATCAGGTTGAAGTATCGATATTACAGATGCCTCATAAAAAGAATGTAGAGATTTTCCTTTTAACCTTTTAACCTCATGGTATAGTCTTCGAAGGTTTAAGTGGAACCCTCAAACCGATTTTTTTGAATGTTCAGTAGTTACTTCCCTCTGTCACTTCTGTGTTTGTGCATTTACCCTTTTCTCTTGATTCTTTTGATCCTTTTCCTCCAAACAACAAATATTTTGACTCATGGGTTTTATTAGTTTCCTGTTTTCTGCATTTACCACTATTGCTTTCTTCCATTCTTCCCTCTGGCTTTTTTGGAGGAATGGAAAATGGTATTCATTTCACTATTTTCATTATTGTATTTATATGGATCCAAATATTCATGGATGAATTTTCCTTTAAAACCTTATTAATGTTTTAAATTGTACCCCCCCATGTTGATACATAGTGTTTTTTATTGTAATTTGTTTCCCCTTTAACCCAACAGTTTGTGGGTTGTGTTTGAGGTGAAGGTGCTTTGATTTCTAGTTTTCTTTCATTATAATCAGAGAACTTACTAAGGTTTTCTTTGCCCCTGATATGTGACTGGTGTTTGTGAATGGCCCTTGCACACTTGCAAAGAAGGCAGATGTTCTCTTATTGAAGTGTATGCCTTGATAGAGATCCCAGAGATCTAGATATTGATTATGTTGTCAAGGCCTTTCACATCTGTGTTTATTTGTTGTCCACTTAACTTGCTTTGGACTAAAAGGGGTATGTATAGTCATATCTCCTTTTATAAATGCATTTCTGTCTGTCTTGCATTTCTTGTAGTTTCTGCTTTGTAAAGGTGGCTACTATGTTTTGGTAAGTAGATGTTCACAATTAATATAATTTCATTATGAATTGTATCTTTAGCATTAACAAGTGAATTTCTTTCTTTCATTTGGTATTTTTGAGACCAAATTCTGCCTTGTCTGATATTGGAGTAGCAATCCTTGCTTTCTTATTATTTGCATTTGCCTGCTTGAGGACTGTATTATGTAAGAAGATTATACATTCTGCCTGCTACCATGTGACCTGTGCTGCCCGGCTCTGTGAAAAGTGCACTTCCCCTCCCCATTGAGTCTGCGCTGGCCTGTGACTGACTTTGAGGGAGTGTGTGGAAGGAGGATGCACACTCTACCTGAGCAGAAGCTGCAGGGGTCATCCCTTGCTTCTGCCCTGCTTAAAAAAAAAACAAAAAAAGTGTACTCCAGATAGGGCTACATTCCAGAATAGAGAGATGACACATGGAGAAAGAACCAGCACAACTGGCCTGCAGTAACAGGTAAAGTGAGTGAGAGAGAAGCCTTTGGAGATTTGAGAGTTATTTGTTGTTGCAACAAATCAAACAAAAGTTGGTTGATGTATGTGGTATACTTTTGACCATCTTTTTAATCTTAAGCCTTTTCAGAATAGCTTTATTTTAGTTGTATCTCTCCTATTGAGCACATAGTTGGCTTTTGTTTTATGAACAAATCTAAAAATCTTGAGTCCATTTACATTGTTTGTATGACTGGTAAATGATTGGTTTTTAAATCTGTCATCCTGCTTTGTTATATTTATTATGTCTTTGTATTGACTATGATGCTTTTATTTTCTTTCTTCATGTGATCTCTTTGTGCATTTTGAGGGGGCGGGGATTTTGTATTTTTGTTCTACTGGTAACCCTTATACTATGGTAACCTTTATACTTAACCTTATACTATATCTTTTTTAATGCCCTTAGCTCTGGTAGGCATCTAGTATTTGTTTGATGTGGAAAACACCCATTACCTATGTACCAGTCCCTGAGCCTGTTCTAAATTTTCCCCTCTGTCCAGCGTGTGTGTGTGTGTGTGGGAGGGCAGGGCTCAGTTATTTGTTACTTTGTTGGAACAGATGTCTCCATTTTATTTTTCTATCCTATCTCTACTTTTTTTCTCTTCTCTTTGATCTGTAGTAAAACATATTCAGTGCCACCACCACCAGACTTTTTACTGATGTTCCTTAGTCATCTCCATAGTTGGAAGCCAGTGTGGTATTCTTTAAGTCCTTGCTTCAATCAGTGGTACTTATGCGTTGGCTTGGCTGGCTGTGTGATCTTTGGCTCACACTTTTTTTCCCTTGAGTTTCTTCAAAAATATTGTTCCGTTGTCATCTTGCTTTGTATGTTGTCTTGCTTTGTATGTTGCTATTGAAGTCTAATTGAAGCTAACCTAATTTTCTTAATTTTGTAAGTGACTGCCTGGAAGCCTAGAGATTTTCTTGATTTATAAAATCTAATAGTCTTACTAGATGTGTTTCACTGGGTCAGTTTTCCCAGTACATGGCAGACTCTTTCAGTATTTAGATTCACATCTTATTTTGTTTCCATCAAATTTTCTGAAATTGTAGTTTTAAATATTATTTCAATATTTTATTTTGTTTTAGTCCCCTTTTCAGGGACTACTTTTATTCTGTCACTTTTTCTTGAATCTGTTTCCCTCCCTTATTTCATTTTCATGCTCTTGGCTGTTTTCATTTTTCTCCTCAGTGTCTAAAGAATCTGTTCTCCCCATAGGTATGTTCTAGCTAAGACTTTACTTCTGAGATGACTTGGTCTTTTTCTTTCTTTCCTTCTGGAATTTGAAATAGGAGTTCATGGTCTTATTTTTTGTGCGCATGTAGGGAAGGAAGAACTTTACCTTTGTTCTCTACTATCCTAGGTTCTCCAGACAAACTAACAAGAAAAAATAGTTTATTGAACAGGGGAGCAATGAGTAACTCAAAGGGGTGATTAGAACTGGGCTTATAGCGCCTTAATAAAGAACAATGTATTTGTAGAGAAGTGTCAGGACAAAAGATTTTAGGCTTCTAAGGACGGCAAACTGGGAAACAAGTAAGGTTTGTTTGTGCAGGCCCATTTCTGTATGAACTTTCCATCTGCTTCATGGCCATAAAACTTTCCTAGGAGAGGGGATTTATTGCAGTCCTAATTTCTTAGAAGTTTCTGCATTTAGTCAGATAGGGGAAGCTCTGAGAAGGTGTCTTTCTGGATCTGCTATTCTAATTTTCCTCCAGCTCAAAATAATCTTTATGCCAAAGTGGTGTATTTTGGGGTGGCATATTCTGATCCCCTGCATGCTCTTGCATCCTGAGTTTTGAGTTTCTGACCTGTGATGTAGTTTCATATCTGTAAATGTTTATTAATCTTTAAATTATATGGAATTGTTTTCCTCTGACTTTTGGTAGTTTGGGGGAACATTTTTGTCACCTGCAAAGGTTTTATTCTTACTTATTACATGGTAGCTTTGAATGGATGCTGCTTGCCTTCTTCTGTTTAAAGTGTCTTGGAGTTTCTTGGGCTCATAATAGTATGTGTTCCTGTAGTGGGAGATGAGGGGTTTGGGTGGTTTCACAGGTTTCTTACTTTAAATCCTCTCTTCCGTTGATACCATTAAGGACTTTTTTTTTTTTGACAAAAAGTGTCAGGGAGTGGTGGGTAGGGGCTTGGTATGACTCTCTCAGTGCCGTGATACTCTTTTGTTTCACAGGACTCTTAGTTTATTTCTATCACTAGTTTTCTTTCTCTTCACTACTAAGCTTCCACGAAGCTGCCTCTGCCTCTCCCAAAAGCCTAATTTTCTGGACGCTACCACCTCTAGCCAAGTTCCCCTTCCAGTGCCCCACTTCAGTGCTCCAGTGGCTGTGATGTTGTGATGTAATAAGAAATGCATATTTGTTCTTCATCCTTGGTTCCTGGCACAGAACTTATAAAGCACATGTGGGATCCTCAGTGGTAAGGGTGAGAGAAGCATCTTCTGTATCATAATAAGCCCCTTTCAACATTACTAAAGTTTATGCTAATGAGGTGACTGTTGTTGGGTCCCTAGGTGGCTTCAGGATGAGGGCTGGTCCTCAGAGGAGCCAACCATGTGATTAGAGGGTTGGAACTTTCAGCCCCACCCCCAGATCTCCCAGGAGAGAAGGAGGATTGGGGATTGAATTAATCACCATTGGTCAGTGATTTAATCAGTCATGCCTGTGTAGTGAAGAGTCTTCCCAGAACCCTAAATGGTGGGTTCAGAGAGCTTCTGGGGTGGTGAACATGTGGAGGTGTTGGGAGGTGGTGCCCCTGGAGAGGGTGTGGGTGCTCCTTGCACTCCTTCCAATATACCCTGCCCTATGCATCTCTTCCATTAGCTGTTTCTGAATTATATCATTTGTGATCTTAAGAAAGTGTTATTCCTAAGTTCTGTGAGTTCTTGTAAATTAATCAAATTTGAGGAGGGAGTTGTGGGAACTCCAGATTTTTAGCCAAGTTAGAGATGTGAGTACCTTGAGAACCCACTACTTGAGATTGCTGTCTGAAGTGGGGGCAGTCTTGTGGGAGTGGGCCCTTATCCTGTGGGGTTTGCATTGACTCTGGGTAGTGTCACAGTTTAATTGAATTGTAAGACACCTAGCTGGTGCCTGCAGAGAACTGGAGAATTTGATGTGGAAAACCCACATGTTTGGTGTTAGAACTGTTGTGAGTAGAGAAATAGTGTTTATGTTAATGGTGGAGATATTTTAAGCAGAGTTTCAATTTTTCTCTCCTTTCTGGATACTTTTTGTCTTTGCTTTTTAGTTTGGATGATATATGGGAAAACTTCCAAAAAAATGTAATGTGGATAGTTTCTTCCACCCAGACCCTGAACGGTCAGCATTGTTACTGAGACCTGTGTGCCAGGCCCTGTGCTGGTCTCTGTTCCCAGGGTCAGCCTAAGGACTAAAGTAATTTTGCTCATAAACAGTGAAAGTAAGGAGCTGTCCTGGTTGGTGGGGTTTTCCCCCATGGGTCTCAGGCACTCAGAAAAGTGATCCCTGTTTGCAGTCCTCTGATGTAGTTTGACATCCATTCAGGATACTCCGATGATAGAGTTAAATTTTGTCTCTAGTTCTGCTTTAACATTGAAACAGCACTGTCAGTGTCATTTTTTATGATATTTCTTCTCTGCTACTCTGTGATTTTAGAAGCAACTTTATTTCTCCCTCAGCAGTTGCCTCCTTTTCTTTTGGGTACATCTCATGATGTGTGTGCCATTAGTCCCCACGATGCTACTTTAACGTCCCCCTCTTCCCACCCACAGTCCTAGAAGAGCATGTACTATGGGTGCCAGTGTTTTGTAGTGCTCCAAAAATAGTTCTTATTCAGGATGAGGAAAAATCAAGACTTTAGATTATTTGAGGATTAATTGGTTTTTAAAAGATCAATGACTTATCTGCATGTAGATGTTACGGGAGCTCTTTGAAATAATGGGCTGTAGTTTCCCCAGCTGAGTTCTCCTCTCTGTGCCCCCCAGCATCTGAATAGGACAGACAGGGTGGGACTGTGAAGAGAGGCGGGGACTTGCAGGCTGGGCTCAAGGCACAGCTCTGTGGTTCACTGGCTCCTGGCGGGACATGTTGTGGCTCTGACCATGTTTCTTCAGTGGAACATGGGAGGTGGGATGGGCACTCAGATCTTTTCCAAGCCCTGAAGTTAAATATTTTTTTCTCAGTATTCTGATCTCTTCATGGGCAAGAACATTCTTTTCTTAGTGAAAGTTTTCTGACACTTACTGATCTTAGTGAATGTCTCCTGAATAAGCATGGTCAAGAGGGAAGGGAGTCAGCCTTGCCCCTGAAATTGAGAGTTGATGGAGTCAGCTGAGGCTGCGTGGGTTGGGTGGTGAAGAAAGTGGTAGAGGTGATGGTGATGGAGATGATGGTGCTGGAGGTGATGGTTGTGGCAGTGGTGGTTCTTAGGCTGGTCACGGTTTCCTTTTGTGGTGCAGAAAGCATTTCCTTCAAGTTCATGTTAGCATAATCTCCCCCAAATAGTTAAGTTTGGCTCAGTTTAGCTTCTCTTAATGTCAGTTCAGTGCTCTGTACTTATATTGTATCACTTTATAATGTAGATTCCCTCATAGAACTTACTTCTCTTTTCAAGGATCTTATACCTCACTTATGGGGGCTCTGAATAACAACCATTTGAATTATTTGAAAATGAGTTCTGAATATTTGTCCTTGAAACTCAGGAACATTAACTTTCACATGAATAGAACATAGGCATTTGGAATGATTTCAGAAGTACATTTTTTCATGAATTGTTAAAGTTATGTTTTATTTATGACAAGTGAGTTTTTCTAGTGCTTATAAAATGAGTATACTTCTTGTGTTTCTATTTTAAGAGAGGTGAATGTCTTAAGTTTTTATATATTCATTATTTATGTAATGATCACTGAACTTGACATCAGGTTCAACTCCACCACTGACCTTGGCTGGATGACCTTGGGTGAGCCATTGACCTCCAGATACAGTTTTCTTTTTTCTTTTTTTAGATTTTATATATTTATTTGAGAGAGCGCACAAGCAGAGTGAGAGGGAGAAGCAGGCTCCCCACTAAGCAGGGAGCCTGACCCAGGGCTCAATCCCAAGATCCCCGGATCATGATCTGAGCCAGGCATCCACAGATACAATTTTCTCTTCTGTCAAATGGATTTAGCATCTTTCATGGTGGTTGTAATAATGATGAAAATGACATAACATATGTGGAAATATCCAGCATAAAACCTAGCATAATGTAGGCGTTCTATTATTCCTAGCTGAATCTGTCTCCAAAAATAATAGGAGAAAGTACATTTTAATTAAGCTAGTTTTATTTGGAAACCTTTAATAAGAATGATTGAACTATAATTACAGTGCAAGATTCCTGGTACACTTTAGAAAAATAAGACAAGAAAGTGGTAAGCCTTTGTTAGCTGCAAGGAGTTATGGCTAAGATCAAAAACTTAGGAATTTTGCATTGGGGTAATTAGCTAATTGTCTTGTTGTTGTTGTTTTAATATATAAAGGTGTGATTGAAAGAAAGCTTTGCTAATTCTGACACTACATTTTTGGTGTGGCTTGTCGCCATCCTGTCATTCACTGTGTGACATAACCTCCAAAGGTTTTTTTAGTGTGTGCGTGGAGGGGAAGAGAGTGGTACAGCTTTAGATATAATAAATACTATATAATTCATCCATTTAAAGTGTCTAGTTCAATAGTTTTTAGCATAGTCACAAAGCTGTGCATCCATCATAATCCAATTTTAGAACATTCTCATCGCCACTAAAAGAAACTCTACTCTCCTTGCCCCTCCCCATTTTTCTCCAAAACTCTAGGCAACCACTAATCTGTTTTCTGTCTCTATAGATTTGCTTGCTGTGAAATGATATCTTATAATATGTTCATGGCTTCTTTCATTTAACATAATGTTATCAAGGCTTATCCATATTAGAGCATGTATCAGTACATCATTTCTTTTTATTGTCCAATATTGTGTGCATATACCACATTTTTTTTTATCTTTTTTTTATCTTTTCATCAGTTGATGGACATTTAGGTTGTTCCCACTTTTTGGCAGTTATGAATAATGCTAGGGTGAACGTTTATATACAAGTTTTTATGTGGGCATAGTCTTTTCATTTCTCTTGAGTGTTTACCACTGGGTCATATAGCAACTCTATGTTTAACCTTTTGAGCAACTAACTAAATGTGGCTACAGCATTTTACATTTGTACCAGCAGTACTATAGGAGGGTTCCAATTTCTCTACATCCTCCCTAACATTTGTTATTATCTGTCTTTTGATTCTAGCCATCCTCACAGGTATGAAATGGGATCTCATTTGTGGTTTTGATTTGCATTTCCCTGATGATTAATGATGTTGAATAACTTTTCATGTGCTTATTGGCTGTTTGTGTATCTTCTTTGAGGAAATGTCTAATCAGATCCTTTGCCTATTTTTTAATTATTAAGTCATTTTTTTATTGAGTTTTAAGAGTTCATTACACATTCCAGATATAAGTCCCTTAGCAGACAGACATGTCCCTTATTTGTACAAATATGCCCAAAAGTTTTTATGCCTTCAGTACGTGCATCTAACTATAATAATCGTCTTGATTGAGTATGGACTCTAGGTCAAGCTCTGCAGTGGCCACTATATATGGATTATTTCCTTTGATCTTTATAATGACCCACAAGTATAGATCCTATTATCCGCTGTTTACACATGCAAAAACTGAGGCCCAGAGAAGTTAAAGAACTAGCCTGGGGTAAGACAATTAGTAGTTACTGCCTAGGGTGCGAGTCACACTTGAGTCTCAGTGTACTGCACAGTACATGTACTGACACAGAGCTGTCTATGTCCCTCTGCCGGAGCTCAGACCCTCTTTGAGTTTCTGGTGCATGTGTATGTGCTCACTCTTCATGTTGTCCCACTCTCCAAGGGTCAGCCTTGATCTCCCCTTTCTCTTAGTCCTTATGTCCTTAAACCACTCTGAATTCCTCACCGCATATGGTGTTTTGTCTTCATTCTCTGGTTTTTATGTTTATAGTGTAGATAAATGAGGTAGAGAAACATCATTTATAGAGGGGTCTTAGTTTAGCTTAGGAAGAACGAGGCTGAATTAGAAAACTCTGGTGCAAGTTACAGAGGATTATTTTTGCCTTTGTGTAAGAAGACATGTCTGACAGCTAAAGCTGTCCCTCAGTGGAATCAGCTGTCTAGTGGAGAACTTTCCAGAACAGTATGTATTCAAGCAGCAGTAGAGTTTCCTTTTCTCAGGATGTTATAAAATACATTTCTACATGGGGTGACAGGCTGGACTCTGAGGCCCTTCCTTCCGTTTGGAGAAGAGCTTGTCTCCTGCCAGAGGTGATAATATTGCAGTCAAAAAACATGGCATTCTTTATGCTCTGGCTTCAGGTTTTTTGTTTGTTTGTTTGTTTGTTTTTACAGTCTGAATAAACATAGTGCTAAACTCTTAAAAATTAACAGGGTAAAAATGTCTTTAACCTTCAAATTTTAATCACATGTGAATATTGCACTTTTTATTTCTCAAATTGACCGAAAACTTCAATTTCCATGCATGGAAAGGACTCTGGTTAAGGGTGTGGCTCTGAGATCAGCCAGATCTATATTTGAGTCTCAGTTTGTGGCATTCTTGCTGTGTGACCTTGGGCTAGTTACTTTACTTTTGTATGCCTCAGTTTCCTCATTGCCTCATTTGGAAAACATGGATAATAAGAATGTACCCTTTGAGCGAGCAGTTAAGATTCTTTACTTGTCTGGCACATAATAAATGCTCATTAAATGTTTATTATTTGAGGGAGGGAGAATTAGAAATGTGAATGGTTGCTATAGGAAAACGTAACCTCATTTTTAACTTTTTCTCAGAGGAAACACAAAAATAGAAGAGGCTTGTGAAATGTATACCAGAGCTGCAAATATGTTCAAGATGGCTAAAAATTGGAGTGGTATGTATAAAGTTTTTGTTTGTTTGCTTTTCAGGCAAATAACTTTAAAATCATCTCAAAGGAAGGAATAACTATCTGCATTTCCTCCTGTTGGCTGAGACAGGTGTGCGTGCTGGAATAACTGATGTGGCCACCATGGTCTGGGAGATATGAACCTTGATCTAAGTATACAAACCCTGTTTTTCTTTACCTAAACATTGGTTGAGAATTTCTTACTCTGTGGGAACAGCTCTGTGGTAGCTGATTGAGGTTCCATTGAGAAATGGGACAATGAGAGTGTTATTTCTATAAACTCCAGTAGATTTATTGTTACTTTTTAACATAATGCTTTCTATCCAGTGGAATTACATATAACAAAATCAATTCCAAAACAATGGAATTATTTTATTGGTCTGAGAAAGGATGACTCTTTCTAACAGTGATTTGAGAGACAAATTCATCCCCTACCGTAAAAAAGGGCCTTGTTATATCTCTGTGATAGGGTCTTTCTGTAATGAAAATGGAGACTGCCTTCAACTAGAGCAGGGACCCGGTCTCCAGCCCTGGCTTACGCCTGCTACATGGTCTAAAGTAGGGACTTTGCCCTCTATACAAATCATTTCCCCATCTGCTTGTTTCCCCTAGCTTTATTGAGATATAATGGACTATAACATTGTATAAGTTTAGGGTATATATTGTGTTGATTTACCCATTAAGGCTGACACTTCAGAAGCATTTCGGTGAAGAAATTGCTGTAGAAATATAAGAATCTGAAAGGTCCTTTCTGACTAAAATTCATTTATGAGTTTAGTTTTCGGTTAAAAGGATATGTTATGTTTTCAAATGTACTTACACCTGAATTATAACATATTGAAAACAGTAGAGGAGAAAAGAGCATTGTCTCACCATTCGTATCTTTTGTATCATATAAAGATATGGTCTAAGGATAGATTCACGTGCACTGATGAGATTGGCCAATGTATGCATAACAGGAGCCAGTCCTTTGGAAGCCTTTATTTGGGAGGTCCAAGCTATTACTGTAGTCTCCTGAGGCAGAGCCCATCAGAGCTGCCATTCAGTTAGCTGCTGCCACCTGTGCCTGCCCACTCCCCTGGTGGCAGCCTTGGCCTCTCCTCTAGGACCGCCAACCCCATGATTCACCAGTTTAAGGGTTAAAGTGTGGTGGGCAAGGGTTCTCCAGTCCCACTCCAACTGGGGGACACTTCCTTTCTGATTGCTCAGTGCCTGTGCCATGCTGATGTCTGAGATTTTCAACACTTCCTGGGTTCTCTTTTTGTCTGGCACAGAGCCAGAGTTGAGCCTGGGCAGGCTGGATCAGGAGTCTGTACTGATTCTTTTCCCTCAGGTAGAAGCCCAGAAACCTGAGTAGGAGTTGTATGGTTACCTCTAGAAGAGGGGTCACAATAAGGGATGATAGCCAAAGCTTTGTGGAACTGAATGCTTTATTTCTTGATACCAGCAGTGGGATTTTTGGTGTCTGTCACGATTTTCTATACTTTTCTGAATGTTTTTGAAATGACTAATAACATTGTTTTAAGTGCCAAAAGGTCTTATGATATTCTTCATCATATTTTTCCTAGTGGAGAGATCTCTTTCCCATCCATTCCTGTAAGTGCTGACTTCCCTATTCTAGACCTCACTGAGCTGTGACCTCACAGGCCTTGTGCTTCCCAGTCTGTGGTGGTTCTCTCTGAGCCAAGAACTTCATGACATTGGGGGCTCATCCTTGTCCAGGTTCCTTGTGCTGGCATTTAAAGCCTTCCAGAATTGTCCCCATAGCATCTGCAGCCTTCACCTCCCCTTCCCGCTGTGTTCATCCCTCCTTCCTACAGGCAGCACGGGCTTGTCATTGGCCTCCGTTCCCAGCCTTTTCTTGCCTTCAAGCATTTGTTCCTTGTTGATGTGATTCCTGTGACTAGGCATTCCTTCCCTCATTCTTTTCTGCCGCTCCAGAATCTATAGTTCGTGATCAAAACCTTTTCTGAAAATATTATGCGCATAAAACTCACATTGTGCCTTGTCCCAGCAGAAACCTGGACAGCACCTTGTAACCAAACCCATCTGTCATCCCGTAAGGAATGTGCAAGTTTTCACACTAAGTGGGAGACAAAAACATGTTAACCTCATATGAAATTGAGTCAGATTTTGTTATAACTTAAGAAACTGAGTTTTGAAATCGTGGGCCTAATTTTCACTTTTTGAGATACTTTGTCCGAGAAGCCTCCATTAGCGCTTTCTTCAGCAGTGACAGCCAAAGCCAATGGATGCTGTGAGATAGAAAGATGAGCAAATAAGTATCCCTGACCTCAGTGTTTTACCTTTCTTTAAACACTTGTGGCCTGAAGCCCTGGTCAGTGTTTAGTATATGCTGGAGTTGAACATGACTGACTCTGGTACTGAAAGGAGACCTGTTGCCACAGGTGCCACTTGGAGGTTTCCTGGGGCTAGGAGACACTTTTGCCACCATTCAACTTGGTTCTGGTTTCTTTACATGTACCTGAGGTGCACTTGACCATATTTATATGTGCTTCTGACTGAAATGCTTCTTTTCAGTGACAAGGAACTTTTTCAGGAGTAGGTCCAGCACTTAGAGCACAGACCACCCTGGGAACACCTGCTCCTCTGTGGTTAATTGTAGTGACTTGTCTCTTCAGCTGCAGGAAATGCATTTTGTCAGGCAGCCAAGCTCCATATGCAGCTTCAGAGCAAGCATGATTCTGCCACCAGCTTTGTGGATGCTGGCAATGCTTACAAGAAGGCAGACCCTCAAGGTAAGATGCACCTCCATCTCTGTGTAACTAGAAGCGTAGGGTCAATGTCAGGGACCTTTCTCACAGGGTATACTGCTTGACCTTGGAGTCCTGGTAAAAATAAATTTTTGTGCTTTGGGATAACAGACATTTAGTAATTTTACCGATTTTTCCGTAATCATTTTGAGGTTTTACGAGGAGAAATTATGTTCAATTTGTCCTGGCTATTTAGTTGACAGCACTGTTTTCTTAAATGCCATTTAATTTTATGAATATATTATTACTCATCAAAGAAAACAAATAGTCCCTCACTCCTAAATACCTGGTGCATTTTAAGATCCAGTTAATGGGAGATTATAATATCTGATAGGTTAAAAACTTATTCACACAATATTCATCTGACTTTTTAAAGAGTGTTTTCCAAAGTACTGGTTTTGAAGAAAGAATGAACTTGTGTATTTAAAGTGGCAAAATTTTGCAAATATTATTTCTTTTCTAGTTAAGAATATACACTTAGCAATTAAAAGGACTAACTTCTTCCTGTAGCACATGCGCTAATAGCTGTGGAATCTCCCATTTTTCTCTTTTAGCAGTGCAGTTTAACACAGAAATCCCAACTTTTATTATTAATATATCATTGAGAATGAAGATGCTTCGAGGGCTTTTGTATACAGATTAATCACATTCTATTTCTGCACGTGAAAAACTGGACACGGCCTATATGAACAGCAAGGATAGAATGGTAAAATTATAATGCATCAGTATTCTAGAATATGATGCAGATGTTAAAGTCCCTGGATTCAGAGCTTCTTCAATGACCTGGTCAATATCCACATGGTAACCAAAGAACCACATAAGAATTGAGATCTCAAATTTATGAAGAAATGTGTGCACATAGAAATGCATCTAGAAAACACTGGAAGGAAAACTGGATCAAAATACTAGCAGTGGGTTTGAGTGGCATTGTGGGTAGCTTATTTTTCTGTATTTTTAAAGGTATAACAAACCACATTTTTTACTATAGCTTGGGAGGAAGTTGCTTTTAATTTTGTTAATCTGTGTACCTTTCTAATGCTTCAGTCAGGCCTTTTCTCTTTGCTACCTCCTTTAAAGCAAAAGCAATAAATTTGGAGCTGTCACCCATATGTCAGCCTTATAAAGACCACCATTTTGTAACAGGAAATTTGTTGGCTCAGTGTTTCAGAAAATTAATAGAATTTATTGACAGTATCACTTACTAGATTTTTTTTTCTTCCTTTTGGCATATATTGGTACACCAAAAGTTAGCATCTTTTAATGTTGTATGAAATGGTGACTTTGAGTTGTTTGAACAGGTATTTCGAAGTGCTTTTGATTTTGGCTACAAGAATCAAATCTATTGAAATGATCTTCCTTATGAAGGACTGTCTTCCAGAATTCATATATATATATACATGATATCAGTGAAGAATGCACTTACATTTATGTTTTAGCAGCTAGAGCGATGACAGCCTGCTTTTTAATGCAGTCTTGGCCCTGGCTGGGGTCTTCACTGTCAGGTTGAGAGTACTGAGCCAGTCCCATGCCAGCTCCAGTTACTCCTGCTGGGGACCAAGGGTACTGAAGGGTCTGGCCTTGTGTGTGATTTCTGCTTGCTTTTTACTAACTCACCTGCCCACCATCCACCGCAAATGCAACCTCTTTAACATTCTGGTAACAGCCAGGAAGATAGGCTCCCCAGAACGCTCTTTGACTGAACGGATTTTTCATTGTTTTTCTTAAATGCCTTCGCTTCAGAGGCTATCAACTGCTTAAATGCAGCCATCGACATTTACACAGACATGGTAAGACACTGCCTTGCTTGAGCGGCTGTGGGGTGGAATCCTAGAGATGGCTTACAGTTGTACTTTTGTTTTTTGCTTCCCAAAGGGATTGGCATTCAAAAAGGTAAAAGCAAAACGCGACTCTCTTTTTTTGTTTTTTTTTTCCCCAGGGAAGGTTTACGATCGCAGCCAAGCACCACATCACCATTGCGGAGATCTATGAGACCGAACTGGTAGACATCGAGAAGGTAAGCCAGGGCACAGTTCCTCCACAGCTGGGTATGAGGCAAGTAGATGACATGACTCGGGAAGCCCTCTCCCTTCCAGCAGAGTTGAGTGGTACAGAGCCATTGAGATGGCTTCATATGGAGGGTGGGGGACCTGACAGACTGAAGACTAGATGGGCCTCTGCTGCTGGGGTGAGCACCTGGCACCCAAGAACTGGATAAGGTTTACCAGGCCTGCCTGTTACCTCTGCTCTCGGTGATTCATGTCAGAATGATAGTGTAAGCAGAAGTCTTTCTCTTGGTCGCCAAGGCCTCTGTGGCCCTGTAAAGGAAGCTTTAAGGACTGCAGGCACGTTCACACCTTTATATTCAGGTCCTGACCTGGAGGAGGAAGGGAGCTGACCGCCAGCTTGGCCACACCTGTTTCACACAGGTCTGGGTTTCTGAGCTGTGGTTTATAGTAGCAAAAGAAGAGAGGCAGGATAAAATGCTCACTGAGCACCACTATTTCCCAGGCTCTGTTCTTGCTGGCATGCTGTGAATTTAACTGCTTTCCAGCTTTACAACACAGAAGTCCCTTTATAGGTGTGGGAGTTCAGGCTTGGAAGGACTACACTGCCTGGAACCACTCAGGTTGGAACCAGTGGAGCTGAGGCAAAGCTGGCCCCAGTGCAGAGCTTCCTCCTGTTTCACACTGTCTGCTCAGTCAGGAGATTGCCGGCTGGGCTCAGGGCACCTTGGCAAGAGGAAGACATTTGTCAGACTCCAGAGGCTGCCTCAGCTCTGGAGACAGATGTTTGTGTAACACTGTCCTAAGTACCGTGGAAGGAAGACAGGAGGTGTGAGTGAGGAGAAACAGTAGTGGAGACCATTGGTTGTTTCTGCCAGGCTGATGAGCACCAGGCATGCTCTTAGGAGTACAGTTGTTTCCTATCTGAATGGTCAGAGCATTCCTTGAGCTTGCCCTGGCATCAGACAGGCATCCTTCTTCCTCTCTTTTGTCTTATGCTTTCTCTTGGCCTCTGACACAGGCGCCTAATGGTGCCTTCTCTTCTCCCCACCCTCTAGTGTGGGGCACCCTGGGGTTAACTCCTTGTCTTCCCTCACTCCACATTGCTCCCTTGGTACTCCCTGTGCACTCAGTATCACAGCTTTACAGATCATCTGTATGCCAGTGGCTCACAAGTCTATCTGCAGCCCGCACCTCACTCTACACCTCAGATTCTACTCTCCTGTCTGCTGACCATCACCTCCAACCCAGTATGTCTGAGTCAGAATTCTGATACCCCACCGTGATGTTCCCCTGTGAACCACAGGCATCCCTGCCTCCTCTCTTTCTGTACATCCAGCCTGTGAGCGATTTCTCTGGTGTTGCCCTCCATGCTCCCAAGTCTGGGCACCTCTCACTACCTTGTTGTCAGCTTTTCCTGGATCTCTGCAAGGAGCCTCGAAATTGGCCTCCCAGCTTCTATTCCTGCTGGAGTTCTTTGCCCTGGGCACAGGGTCCTCATCACCCCTTTCTTTTGGATTCACTCTCTTCTTTTCTGCTTCTGTGCATTTTCTTAGGGGAAGGGGGCTTTTATACTGAGAAATAGCATGTTGACCAAAATCCCAGGGGACCATCAAGAGGGTAGGTGTAATATGTCAGCAAGTTAGCCAGATGGAACTGTTATCAACATAAGAAATTTTCTCCTGATACGAAATGATGATTTCGTATATATTACACTGGTTTTGATACTGTCAATAATAGTGACCCCCTACCCCAGTGTAACAGAGCAGCCAGAGCAATCCTTGTCAAAAGTACATCAGATTGTGTCTCTACTGCTTACAACCTGATGTTGCCTCCTCTTCAGAGGAATAGCCTTGGAGATGGCCTCCGAGACCCCACTGATCTGCTCTTTCACCCCTGTGCCTCTCTGAACTCTCCTCTTGCTCTTCCTCACCCTTCTCTCCCATGCTATACCATGCTGTGGCCACCATCACCTCTTTGCTGATCTTCTATCTCAGGACCTTCGCACTGCTGTTTCCTCTGTGGGGCTTTTCCACAGATGCCTACATGGCTAACTCTCTCTTGTCCTTCAAATTTTTGCTCATTTGTTACCTTTTCCATGAGACTTATCATGACCACCTAGTTAAAATTGGAACCCCAGCCTGTCACGAATACATACCCAGACACCTCCCCCACCATACCCTTTTTGCAGCACACTTACCGCCTTACATCATATGCTACAAATGCTTGCTCATCATTCCTGTTATTCATCATCTTTCTCTACACTAGAGTGGGTGCCCATATCAGCACAGAGCTTTGCCTCTGGTTTACTAATGTATCCCAAGAGCCCAGAACTCTGATAAATAAGCAGACGATGCACCCATCTCTACCATAGCAGCGTACTTACCAAAGCACATAGAATCTTGTGTGGGGAGGTGTCTCTTACTGCTAAAGTTGGATTGGCATTGTTAACCTTTGCCCTCTGACTTCATGCTAACCACCACCTTGTAGCTGTGCAGCACAAAATTCACTGACTTGTTACAAAGAATTCATGATTTGGCCATTTTTTGTCATAATATGCCGTGGTTTTCTAAGGATACTTTGCTTGTGACTAAATCAGGGCCACTGACTGCATTGCATGTGCCCCTTCTCGTTGGGGAAGCTATCTGTAGACTCTGGAGAGGATAACGAGACCCAAACCTGAACCCTTCTTTGCTCCCTGGTGCAGAATTGATAATGAACAGAAAGGAGATGAGTCTGGTGTGGCTGGGATATTTTTCTGGTCAGGGTGTCTTAGGGGGCACAATATCTTTATTGAGGTTGAATCATTTTGGGGGGACAGCAGTCATGCAGAGTGTCTTTCCAGCAGAAGTTGCGTTGTCAGCTCCTTGCCCAGCATGGTCAGGAAGGTACTCTGAGTCAGGAGCCCACAGCACTGTGCTGCCTCTGCTGCCAGGGCATGATCTTGAGCAACCACTTCACACACGGGTCTCCAAAAAATTCAGAGTGGATAAAATGATCTATAGCATACTCTTGTTTTCCTTCTTTTAAAAAAAATGATCTGTCATGGCAGCTTCTAATGCCCGAATGGTTTTCCTGCCATTCTATGAGTTGGCCAGTAGGTGGCATCTCCCTTCAGTGATGTAATATGCCCTTTTAAAAGCAATTTAAGAGTATTACTCAGTACACACAGGGTTACCTTGTGGTGTTCCCTGATATTTGGGCTCCTGTGTTTATTTATTTTTTTTAAGATTTTATTTATTTGACAGAGATTGAGAGAGAGCAAGCACAAGCAGGGGAAGCAGCAGACAGAGGGAGAAGCAGGCTCCCCGCTGAGCAGAGACCCTCCCCCCTCCCCCCAGGATCATGACCCGAATCCAAGGCAGACCCTTAACCCACTGAGCCACCAGTTTAGAAAAATTTTTTCTTTGCTTGGTACTTGAAGTTTAAGTCTGAAAAATCAGTTATATTATCAGTTATATATATTAAGTTTGAAAAATCAGTTGTGTATATATAATGTTAAGGTACCTTACATTTCATTTATTACAAATGAATTTTTTCCCTGTTAATACAAGCTGTTATATGTTCTCTGATTCATTCACAGATTTAGCTAGTGAACAACAAAGTGTGTGAAATTTAAAATACATTATTTCTTTGATTTTATGAAATAAAACAGTAATAAACAGGTCCTCTTTAAATGGGCTTTTTAAAAAATTTTTCTTAAGATTTAGTCATTTATTTTAAAGAGAGAGTGTGCACATGTACGTGGGTGTGTGTGTGTGTGTAAGAGCAGGGGGAGGGGCAGAGAGAGAGGGACAGAATCTTCAAGCAGACTCCCCACTGAGCGCAGAGCCTAACTTGGGGCTCAGTCTTATCCCATGACCCATGAGATCATGACCTCAGCCGAAATCATGAGCCGGATGCTTAAACAGCAGAGCCACGAAAGTGCCCCTAATGGGCTTTTCAATGACCCAGAGGAACTGTGATCCATTTCTGTTTCAGCCCCTCGAGAACATGATTTAATACTGTTTGTTACCGTGTAGGTGTACCTGTTCATGTTCATGTTAGGCCCTGTCTGGGGGTATATGTTCTAAAAGAATTGATCCCATCTAAAGGCTGTTTGAATCTACCTACAAAGTAGACTCTTCTTGAGACTTGGAAATTGCATTTGCTTTGAGATACTGATGAGGACTGCAGTCCTACAGGGTCTTGTCTCTCATTTCAGGATTCATGTATTTTCCAGCATTGTGACATTTACCAGATTCCCCAGGAAGGAATATTATTGCAGTTCCTTTTGTGGGCTACTTAAATAACAGGATAGCAAGCCGGTTTTGTGTCTAGTTTATTGTTATGTATACTGTTGTTATTGGTGGCTGTGCTCTACTTTTGATATTTATCATGGTCTTTGAAATTGTAAGAAACAGCAAGCAGATTTCTAATGTGGAAGGGTCTACTTGTGCCTGGTAAATTTTACTACATTTAAAATTCTAAACCAGGTGTGAACATCCAAAGATGACCTGTGAGCCCATTGCCAGGCACCTGTTGGTGAAAGGACAACATAGGCAAGGGGTGGGGGCCACGGGGACTCCGCAAGGCCCCCGTTTACCCAGAAGTTGTTGTAGAGGAACATGGCATTGCTGGTGCGTGTCCTTAGGAGCCAGATTAATATTTTCCAGTGGGTTCCAGTATGCAGCCGATTGGTACCTGTATCTTCTACACAGGGACAGTAGGGCAGGTCCCTGTCTGGTACTTTCCAGTGTCCTCAGATGAGCCAGTCCCTAGAATGTGGTGGATCAGAACTGATTCCTGGGATAGATGTTCAGTGGAGTAGGAAGTATCACACCACAAATAAGCTTTCTACTACCAAGTATTCTCCACAGCCTATGGAGGAGAAGGTTGGTACCTTCATGAAGATAATAGAAGCCATGGGATTTACAGGACCTTTGAAATACAGTAAATGGAAGATTTTTTTTTTTTTTTTTTTTTTTAGTAAATGGAAGATTAAGGTTGTAGCCCTGTGCATATATACTAGCTGTGTGGAAAAAACTGACTTCGAGGAATTCTAAGGTGTCAGATGCCTGATACATTCAATTCATGGTTTCTTATAACTCTGCTTCACATCTGGATGTGTCTAGTCCAAATGAAGCAGGAGGGCCAGAGTGGGAAATACATGTGTGGGATCATAGTTCATTTTATGTGGGAGGATGTTGAGCAGTGTGGCAGAGTCATGGGGCTTAGGATCATCTAAAGCAGAACCATCAGATGGGGGTCACAAAATGGGTTAGTTTTTTTCCATTACAATGTTCTCCCTATGGAGTGAGGAGTCAACAGAGTTTATATATGTATTATAAAAGTCATACATATTCATAGAATAAAAAATCAAAGAGTAAAAAGCATTTAATGTAAAGACAAGCGTCCTTTCCCCATTCCAACCTCCCAAAAGTAACCACTGTTAAGAGTTGATGTGTATCCTTCTAGTTGTTTCCTATATAAATGCAAATTATAAATATGTATTCTTTAACATAACACAGATGGGCTTAACCATACACAGTTTTGCATCTTGGCTTTTTAACTTAATGTATCTTAATATGGTTTTTTTAAAGATTTTTTTTAAAGTAATTTCTACACCCAACCTGGGGCTCAAACTCAGAACTCTGAGATCAAGAGTTGCCCCAATGATTGAGATAGCCATGTGTCCCTATATGAGACATGTTTTAACTTTACGATTGTTTTTAAAATTCAAAATATTTTGGGGCACCTGGGTGGCTCAGTGGGTTAAAGCCTCTGCCTTCGGCTCAGGTCATGATCTCAGGGTCCTGGGATCGAGCCTCGTATCAGGCTCTCTGCTCAGTGGGGAGCCTGCTTCTCCCTCTCTCTCTGCCTGCCTCTCTGCCTACTTGTGGTCTCTCTCTCTGTCAAATAAATAAATAAAAATCTTAAAAAAAAAAATTCAAAATATTTTAACTAAGAAATCCCTTTAATCATCAGTCTCGTCAATAACCTGGTCATTTACCTCTTTTCAATTGGTAATCACTGTTTCCACTTTGGTGTATATCTTTTAAGGCTTTCTTCTATGTTATCTATAGAAAATGTATGCTCTTGGTTTTGTGTGTGTATATTTGATTATATATGATTATCATCCTTGTGTACTAATATGCAATTAATATGTACTTAATTTTTTTCACTCAACAATATGTCTTGGAGATTTTTCCATGCTGCATGGGAGTTAAGTGGGAAGTTGTCACCCATATTGTATTTATTGTAACTATTTTCACACACTCCTATGTCATTGTCTAATGGTATCGTGTGCTTACTCTATGTGTAAAATTGTGGTCTTTGAGGCTAAATCGTGGAGATGATGATTTTCTACTGAGAGGATATTTCCAAATTCTCATTTCTTTGTGTAGTAACTGCATATATAGGAAGCACAGTGGACATGGGTTCATCTTAAGATGTTTTCAGTGACAAAAAAAAAGATGTTTTCAGTGACATTTACATACCTTTCTCTGGGACAGTATACCATCGGCATTTTTGTTCATTCTAAAAAGAGGATAGCGTATGTCAGAGTTTTAGCTGCTGTATAGCAGCCATAGCATCATTTGTTTTGGACTCAAGTGAGTACTGACTGTCTTTGTAAGTGTGTTCTTTGGTTCCTCGTTCATTTTTTTCACTGCCAGGCCTTTCTGCTGTCTTTGCTACCCAGAGTGGATCAGCAGCCTTGAAGCGATTTGTGTAGCTGTGTTCCACATACCCTCAGATACTTACTATCCAACTCTGTGGCAGCACCCAGTGGGCAAAGGATGGTGCTACTAGTACCAAATCACTTAATGATAGCCAATGACACCCCTGGCCAGCCAAGGCTTTGGCTGACTGCCATGCAGTGACATAGTAGCTCTTCTAATTAGCCTGTTTTTTCTTGACTGTTTTTATTGACTAAACTTACCTGGACATTAGACTGCTGGAGCCATGTGGGCCACATGGCTTAATGAGCTATAGGTTACTGACTCTTGAACTACAGGAACCTTTTAGTTATTACTCCACCCCCCACCATGAATTTCCTTTGGACCTCCATAAATATCTCCATCACAATCTCCAGCACTTTGCCTTCTGTGTTACTTTATAATGTTACTTCCACTTGACTGCATGCTTTATAAAGGCAGGAGACCTGTCTTAACACATGTTTTTGCTTACATAGTAAAAACTGGATGAATAAATACTTGTTGAATGAATGAATAAATTGAATTTCAGCCTCTGAAATTCTATTTTAAATCCCTCCCCCCAAAAAAAACAAAGATGAGGTGTGACAACCTCTTTTCTCTGAAACTTCTCTATTAAGCCACTAGATAAGCTTTTCTTTCAACTACAGCCTCTGTCAAAACTTGGAGATATCATAAAGTTTGATTATTGGTTTAATTAGCATTATTAAAAACCAAGCTTTGGTTTTCTTTTTTACTGTGATAAATCTAACCATAGTTTATAGTTAAAACATTTCAATGAACCAATATCATTATTTAAGAACTATTAGGTTAAACCAAATTGTCCACATTTGGCCATTTATTTTTACCCCCCAAACAGCAGTTACCTATAGTTCAACCCAACACTGTTCACTGAATTCTGGTGTTGTGAGAACTATTGAGATAAGTAGTGATGCTACCCACCCCACCCACAGGAGGTTATGTAATCTGATCCTCTTTACTGAAGATTTGGTCATGTTTCTCATACTTTACTCCATTTATTACAATGGAAAAGAGTGGTAAATACTTTAGTATTTTGGAGCATGGGGACAGTTCAGAAAAGATTATTTTTGATTAATTAGGAATTCACTGAAAAACTTTTCTTTTGTGGGCATTCCAGATTAAGATATTGGCAATAGTTTAATAGGGGGCCATTATTTGAAATGCAGCTTGCCTTCATTCACTTAGCATCTATTTATTGAGCACTATTGTATGATAGACATGCTAGGCTCAGGGACATAATGGTGAGCAAAATTCTTATGCAGGCTGCCCTCGCAGAGCTTACATTTTAGTGGGAGAATAAATACATTGACCAGATCATCCCACAGGCATGTGTATGTGACAGCTCTGACAAATGCTCCAAAGGAATCTATCCCAGATGTTTTCTATATGTGTTTATGTATTTGTAAAAAGGGCCAAGGTGTGTCTTTCATGACTTTTTGTTAATTTATTATTTCATGAGGAAATTGATACTGTCATTATCCTTTTTTTTTTTTTTTAAGGAGTCTCCACACCCAGCATGGAGCCCAACACAGGGCTTGAACTCACAACCCTGAGATCAAGGCCTGAGCTGATATCAGGAGTTGGACCCTTAATCAACTGAGCCACCCTGGCACCCCATCATTATTCTTAATCTTAGCATAATAGTCTATTATATTTAGCCACTTAACTTGTTTCCAGTTTTGCTGATATAAATAATACTCAGAAAATTTGGGGAGCAAATTAGGGTAGACTGACCAAAAGACCCAAAACATAATTGTTTAAACCCAGAAATGTCAGGGCGCCTGGATGGCTCAGTCGGTTAGGCATCTACGTTCGGCTTGGGTCATGAACCCAGGGTCTGGGGATCAAGCCCTGCATCAGGCTCTCTGCTCAGCAGGAAACCTACTTCTCCTCTCCCTCTGCCTGCCCCTCTGTCTGCTGCTCTGCCTACTTGTGCTCTCTCTCTCTATCAAATAAATAAATAAAATCTTTAAAAAAAATAAGCCCAGAAATGTCAGTTTTTTACACACCATCAGTGGTGCTCTGTAGTCCAGACTTGGCTAATGTTGGCTGTGGCCCCTTCAGCCTGAGGCCTCAAAGGTGAACAAATTTTGTAAACCAAGTCATTGTTGGTCTTGGTCATTATATTAGTACCTGCAGAAAATGGGGGCTGAGGCATTATGGCCAAGTCTGTTTCCAGTCAGCTCTGAGGAACCATAGCCAAAGCTTTAACATAGTTCCCTAGCCTGTTTTGTTTGTTGTTTTGTCTTTGTGCCTCCCTCTTAAGTCATTAGGTGGGACTTCCTTGAACCTTTGGGCTTAGCAGGAAGGGAACACCTGTAGAATGATGTTTGCATAATGCAAGCTTCCTCTTTAGGACTTACTGGGAAAACCTTGAAATTTAAGGCAGAGATCTATATAGACCCACCACCTGTTTATGTACACCCACAAGTTAAGAATAGGTTTTACATTTTTAAATCACTGTTGGGGAAAACAGTTCATGACACATAAAAATCATGTGAAGTTGAAATTTTATTGTCTATAAATAAAGTTTTTGGAACACAGACACGCTGCTTTTATGGCACTTCAGGAGAGCTAAGTTGTTGCAACAGATCGTATGGCTCACAAAACCTAAAATATTTATAATCTGGGCTGTTACAGAAAAGTTTATCAGGCCCCTAGTTTAAAATGTTGTTCAAGCTTACGTTTTGCTGTTTGGGATATAGAGGCCATTGACCTTTCCAGTCTTACGAGGCCCTATCACTGGACTTTGCCCATTCCTTTTATAATTGCCTACAAACAAGTTAATTCTTTCCAGAGTTCTTCTCTCTCACAAAACTTTGCTGAAAACAGTATTACACACTATCGTCTCTCTCTTTCTGTAGAGCTTCTTCTCTTGGAGTTTCTAGCTCCAGTAGGGATGTGTTTGTGTTCTGCCTTCTGAGTTGTCATATGCTTGATTTCACTCTATCTTATGCCACAGCGTGACAGGGTTTCTAGCTTTCCAGCCTGCAACCTATTTCCTCTCCACTTGACTGTTAATTTAGCACCACACATTTTAGATTGAAGGCAACACCCTTATTCTAGATGACACTTAAGGTATTAAGGAGGAAAGTCTGTGCTGCTGTATAAGCTATAGATCTAACATGCAATAGGGCTTCATATGCCTCTCAAATAATCATCCAGTATAGCTGTTCAGGTTTGGCAGCAGTGGGTACATGGTAGTTGAAGTATATTCTGCCCTTTGTAGTTATTTAGGAACCAGGCAAACAGTAGTTCTGCTGTCTTCAGTTTGTGGCTTCCACTGTCACTCCAGACTTGGTCATTGCCATTCTAGCTCCTGGGAAGGGAAGAGACCTGGAGAAGGGTGCATAGTTAGATGGACAGGCCAAGCCTGGTAGAGGCCCACAGCATGCCTCTTTACATTCTGTTGGAAACAACAGGTCACAGTGGCCTGGAATTGCATTGTGGGCTGGGGAAATGGTGTAGCTGGGCGTTTGCTTCGGGGGAAGGGAAGAAGAGATTTTGATGGATGGTGAGTATTCTACCACCAGGCTTCTGAATGTGCTCTCTTGTATTCCCCAAATAAAGGAGGCCAAGTTGTGAAAAGTGTGCTGTTGAAATAGGTTTATCTATAGGAATAATACCAATGCAAATTTAATTTTTAATTATAGCTCTTCAGAGGAGTAGTTTGGATAAAATACATGTGTGTTTTTCAGGCTATTGCACATTATGAACAATCAGCTGATTATTACAAAGGAGAAGAATCCAACAGGCAAGTGCTGTTTTTCTTAACATAATTAAATGGGTTTTGTTATGTGCGATAAAAGACAAACCTTTACTGTACTCTGTGAGCATATCAGACTGTACCAAATAAAGGTGTTGTACTGAGATACCTTTTAATTTTTCTGTTGAATTGTTATTTGCTCTGCTCTGGTTCTTGATTTCAGTTCAGCTAACAAGTGTCTGCTGAAAGTGGCAGCATATGCTGCCCAGCTGGAGCAGTACCAGAAAGCCATCGAGATCTACGAGCAGGTGAGGCTCCTTCTGGTCTCACCAGCTTCCGGTAGAAGTCACTGAATCTTGCTCTTTTTTAATTATACATTTTATTTAATTTTGCTTTTTATTGAGATATAATTCACACATCATATAATTCACCCTGGCAAAGAATTCAAGTCAGTGGGTTTTAGTATATTCACAGAATTGTGTAACCATCACCAGCACCTAATTCCAAGACATTTTCATTATCCACTAGTGGGGAGAACCCCATTCTTCCCTCCGTCCAGTCTCTAGAAACCAGTATCTAGTTTCTGTCTCAATGGATTTGTTTATTCTAGGCCTTCTAGGATAGGTGGCCTTTTGGGACTGACTTCTTTCACGTAGCATAGGTTTTTCAAGGTTCATCTTTTTTTTAGCGTGTAATGATACTTCTTTCTTTTCATAGCTGAGTAATATTCCGCAGTTTGTTTACTTGTTTATCAGTGAATGTTTATCATTTGAGTTTTCTTCATTTTTGAACTATTTACGAATAATGCTGCTCTGAACATTTGTGTTCATGTTTTTGTGAAGGGAGGCTTGCCATTGTCTTGGTTTATACCTAGGACTGGGATTGCTGGTTTATGTGGCAGGTCTGTTTTTAACTCTTTGAGGAACCATCAGACTCTTCCACAGCGCCTGCCTCATTTTACATTCCCACCAGCGATATGCCAGGATTCCATTTGCTTCTCATTCTCACCAATACTTTGTCTTTTTGGTAATTGTTACCTTAATGAGTATGAAGTAGTTTGTCATGGTTTTGATTTCCATTACTTCATTACCTTCATGGTTGGTGATGTTGACCCTTTTCATGTGCTTGTTAGCCATTTTATAACTTCATTGGAGAAATGTTGGTTCAATTTCTTTGCCTGTTTTTGAAGTGGGTGTTTGTTTTTTAGTATTGCATTTTAGGAATTCTTATTTCTAAGAAGTTAGAAATTCTTGTTTTAGATATTCATATTTTATTTATATTTTAATTCATATTTTAGGTATTAATTCCTTATCAGATATGTGATTTACACATATTTTCTCCTATTCTGTGGGTTGCTTTTTTACTGTTGTTGATGTCCTTTGACATGTAGTTTTTAACTTGGAAAAAATTCTAAGTTTTATAGTTAGAGCTCTTAGGTTTAAGTCTTTGATTCATTTTGAGTTAGTTTTTATATATAGTGTTAGGTAAGGACCCAACTTCATTCTTTTGCTTGTGGATATGCAGTTTTCCCAGCATTTTTGTTCAATACACTGTCCTTTTGCCTTTAAATGGTCTTGGCCCCCTCATAGGAAGTTATTTGACTGATACTCTGTTTGATCATCTAGTCTGTCCCATTGGTCTTACTAAAATAAATGTCTGTCTATATGCCAGTATCACGTTGTCTGCATTATGTAGCTTTGTTTTGAAATCAGGAACTGTGAGTCCTCCAAACTTGATCTTTTTTTTCCCCCAAGATTATTTGCCTGTTCTGGGACTCTGTCATGTCCATATGAACTTTAAAATCAGTTTGTCAGTCTGTGCTTCTTAGCCAGCTGGAATTTGATGGGGATTACATTGAATCTGTAGACCAATTTGGAAAATATTTACATCTTAACATTTTTAAGTCTTCACTATGAACCCAAGGTGCCTTTGCTTTTGTTTAGATCTTCTCTAATTTTGTTCAATAATACCTTAAAGTTTTTAGTGTGTAAGCCTTGCACTTCTTTGGTTAAATATACTCCTAAGTATTTTATTCTTTTCGATGCTACTGTAAATGGAATTGTTTTCTCAGTTTCCTTTTCAGATTGTTATTTGTTAGTTTTATATACTGCAACATCGATGAACTAGTTTATTAGCTCTAACAGGTTTGAGTTTTTTTGTTTGTTTGTTTGATTTTTGGTTTTTTTTATTCCTTGGGATTTTGTTTGCACAAAATCATGTAATCATGTCATCTGCAGATAGCTCTACTTATTCTCCAGTTTGGGTGCCTTTTACTTCATTTTCTTGTTATTTGCCCTGACTAGACCTTCTAGAACAACGGTAAATAGAAGTAGCAAGAGCACACATCCTTGTCTTACTCCCATCTTAGACAGAAAGCTTTCAATCTTCATCATTAAATAGGATGTTAGCCATGGGTCTTTGGTGGATATGCTTCATCAGTTTGAGGAAGTACCCTTCTCTTCCTTTGTTGAGTGTTTTTATCCTCAAAGCATATTTGGTTTAGTCAAGCACTTTTTTCTGCATCTGTTGAGATAATCATATGTTTTTTGTTCTTTATGAATATGCCGTATTTCATTGATGGATTTTCATATTTCGAACCAACCTTTACGTTCTTGGGATAAATCCTTCTTGATTATTGCAAAGTTTGAGGGTCTTCAAGAGTACCTTCAGGTTTGATAATTCTCTAGAAGCACTCACAGGATTCAGTGAAAGCTGTTATGCCACAGTTATGGTTTATTATACCAAAGGATACAGATTAAAATCAGCAAAAGGAAGAGGTGCTTAAGGCTGGGTCCAGGAGAATTGCAAGTGTAGAACTTCCTTTTGTCCTTCCCCAGTGAAGTTGTACAGACAGTACTTACTTCTCCCAACAATGATGTGTGATGAAAATACCCATAGAGAATTGCCAAGAAGTTCACCTTCCTGGGTGTCTAGAATTTTTATTGTGGCTCAGTCACAGATTCTCCAGTCCCTTCATAGGTTGAGCTGAACCATGTTGTCAGAGACATCCAAGGAAGCAAAAACACTCTTTCAGGCAGGACATTACAAGCAGGGGCTTAGAGGTGACCCCCCAGGAGCCACCGACAAAGGCAAGACCTCACTTAGGAGAAAACTAATCCTGTACCGTATAGTCATAATGTGTAATCCTTTCTATAAGTTGTCACAGTTAGTTTGCTAGTATTTTTGGAGGATTTTCAATCTATATTCATAAGGATATTGATCTTTAATTTTCTTGTTAGATCTTTGGTTTTGGTAGCAAGGTAATAATGGCCTCATGGAACGAGTTGGAAAGTATTCCCTTCTCTTTGGAAGAATTTGTGAACGATTGGTGTTCGTTCCATAAACATTTGGTAGAATTCAGTGATTTTCTCTGTATTTCTGTTTTCAGTTTCATTGATTTCTAATGTTATTATTTCATGCTTCTACTTTTTTTAGATTTATTTTATACTTCTTTTTTTAGGGAGTTGAGATAGGAACTGAGCTTATTGGTTTTCCTCTTTGTTGTGTATGCATGTTTAGTACTATCAGTTCCCCTCTAAACTCTGCTTTCACTATGTCTCACAATTCTGTTATATTGCTTTATTTATTTCATTGTATGTATTGATTTCTGTGGATTATTTAGACGTGTTTTGCTTAATTACCATGTGTTTGGAGATTTTCCTCTTTATCTTTCTATTCTGGATTTCTGGTTTGAGTCTATTGTAGCTGGAGAATATACTCTGTGATTTCAATTCTGATAAATTTGTTAAAGTTGTTTTATGTCCCAGAATATGGTCTGACTTGGCATTTGTTCTGTGGGTCTGCTGTTGCTTGGTAACATGTTCTGTAGTGTTGATTAGATCTTGGTTGATGGCATTGTTGAGTTCGGTCTATTTGCTGATTTTTTAATCTCAATCCATTGTTGAGAGTGGGGTGTCTGTGATTATGGATTTGTCTCTCTTCTTTCATTACTATCAGTCTTTGCTTCACGTATTTTGCAGCTCTGTTGTTTGCTGCATACATGTTTAGGTTTGCCATGTCTTTTGGTGGGTTGACACTTTTATCATTATATAATGTCCTCCTCTGTCCCTGATAGTTTTCTTTGTTCTGAAGTCTACTTTATCTGATATTAATATAGTCTCTCCTGCTTCTTTTTGATTAATTTTTATATGATATTATCTTTTCCTGTCCTTTTTCTTTGAACCTACCTTTATCACTGTAATGGAAGTGAATTTCTTATGGACAGCCTATAGTTAGGTCATGCTTTTTAATCTGTTCTCTGAATCTCTGTCTTTTAATTGGTGTATTTAGACCATTCATATTTAATGTAATTATTGATATATTAGGGCTTAAGGCTACCATTTTATTTATTGTTTTCTATTTATGCCCTTTATTGTTTTCCTGTTCTCTTTTTCCTGCCCTATAGTGGGTTGTTTGATTATCTGTAGTGTTTTCAAGTAAATGTCTTTGACTAGCTGTTTTTAGTGGTTGCTCTAGGTATAATATATACATGATTTATCACAAGCTGATGATGTTATCATTTTATCATTTCCAGTGAAATATAGAGGTCTTACTTTCTGTCCCTTTGTCCTCCCTATTCAGTATAAATTAACTGTTTTCTCTACATATTTTGAGAACCACCTCAGTCAATGATATAATTTTAATTTCAATCTTCCAACATAATTTAGAAAACTCAAGAGGAGAAGAAAAGCCCATTGTATTTATCCATAATTTGCTTATTGTGTTCTTTCTTTCTTCTGATGTTCCAAGATTACTTCTTTCATTGTTTCCTTTGCATTTAGAGAACATCCCTTTGCCATTCTTTTAGGGCAGGTTTTACTGGTGCAAATTCTCTGTGTTCCTTCATCTGGGAATGTTTTGATTTCCCCTTCATTCCTGAAGCGTGTTTACCTGGGGTGGATAGTTCTGGGTTGATAATTCTTTCCTTTTAGCACTTGAAAAATGTGCCATGTAGGGCCTCTGTGGTTTCTGATGAGAAGTCTGCTTTCATTCAAGTTATTTTTCTCCTATAGGTAAGGTATTGGTTTTTTTTTTCTGGCAACTTTTTTTTCTTTTTAATGCTGATTTTATTTTATGTTTTTAAGATTTTATTTATTTGATAGAGAGAGACATAGCGAGAGAGGGAACACAAGCAGGGGAAGTGGGAGAGAGAGAAGCAGGCCTCCCACTGAGCAGGGAGCCCGATGCTTGGGCTTAATCCCAGGACCCCAGGATCACAGTCTGAGCTGAAGGCAGATGCTTAACGACGGAGCCACCTAGGTGCCCCTTTCTGGCCACTTTTAAAGTTTTTTCCTTAGCTTCAGTTTTTCAGAAGTTTATGTGGCTTGGCTTGGGTATCTTTGCTTTCATCCAGTTTGGATAATTCACTACTTGAATCTGTAGGTTTTATGTTTCTTGCCAAATTTAGGAAGTTTTCAGCCATTATTTCTTCAAGTACTGTTTCAGCCCTTCTCTCTGTCCTCCCCTCCCAGGACTTAGACAACGTGAGTGTTAGACCTTATTTTATAGTCATATAAGTCCCTGATGATGCCCTCTTTATTTGTTTTTTTCAGTCTGTTGTCTGCTCTCTGTTATTCAGAC
This sequence comes from Potos flavus, assembly GCA_028534135.1. Classification (NCBI taxonomy): domain Eukaryota; kingdom Metazoa; phylum Chordata; class Mammalia; order Carnivora; family Procyonidae; genus Potos; species Potos flavus. The sequence goes on from CM052885.1 coordinate 79,990,492, forward strand.
TGAGTAATTTCTAATGTTCTGTCATTAGTTCCCTGATTCTTTCCTCTCCTATCTATTCTGATGTTGAGTCCATCCACTTTTTATAAAGTTACTATGCTTTTCAGTCTGAAATATCCATTTGTTTCTTCTTTATATCTTATGGGATTTTTTTTTGCTGGAAATATTTTTTCTTTGTTGATGCCTTCTGTTTTTTCTTTAGTTTTAAGCATTTTTGTAATTGCTTATTGAAGCATTTTTTTGAGGGCTCCTTTAAAAATCTTTGTTGTGTAATCTTAACATTTCTGTTACCTCAGAGCTGTCATATGTTGGTTTTCATTTAGCTTAAGATCTCCTTTCTTAGTGTTGTGAGTTACTGTGACATCTGGACTGGATCATGTTTAAACCTTCTCTCAGGGGTGCCTAGGTGGCACAGTCAGTTAAGCGTCTGATTCTTGGTTTTGGCTCAGGTCATGATCTTACAGTCATGAGATCAAGTCCTGTGTCAGGCTTTGCACTCAGCACGGTGTCTGCTTGAGAGTTTCTCTCCCTCTCCTTCTGCCCCTCCTGCTCATGCTCTCTTTCTCTCTCATTAAGATAAATAAATAAACCTTCTCTTTCAGGTGGTTTTCTGTGACCCTGCTCTGGCAGCGGAAGGGGCATGTTGCTTCACTCCTGGGCGTGGGGGCGGGGGGGGGGGGCATTCCCGCCCTTGCTTGCTCTCTACCAACACTGCATTGGGATTGTTCTCATTACTGCCAGGTGGTGGTAGAAGTCTTAATCCTACACTAGGCCTCTTCTGAAACCATAACTGCTGGGAGATGAGGGATGATGCCTCATTCCTGATCCGTGGAGGCGAGGCCCAGGCTCCCCACATGGTCTCCATTGCATCGCAGCAGGCATGGAGGAGGATGGGCCATTACAAGCTGGCAGGGATGAAGGTGTGGCTTACTTCTGGGCCTTTGTGAAGCCACCTTGGCAGGGGTTTGGGGTTCTGTCTTGCTAGGCTGCCCTTTTCCATGTCCTTCAGCTAGAGAAAGCAAACTTCTGTGTATTCTTTTTTTTTTATTTCTTTCTTTTCTTTTTTTCTGCTGCATCTAGTGTGGCATTTATGAGTTGCTGGCTTTTTCTGTTCCAAGTTGGGTATATGTGAAGGAAAAAACCCAGAAAACTGCCTGCTATATTTTCTGTGTGTCTCAAGGTCCCTAACCTGGTCTGCTGTCTTTTCTCTACTTCTCAGTCTCCTTGTGTTGAGTTTATATAAAACGGGGCTTTCAGTTGCTCTTAGCAGGAGGGATAGAGAAAAATAATGTCTATTCCATCTTCCTGGAAGTAGAAGTCTTCTGGGTCATTTTTAACAGGATAGCACTATATGTATTAAATATTGTTTCTTGTCTAGTAAAATTTTCTAGTGTGTGATACTGGGTTAAAAAGATATATTCATAGCTAAACCGATGTAAGATACACAAGTATTTTCTAAAGGGCAGATGAGGATCAGTTTGCCTCCTATAAAAAAGCAAACCTTTGAAATCTAATTCTGCTTTCTGTGCCTAGGTTGGGGCAAACACCATGGATAATCCTTTGTTGAAGTACAGTGCAAAAGACTACTTCTTTAAAGCAGCTCTCTGTCACTTCATAGTAGATGAGCTGAATGCCAAGGTAAGGAGTCCCACAGCGCCAGTTTCTGCTGCACTTTACCCATGAGAACAGGCCTCAGGCCCTCTGTCATTCATGATATGCTTTGTTGGGTGATATTGGTTATAGCAAGACCAAACTGCATGCATTAATAATAATAATAACAGTTACACTACGCTGTGCATCCCAGCTGTAATCTTGAAACTGCTGCGTTTCAAGATTAGCTGTGTTCCTTTCAGTAGTTTTGCTTTAAAGAAATTAGGGGGCTGGGGTGCTTGGGTGGCACAGTTGGTTAAGCATCAGACTCTTGGTTTCAGCTCAGGTTGTGATCTCAGGGTCCTTGGATCCAGCCCTGTGTCAGACTCCCTGTTCAGCGGGGAGTCTGCTGGACGTTCTCTGCCCACCCTGCTCATGCGCTCTCTCTCTCTCTCAAATAAATAAGTCTATCTTAAAAAAAAAAAAAAAGTTAGGGGGCAAAGAGGTGAAACAATAAAAGTGGAATAACGTCCTTTGTTTTAAACTCCAAAATTATGTCAGAACATGGGGAGACAGGAGGCAGAGACTTGGGCAGCCTCGCTGTCGTGTCTGAGGCTCGGAGAGCAGAAGTAAAGCTTCTGAGAGGAAAGGTATCCTTCACTCCAGCCTGAAGAAGAGTGGGATTTATGTGGAATCTGGACATTGTTAAGGAAGAGCTTCTTTATGTAGTGGATGGTAACAGAAGGCTGGTTTATGACTTTTTACAAATTAGACTTGGTCCACGTTGTCTTCTCTACAGCAACCTAATTCAGAAAAACTGGTTTAGAAATTTATTCTTAACTGAAGTTCGTAATTCAAATTGAACAGCGTTTCCTGTGTTGATTTTGATGTTGAGTTTAACAGCATACTTCTTATACATTTAAGGAAGCTGTAGAGAAATCTTAACTGAAGTAGTAAGATGTTCAGATAGAAAGGGCTTTATTTCCTGATTCAGTGAGTGGGATATTAATGAGTGGCTTTTCTCTTTCAGCTTGCTCTTGAGAAATATGAAGAAATGTTTCCAGCATTTACTGATTCAAGGGAATGTAAGTTATTGAAAGTAAGTAACATCACAACTTTGAAGAAGAAAAAAAGGCTTTGCTGTCAGGTGGGATCAGGTCTAAAGTGAAACTCTAATTCTCTGTGGAGCACTGGTACTCTCCTGCTTTTGTAGAATAGGTCTCAGATGCCAGCAGAGTCAAAGACATAAGCATCGTGTTCTAAACCAAGCAACTCAGAAATATTAGCAAAAAAACTAGGTTCCTGACTTGGGGTAATTCATAGCTTATATTTGAGTATTTCCTCTATTCTGTAAGCTGTTTGGCAACATCAGTTAATGTGATACTAAGGCTATTTCTGTATTTAAAGTATCTATTCATAGGTGGAACTTTTTAGCCTACCAAACTAATTTTTCCATACTTACGCTACCAGAAACTTCTAGAAGCTCATGAAGAACAGAACAGTGAAGCTTACACTGAAGCAGTAAGTTATGCATTCGGGATATAGTACGTTCTTGGAAGTTTAAAAACATCTTTTCGTTGTATGAGTGCTGAACGTTTATTTGAACATTTTTCCAATATACCTAAGTTGTATTTCCCAAAGGCTATGCTTTATATATCCCACAAACCTTTGCAATTACTTAATTCCATTAGCCATGTTGAATTTAGCTGGGAGGCAAATTTAAGAGACTATCACATACTGTTAAAATTTGCCGTTTGAATGTTTTATTCTGAAAATAATCTGATCCATAAATAAATAAAATCAGTTAAATACAGCTTAAAATATAAAAACAGAGTTTGGTATATTCTTGGCATAAAAGAAATGAAAGACTTTTTTTTTATGCTCATTAGTTTTCTGTTTTCCCGTATTTGCCATCTTATGTTTATAATCAAGCACATTGCTCAGTATCCTCCATTAATTTATTCATGGCTTTGAAGCAGTAGTGGAAAGGAATGTTTTCCTGTTTTACTTTAGCTACCAAACCATTTGAATCCTATTGAAATATCACTCTCTGGTAATGCATTGAAATGAGTTAAAGGGATTCCACTTTCACATGTCCTATCTCTGCAAGTACATTGATTCATGTTCAGTAAATATGAGAACACCATGCATTTTCCATGTTCCCTTTTTATACAAGGTCTTGTTTCATTTGTCACATTAAATATGCTCTTCCAGTTACAAAGGCGGTTAGGAGCTCAGCATGTTAGCACACAGAGTGGTTTAAAAAGCACAGGAACTTGCCACTAGCTCCATCAAAATAGTCACAGAATACACAAGCCATTTTAATAAAGAGAGTTATAAACTGGAATGAATGATATAAACAAACCATTTTTCATGAACAAAATTTATAAACTAGAATGAATGATTTAAATGAAAGAAGTTGGAGGATTATCAGTAGAAATGTTTAAATAGCTTGGGGTGTTTTTTTGTGTTTTGGTTATATTTCCATAGGCTAATTCCTGTTCCTCTTTTTTTTTAAACTAGGTGAAGGAATTTGACTCAATATCTCGCTTGGATCAGTGGCTCACGACCATGTTGCTTCGTATCAAAAAGTCCATCCAAGGGGATGGAGAAGGAGATGGGGACCTAAAGTGAACATTTATGTCTTTGTGGCATGCAGCTGACTCCTCTTTAGTTTCATGTTAGGGCCACATGATCTTTATGGGATGCTCATTTAATGGCTTAATTCTGTTGCACATGGGCCAAACCATCTGTGTATTTAAGCTCCCTGTGTTTGTGTCTTTGTGAAGCGGATGGCTGGGAAGCTCTTGTGCATATTATGGGTGCGACGGGCTATTTCATGCTTGTCAGAGCCCCCAGAGTTTTCTGAGAACTACTTCAGAATCTTATTCCTGTTATTTTGATATCGGCAGAGCCCGTGTTTAACTTTGTCATGTATTTTTATGTCATTTTCTTGGACCGGAGTACCCAGCCTAATCATTGTAATAGATGCTTTGCATATTTTCCATAAATTTGCACCTGGACGTATTCTGTAGGTTTACATGTTTAGTTCAGGATGGTTGTTAGGAATGAGCTTTATGACTTCACTTACTAGAAATGGTTTTTGTTGTTGTGATTCTTTTGATGGTGCTAGTGACCCATTTGTTTGCTTTTTATATTGTTGTGTTTGCCAACATGCATGCGAAAATTCAGAACAGCCGGGGTCTGCCAGCATCACTTACTTAACATTGTGAGAAAAGGGACCTTCCTGGCAGGGCTTGCCAGTGGCAACATTGGCTTGCAAAGGCAACGCTGACGTGTGTGGGCGAATGTCAGGGTGAGTCTGATGGATTTATACTCCTTCACACACTAGAGATCTGTACAAAACAGAGTTTTTCCTTTTCCTGGAGATAGTTCCCACTTTTAGTTGGGTGGAACCCTTTATATTCACATAACAGTGATTTGAATGGCATGTCCTTTTTTTTACTTTCACATTCATACACTTGCCCACGTTGAAACAGTGTCTGGTGCGCCACTACCATGTGAATCTTTATCAAGGCCGCAGAGAGACCAGATCATTAATTTTACCCTTTCAAAGGTTTACCATGTGTCCAGTTGGGGAAGAAGGGCAACCAGCTTCTGAGGAGAATTGATTTTCTTTTCGGCTAATGGAATTGTTTTGGCTTGTATGTTTGAATTTAGTTGTGTCATTTTGGTTTACATAATATTTGCTGTATTGATTTATGAACTTAATATGCTGATACTGTGCTTTAGACATGGTCTTGTTTTCTGAATCTTCTCTGTATTTTTATGCCTAACTGACTTAAGTTTGACATGCATTTTTTGCCAGTCCTAACTTGTGGGTCTTTCTAAAATTATGCTGCTATCATTAAAGACAAATAATAAAACTTCCCATTTTAGGTCAGATGGAAACTGGCATTTGAAGGATGTTTTCATTTTTGGATGTCCCTCCACTGGGATTGGTAGGCTTTTGTTGGGCAGAAGTAGAAGGTGTGGGCTTGAAAAGGGCTGAGCGTGAAGGGAGGCAAGGGGATGGTGAGCGGGTTTGGCTGAGATGAAGGAGAAAGTAGCTGGATAGGGCCAACTGAGGCCTGGTAGTGGTGACTGTCCTTCAGGTGGCTGTGGACTTCCTGGCTGCGGTTGTGGGATCACCTGTGCCAACAAGCCTGGTGGAGAGGAAGTTCAGAGATGTCACAGGTTGGGCCGAATGGACCAGAAGATGTGGATACTCTGGCTTTGCGCCCTGGGATCTGATGAATGTTCCTTCCTTCAAAGGTCTGGGATTCTTAGAAGAAAGCTGGCTATCACTTATGGTACAATTTGGAATGCAGCCCACTTGATACTTTTTCACTTCCTGTCAGAATCTCTTATGAAGAAATGATTAGAGCAGAGAGTCGGGTTCCTATGTCTCATCTGTTCCACAACCAGCCAAATGCACTTTTGTAAAAGTGAGGTATGGGAAGGGGGGTGTTTTTGTTGCCTGTGTCCTCGGACTATAAGTCTGTCCCATCTGGAGAGTGTTTAAATCCTACCCTGCCAGGATGCTTGTTTCATCACTAGTGTGCAAGGTTTGTTTTCACTTGTTAAAAGGACCTTCTGGTGTGACCACTTAACGTAAGAACCAAATGATTTCTCTTAGGATTCCTTTAGCTTTCATCATGGTCCCGTCAAACCCCTGTCTGAGAAAGAAGTTTGGTTTGTAAAAATAGTACTGGTACCATTTTGTTATGTCATTTGGAGAGTTGCTTGTTTGTCTTGAAATAAACACTGGGATCAGTGGCTGGGTTAAGAATGTTTTGTTTTTAATATTTCATATAAAAAGAGTAAAAATAATTGTAATGGCTAGAACAGAACTGCCAGAAGATAAAGAGAATGAGAAGAAAAAGTATCATTAACAGTATCCAAACTTCCTTCTTTTAAAATGTCCCATCAACATAGGGTAGTACCATGAGGCCCGAGTTAGGTTTTCAGGAGTTACAGAATGTTCTTTATGAACAAATATGATGACCATTTATGTTCCGGTTCTTGTATTTTAGCAAACCTGGAGTTAGTTCATAGAATCAGTTAAAATTTCTTACAGGAAAGCTTTGCTTTTTGTGGCAACATTTTTATAGCTTGTGTGAGTTCCTTTTTTATTTAATGATTTGAAAACAGTATTTTTGCACAGTTGTGACTGTGTGTGATGACATCCCTGTAACCAAAGTGTGTGCATTTATTGTTTTCCCTCATACTGTGCATTTAAAATGTCCAAATGCAAACCTCTGTGGCTTCCTCTCAGGGGACCCGGCAGCACAGCATGCCGCCTGTGACCCGCCTGCCTCCAGTGTGAGCTGTGGCCTGGAGCAGGCTCCCGCCTGCGAAGTGCTGTGTCGGGCACTGCGGGGTCTCCTCCCTCATGTTCTCAGGTGGGGGATTATGTTATGAAAACTAACCATGTGACGATCACTCTACCTTAGCAGAAAGACTGTGTATGTTTTATGTCACCCTGTACAGAAAATAAAGTGGAAATTATGAATATTTTGATGGGTCTTTCCTATGTAAAATTTACACAAATCAAGAGTAGCTTCCTTTCCTTTAAGGAGTTCCCATTAAGGTTTAAGGCAATGGATATTAATATTCTCAAGGCTCTTTGAATATCTATCCAAACAGGAGTTGGGCTATCTCAAAACCTCCACCAGTTGGAAACGCAGGGCACTCTGGCAGATCTGCCAGCAGAGGGTTTATGAGGAAACCGTGGTTCCAGCCTGTAGGTGCAGTCCCTGAGTTCGCATGGTGTTGTCCCTTCTGGCCACCCCTGGCAAGGACTCTTACTGGCATCCCTTAGGCTACAGTCACCTGCCAGGTGCAAAGAGGATGGGTTTCTAGAAGACTGTTAGGTGGGGGGGTGAGGAACACTGAAGCCCCTCAAGTCTGTTCACAGTGTGGGTATTCATGTCACTCTGCAGGATGTCTTATGGGGCAGCACGTCCCTGGGGCAGGTTGAGCCACAGGCCACTCGGGACTCAAGTTCTGGGGAGGAGGATGCGGTTGGGGGCAGGGGCTAGTGCAGGCCAGCTCCTCCCCTCAGAGTATAGTGGTCAGGTCCATCAGTATATTCACAACTTAAATAAAAGTAATTCAAAGCAAATTTTAAAAAATGAATGGTAGAACAGGCTGTTCCAGTCTAGGCATTCTGAGAAGTTGATCATTCTAGTTCAGTTCTCATTCAGATGTTTCTTCTCAGAATCCTTTCCTAATGGAAGCCACCATGGTGGTTTAAAAACCTAGTTTTGCCAGCTATGGTAAGGGTCCCTGTACAGATTGGCAGAGGTAAGCAGGTGGTTTCTGGGGCTCAACTAGGATGTTATGCCAGGTGGCCCTTCTAAGCCATGTTTATAACCTGCTTGGTTATTTATGGCCACCTTGGTACAAGTGAACAAATGGCCCTTTCTTTGTACGAGTGCCCCAGGCTTCATATTCCCCACCGAAACAATATTGTTACTTCAAGTAACACGAACACCACCAAGTTTAGTTAAGAGACAAACACTCATTTGGTCTCAAAAAATTTCCCTGGTGCAGCAATGTATAAAATTGAATAGGTTAGAATTAAAACTTACTCTCAAATTTGTTGGTTTGGATTATCACCTATAGTAAAACCACATTTCTATTTAAGTCAATTAATATAAAGATCTTCTCCACCCACCATGACCACAACATGGCTTTCTTCAAATTCTGTACAACAAATTTTGGTAAAATCAAAGGTGGCAGAGTGCTTTGGACTTTGTGCTGTGAGCATTTCCCACAAAATGTTTGGAAGGCACTAAATCACCCTGTCGCCTTTCATGATGCTGTGGGAGGAGCAGCACCGGCACTCTGGGCACCTTCTGATCATGCTTTTGGGACCGACATACTCAGAGGGCAGCCTTGCTTTCTCTCAGCAAGACTGCACTTGGATTAAGAGGAATCATGACACCTCACAAATCCCTCTGTGCTGGGTCTTCTGCAGGGTTTTTGCATTTCTCTGCTCTCAGGCACAGCCTTACCTTCCTGGTAAGGAGAAAAATGGGTCTAGTTGAAGACACGGCCGTGACGGAGATTGTCACATCACACTGAAAAGGCCTCCAGGCTTTCACATCTAGAGTCAATATGCGGTCCAGTTACATAGACAATCCTAGGACTACAGACCTCGATTTTACATTTCATTGCCCATGAAATGGAAGAGAATTATACTTGTTCCAGTTAAGAATCTTATTTCTACAGAGCCTAGACTCTAACAGTGGAAATAAACTTGAGACTTGCAAAACTTTTTAGAAAGAAAACATTTATTAACACATTAAACAATTTTTTGTAGAATTTCTAAAGAAATGAATTCAAGACAAAAATTCTTCCAGTAGGTAACAAAATAATCTATTATTTAAATTCCTTCCATTAAGATGACTTTATTCCATGAAACAATACATCAGCTGGGCAGGCTCATTCTCTTATCAAAAGTAAAATGCTTGTGTGATAGTTTCGCTGTTGCTGTTCTGTAAACACAACCAGGATACGCTGTCATCACTGAAAATTCAGTACTGCCATCTTCAAGAGCAAGTGTGAAACATGTTATCAGCACCTAAAACATCTAGAGTGGCTTTAGTATTTACTTAACATGTTACAAGTTAGAACAAAAAATAACCATTTAGGGAGAGTCTTCCCACATTAGTTTCTGGCATAGTACAGCTGTGTCTTCATCCTGGAACTTAGGATAAAGTACCTTTCTCTTAGAAAGTGAACATGTTTTCACAGCAAGTTTAATAAATTAAAACATAAGGAAAAGAGCAACTAGCGAACAAAAGAATTCTTCGGGGTCCTCTCTTTAAATTATTAGGTTTAGGGTTACATGTGAGTCAAAGCACTTAGCATGCAGCAACATACCCAAGCCACTGGAACCAAGAATCGGGCTTAGCAAATACAGCAGAATTAACTTCACTGCAAATTCATTTTAAGCAGAAGGCCAGCGTGAGCCAGCCACAGGAGCACTGAAGGCAAAGTTCCTGGTTCACAATCCACTCTTAAGGCATAATCAAAGACGAGTTCCAAGCCCTTTGGTCCCTTCTGCTTATGTGCGTACATGTTCCCAAGGAAACAATTGTGTGGGAATTACTTTCCTGTTTCAAGCTCTTGATACGTAAATGAAAAATTCTGTGTTTCTGAAAATCCCAGAGTAAGTTAGGAAAACCTAGCCAAAAATACTAACTCTGTTCTAAGATTTGCCAGATCACCTCACTGCTACTTGTGAAAAAAAAGACTCCACAGTGTTTCAAGTGTTCTAAAGCCTCTTACTTCACTTTTCACACCTCTGCAAAAAACTACTACACCATTCACTGCTAGAATCTTTGGTAGGACAGCTTTTACCCAATCAGACTTTAGGAATGAAACCCATCAGCCACACTTCATTTCAGCAGTTACTCTATAGCCAACTTCCTAGCTGCGAATGTGCCGTGAGTACAGATTATAGGAAGCCATTTTTCAAGTGTTCGATTTGTCATTCCTTTTTTAGTGCCTACAGACAGGAGGTGGAGAATGAATGCAACCATCCATTTCTTCAGTCCCAACTCAAGGGTCCCCGAGCAAATCGGACTTGCTTTAGTTCAACAGCAAAGAGCTGAAAATACATGGTCCCAGTTTTATTTCAGCTTGGTAGAAAAATAGCTTAAAATTATCAGGGAACTAAACCCACACAGAGGGGTAAGGCAGGCTGAGAGACCAGGGAGATCACTAACAGTAACTTCATGAGCTGGCCAGGGCTCTGTATCCTACAGTTCCATAGTTGTCCATACTTCCTACACATCAGGACAAGCGTTATGCATACAACCTGCACCAGGACCCAGTGAGGTCACATTAACTGCCTTGTTTGTCGATCAAGCATAGCTGAGATCATGCAGACTGGTATTTTTAAGGGGAAGCTCTAAAAATGCTTTGATAAAGACGTGCAAGTTAGCAGAGATTCAGGAAAATGTGCAGAAGGTATTCTTGCCCACTCTGCCCACAGACAGTTCTTCGTCCTAGCCCCTGACATGAACCTGTATACAGCAATCACACATGTGGAGATGCAGCATAGGATCTGCCCGGCAGGCAATGAAGCTCTCATTCCATGTTGGTCAGCGGGTGAAGCTGATGTGTGGACATCGCATCTGCCTGTGGAGTCAGCTCGCTGAGCTCACTGATGGTGGTGGCCAGCAGCGTGTCCTGAGACACCACGCAATCGTCTGACTTGCAGGCTGTGTCTGCAGAACTGTTCTCGTGCACCGTGGGTACGCTGCCTTGGACTGTGGCAAGGTCGTGAAAATGGCCATTTTCTGCAAAAGACAGCAATTTATCCGAAAGTTTGGATGGCGTATATTCTTCATCCGGCTGCTCAGTCTTGTGCATGTCATCATTCTTGGGTGAGCCATCTACAATAACAAGGAAAGACTTCCATGGAGTATTCTTATCATGTATCTACAAATCAAACACAAAACAGAAGTCACAACGTGTCCCTGAACAAGTACATCTTTTAAAACAATGGTCTCTTTTCAACTTCAATTTAGTTTCCACCGTGGCAAAATACCCTTTCACTAATGGCCAAGTATCTCTCTACCACCACTGTCACTGTTAAGAAGCACTTGTCATAGCCGGTGCTCTTGGGGCCCTGAGACTCGGTTCTTTGTTCACACTGTGAATGTGCAGGCAGAGAAAGCCTGAAAAGGAAAGGCCCACTGTCTTCTTCTACGACCACCTTACGGAATGATGGCCGGCATTTCTGTCTAGAGTTACGTGTACCTGGGGACCAGCGATCTGTCATGCAGAAGCCGCACTGCTGCTTACCGAGGTATGCCGCCGGAGGGTGGACTTGTCAGTGAATGTCCGCCCGCACGCGTTACACATGAATGGCTTCTCCCCCGTGTGGATGCGATGGTGACGCTGCAGAGCATTGAGCTGCGTGAACTGCTTCCCACACTGGTCACAGCAATAAGGACGTTCCCCTGAGATGGGAAGAGAAGAAAGCCACTGGTTGATCTCTCCAGCCTACTGTGTTGAATTCCGATATGCTCCGGAATCATGCTGCTGGGAGACCCCTGGAAAGCAGCAGCAGGAAGGCTACACTGGGAAAGACTCGAGAGTCAACTGACAGGTACAACTCTATCCCTATGATACCAGGAGTTTATGGTCTACACCCAAAAAGGGGCAAAGCCAAAAGCTGGTACTGTATCTACAGAACTTCACTTGTTTTCCACAGTAACGGAATATAAAATTCCAAGTCCCATAATAACTGAATTTGTGTGTGTGTACACTAATATATCTAGACAATTACCCTGAATTCTATTCTGAAAGTGTTAAAATGTCCAGATATCCACATGCACATCCAAACACTCCTACCTTTCCAGTTTGGAAGAGCCAGAAACTAGAAACTTAGAAATTTAAAAATGCTATTATGACACATAAAACAATGCTAAATTCCAAATAGTTTTCTAGTAAAGCTAAAATTTTTGGGACATTATCCTTGCCTCACTGAACTCCTTTCCCTGGCAACATGCCAGCCATACCTGTATGGACTTTAATGTGCTGGTAGAGTGAATTCCGCTGGGCAAAAGTCCTGAAACAAACTTCACATTTAAAGGGTTTGGATCCAGTATGGATTCTATTGTGATGTTTTAAATACTCCTTAGAAGCAAAACTCTTGCCACATGTTTCACACATGAAAGGTCTTTCACCTACATGAAAAGATGAGACAGAAAGTTACAAATGAAAAAAAAAAAAAAAGTTACAAATGCTACAGGCACCAGAACACTCGACGAGCCGGCCCACACTCTAAAACATGTATGAACTCACAAGTGCCATGCTGGGCAGCACGTGACATCTTCAAGTTGAAACTGTCCTAAAACATCTATTCATGTAAGATGCCTGCTACTTCCTGCAAGTTCAGGTAAAATATCCTCGGGAATCCCAAGACGGGTTCCACTAGCCTAGACTTAGATCGTTAATCAGCCCACATTTTGGAAACATAGTCATTCCAAACAAGAAATTAATCTTACAGCTTGTTTGGGGGGGAATTGTTGGATTTTTCAAAGCAGCACTCATGTGGCACTTTATCGGGACTAAAGTCTCCCCTGAGAGGAGAGGAAGTTTACATGGACGTATGCATGGCTACTCTCGGGCAGCAACTCCAACCAACCTGGTCTGGGTTACAGAACAGGAGAAAAATGTTTTTTAATCCCACAAATCAGACTCATCTGATTATTAGGTGTGCCCCTGACTTTACAAACATCAAAATAAAAATACTGGCTTTAACAGACCCTGAATACATTAATATTTTCATCAACAGACGCGTTCTCACTTAATGCTTCAGTGTGACCTGACCTCATCTCCACCCCCAATCTTCCATTAGGCACCAATTCTCATTTTAGAGTCTCGGTAATTCCCATCATTAAATGCCTCAGCTCTGCCTCACCTGCATTTGAACTTGAGGCTGATATGGCAGTCTTTAGAGACAAAAATTTTTAAATGCAAGCAAGAAAGAACTGGGTTAGTATGGTAACAGCAGTGTACAACAGTTAGATTCTGCATCCTATACAACAAGGTTCTGAACCTCAGGACTGCTGTGCTCAATCTGAGTAAAGTCAACTTCAATTTTCTCCCTCACATAATAAAATCACATCACAAAATTTTGAAAAATAAAAATGAGATAATCCCACCACCTAATACATTATATAGCAATTTATTTTCATCTAGTCTTTTATGTGCAGGTTTTCAACGTAATTGGAATTAGCTGTATGCACAATTGTACATTTTCCAGTCTAATATCCAAGCACGGGTGTTTTTCATAACGTTCAGAGCCCTGGGAGTGGCCCCATCGGGTGCCGGGAAGGGATAGATTTACCAATTTACTGAATCGCTTCCTTGTGGTTGGACAATCAGGCTGTTTCCAATGCTCTGTTATTAGGAAGAGCAAGAAGGGGGATGACAGCATATAGCTTTTCCCATATTTTGAACAATTTCTTTAAGACAGATTCCTGGAAATGGAATTTGGGGCTAAAACAGTAGGAACTGTTTTGTACCTCTTGATACGTAAGACTCCCATGCCAGCTCCTACTGCTCAGTGTACACAGGCTGCCGCCACGAGCATGCCAGCACCGGAGCCATGGGCATATGTGAGTTATTTGTTTTTGCTCACTTACAAGATGGAAAAGCTATATCACGGCCTTAGCCTGCACCACTTTGGTAGATGCCAACTTCTAAATTAAATGGCAGTTTCTTCTACAGCTAGAAAGACATTCAATCACAACAGCATTGAGTATTTACCTGTGTGACACCTTTTATGATAAATCAGCATGTGGTTCTGAGTGAATCTTGCACCACATTCATCACAGACAAAAGGTTTTTCCCCTGTATGAATTCTGAAAGTACAACATTCAGATGATAACTTAGGATGTATCTCAAAGCTCACTTTGCAATACAATTTCCACTCTAGCCTGCAAAGATGATTATTTCAAGAGACCAAATGAGAATAGCTGAAGGAGAAGTACACAGGCCCACGACCTCCATCCCCAAGTCCATTTCTGCTGGAGGCCAGCTGGCTGCCAGGCTTCCCCAGGGGACGCTGCATGGCCCGGGCCGGCAGACACTCACCTTTACTCCCTCTCTTCACCACTGAATAGTACCATGCAGTATTTGCAAAGCTTCCTCATCAGAGTAATCGACCACAGACACCTTGGGGACTACGGCTGACCAAGCACCATGTGATCAAAAATGTTACCGTCAATTCCTAAGACGACATGACCAGTCCAGAAAGAACGGTTCTCAAAATGCTGAAGAAAGCTGGTTTCTGAGGAACGTGCATCAGCATTTGAGTTTCACAACCAGTATAAAGCAGCCATCAACCATGACTCACTGCGCATTTCCTACGTCAAGGTTTTAACTGATCACAGAGGAAAAAGATAATGAACACCATGCTACCACCCCAAAGATGCCCAGCCTGATGACGGCAGGTCTAGAAAAGAGGAGAAACTGCTTCTCTGGATTTCAAGCATAAACAGTCAGCACTGGAAGAAAACCTATTTAAAAACTGGTATACTCCACCTACAGTTCAAAAATTGTGAACAGAAAATACTGTCCTGATTCTGGAGGTTAGACTAACCAATGACACTTTCCAAGCCCCGAGAACGAATACCTAAGACCAGAGGAGTGTCCTAAAGCCCTAAGCATCCTCTCACTGAGGTCTTTAATAGGACCATGGGACCCAGCTGGTCACAGGCCCAAGTTCTAAATGAAGAGTCAGGAAAAGAGGAATGAAGGTCATTAGCCCAACTGGGCCTCAAGTATAAGCAGGGCAGGCACCTTAAGCTCCAGTGGCTACTCTGGCAACAGGAAAGCCTGGCCTGCAATGGCCATGCAACAAGACTGGCGGGGCCTGGGTTCTGTGTCCAGGCTTCTGCGCTGGCACTGGGCACAGGGTGAGGGGGACAGCCATCACCCTGGGGCCTGCAGGAAGGCTGAGTGAAGAAGAGACACCTCTACCCAGGAAGAGAATTCACAGACGTCCCAAAGTAGCCCCCCAATTTCTAGAGGGCACAAATTAAGAAGCAGAACATCTGCAGACACAGGCACGCCGGTCAAACCCTAGAACGACCTCGATCTCTCCCCACCCCCATCCCCAGAACACAAATGGGCCGCATGGCGGGCAAAGAGCACCCTCGCAGTGCCTCTGGCCGGCGGCCCCAGCCCTACCTCATGTGGGTCTTCAGCGCCGAGGGCTGCGAGAACTTGGCCTCGCACTCGGTGCAGCCATACGGCTTGTGGCCCGTGTGCGTCCGCTCGTGCAGCCGCAGTGCCGTCTTGGAGCTCAGGCCCTTGCCGCACTGCTGGCACTGGTGCCGCTCGCCGCCACCCTCGTGCACCTGCACCACGTGCCGCTTAACGTCCTTCTTCCGCTTGAACTTCTTGCCGCACAGCTCACACGGGAAGTGGCGCTCGCTGCTGTGCACGTGGCGCTGGTGGCTCTTGAGGTTGCAGCGGTTGGCAAAGGTTTGGCCGCACGTGTCGCAGCGATGAACCACCTCGGTGGCCACCCCATGGTGGTGCCGGATGTGTTTCAAGAAGCTCTTCTCATACAGAAAGGCTTTTTCACAGATAGTGCACTTGAAGTTGCTCTTCCTCTTCTCACCCTCCTCCTCCTCGTCATCATCGTCCTCCCTGCGGCCTGTGTCCTCCCTGCTGCCTGCTTTTGGCAGCTCCTGGGCCAACTCCACCCCCACGCCACCCTCCTCATGCTTTGTGACGGGCTCCACCTCTGCTCCCATGGCCTCCGGGTTGGGGTCCTGGGGGCCGTGGTAGTCCCCCATATCGTCCTCAGCACTTTTCTGCTGCTCCCGCAGCCTTCTTGTGTATTTCTTTTTAGGGATTTCCACAAACACCTTTCTTCCAGCCAGCCTTCCACTGGCCCTTCTGATTTTCGGGTAGGGAGGCTTGATTGCATCTTTTTTCTTGTCAGGTTTCTCCTTGGACTTCTTGGGGGGCATATCTGGCAACACGCCATTGCTGATTGTCTCCACTAGGGGATCTGAGGAATCCCCAAGGCCGTTAGGGAGAGGACTGTCCCTGGGGGGACTTGCCCTGGGGTCAGGAGCAACAGCGGCTTGGGAGCCACTGCTCCCTTCGGCCTCCTGAGACTCAGAGAAGTTCTGCAACTCCAGGAGTACAGACTCTAACATCTGTTTCTTCAATTGAAAACAAGTCTCTGATAAGTCCAGACATTTTAGTTTCTCAGCCATTTCCAGCATTCGCTGTACCCGATCTTCTTCTACCTGTACCTTTGCAGTGTACACAAACTCGAGAAATGAGGCAAAGTCAACAACTTGCACTTCATTTAGGTAGACGTTAGTCCTCGTACCATCTACAGTCTTCTCGTTAAGGAACATCTCCTTAAAGAACTTGCTGGTGGCTGCCAACACCGCCTTATGAGCCATGAACTCTTCGCGGACGCCCTGGTACTCCACGCTGACAGTCACATCACACAGGTGGCCAAGAAGGCGTAGTTGATGCATTTCATGCAGAAGGTTGAACGGTGAGGATTTGGATTCCAGCAGAACTGCACCACTTTCCATGTTTCTTCTTTCGAATAACAGCTCTGAAAACAGAAACAAGACTTATTCATGCCTGAGCAAACACAGAAGTGACAGGATTAAAAATTAGGATTATTTCAGTTCTCTAAAGGATATCAACTGATTAACAACCAAAACCTAGCTTTCCTCATCTAAAGAGAAAAATCACACTACTTCTTAGTGGGTTCTAAAGTGAAGTCCTAATGCACCCTCATAAGATAATATTTGCACAAAAAAAAAATATAACTACTATTTCTCCCAATGATAAACATAATTAACCGAAGTCATGCTTAATGAAATATATTACAGCAGTAATCCGCTTATCTAGGTCATTTTCTAACTTGCTTACAGACACAGACCTCAAAACCGTAATAGAATTTACAGCAACAATAATGTCTAGCCCTTTGACCAGGAAATCAAATAATTAAAACAAAACACGTGGCCACCAAACCTTAGAGGATCATGTCTGCCTCTGAAAACAAACAACTTTGGGCGTCTGGGTGGCTCCGTTGGTTGACTGTCTTCGGCTCGGGTCATGATCCCAGGGTCCTGGGATGGAGTCCTGCATCGGAGTCTGCTTCTCCCTCTCCCTCTGCCCCTTCCCATGCTGGTGCGCTCTCTCTCTCTCTCATAAAGAAAGAAAATTAAAATAAAATAAAATAAGAAAGAAAACAACCAACTTGGGAGCCTGGGTGTCTCAGTTGGTTAAGTGCCTGCCTTCAACTCAGGTCATGATCCCAGAGTCCTGGGATCTCGCCCTGCATCCTGCTCCTCTTTCAGTGGGGAGCCTGCTTCTCCCTCTGCCTGCTGCTCCCCCTGCTTGTGCACATGCATACCCTCTCTCTCTCTCTGACAAATAAATAAAATCTTAAAAAAAGAAAACAAGCAACTAAATAAATAACTACTTTCCGTGAGGAAAACTTGATGAAAAAATAGTCCATAATCCATGGTCATTTCCAGCACCCCTGAACACCTCATAATTGAATTATTGTTACTCTATGAGAATAATTTCACAAGCTGTGAGACCTTGAGCAAGTAACTTAATTTCTCTGAACCATAGTCTGGTCCTCTGTAGAAAACTGCCAGAGCCCATGAGGTTCCAGTGAGTACAAACATGTCAAGGGCTTACAGCCTCACCTGAGGCTTGTCAGCTACTTGCTACTGGGTTCCCATACACCAGGCCTAGGTGCTATTATCACTATTACCATCCCCATTTTACAGAAGAGGAACTAACAAGATAAAGTGGTTGGGCTGGGGCTTGAGCCTGCGCCTGGTGGGACTCTGGACTCACCCTGAAACTGCTCAGCATGCCCCTCACCTCAGCAGTGCCAAATGCAAAGAGCTGCTTTTCCTCCCTAGATCTTTCCATGACTGTGGAAACTGCCGATTTCACTCCCCACTCCAAGGTCTCCTTCCCCTGGCTTCCGTGGCCCCTCACACCAGCATGGGTCACTTCTGCTTTACTGGAGCTACTCTCTCCTCAGACTCCCTATGTGCTTTCTCAAGATTCACCCCAACCTTGTGCTCTAGAATCTACTCTCCTTTTCCCAGTACATTTTGGTTCCTAAATCTCCACCCCCTGTCCAAAGTACCAGTCCTCCTTCTATCCCCCTTCAGCCAGATCTTAGATGTTGCCTCAGACTCCGCACCTCTAGGGCAGAACTTGTCTTCACCTTCCCTGGAAACCAGCCTCACCTCTAACCAGTTCTCCAGTCTCACCAGTGATACTGTTTCCAGTATGTGGGGCTACAGTTAGCTTCCTACAACCACCAGCCACCCCAAAACATGAAAAGAGGCTGCCCTCTGAGAGTTCACCTGTAACAAGAACATCCAGGAGGCCTGAACAGTCACCTGAAGAAGACTCCACAGTCAACTGAAAACACCCACCAAGCCGAGATGGGTGGGCACGGGAGGGGCGGTACACTATACTAGCCAAGGACCGTCCTGATTCCAGCCCCAGCCTCAGAGAAATGGCTGCAGAGGGCTCTCTCAACCTGATGCCCATCCTCACCAGTAACCCTCCACTTCCCCAAACTTCTGCCAATCGGACCCTCAAGCAGACGTGTGAACCTACAAGCGGCCTAATAGCGATTTCTGAGTCAATCAATAAAGTGGTTTCTGAACACGATTTCCCATCCTGTCTGAGCACAGGATTGGAAGGCAGTGATCATGGCGACAGGAATCCTCTGGCCTGGGTGACAGCTTCATCTCCCACTGTAATTGGCTGGCGCCCGGCCGCACCTCCGTCCCCGAGCATCTCCCTCTCGCCGGCAGTTCTCCGCGGCTCCTCCGCACTAAGGTGGGTGCGGCGCTCCCTCCCGGCCGCGTCCGGGTCAGCTTCTCGCTCCGACGGCGCACGCCCCCGCCCCCTCGGCCCCTCGGCCCCGCACACTTCCAAGGGACACACGCCCCCTCTGCAAACGGATCCGGTGCCTGCTGGGCCGCGGGCATCCACCGCGCCCGCGTGATCGGGCCTGGACCTCCGACCCCAGGCCGCCCCTGGCTCCTGCGCCCCTGAGGCCCGCCGCTTCTTCGGGAGGGCACGCGCGGCCGGCCCGCTCGCAAAGCCCGGACACGTCGGGAGGCAGCGGCTGGGGCGAAAAGCCCCCAACAGCCCGTGTGCCGCACACTCACCTCTCAGCCGGCGTCGCCGCCGCCGCCGCCGCTACGGTGCGTCGGCCGGACCAGGCCCCCGGGGACCCACGGCCGGCTGGGCGGGGCGGGACAACAGCGCGGGCGCCGCCGATTGGCCGCCGCGGGGCCCGCCCCGCCCCAGACGGCCTCGCCCCCTCCGGTGTCTAGGGGTGGGCGCTGCGCGCGCACGTCAGACTGCGGAGGCCGTTTGGGCAGAGTTACGTGATTCGACAGACGCTTGGGGCCCGTGTCCACGCAGGATTGCGTCACCAGCCGCGAGTCAAGGTCTGCGCCTGCGCAGAAGATGGCGAAGGCGGCTCCGCGTCGGTACTTGGCGCGGCGGGGGCGGAGCCGCGCCGGCCCCAGAAGGTCACGTGAGCGGGGGAGGGGTGCGCGGTCGCTTTCGGGTCCGTCTCCGGTTGCTGACCCGTAGCGCTTGTAGTCCGAGTGCTACACTTACTCCAGGGCGTTGTCCGCCACTCGAAGGGGAGGGTCTACGACGCCGGCCGGCACCAGGAAGAAGCGGGCGTCCTGGGACTGGCCGGTGGTGGACAAAGCGCTTCCACGTGCTGCAGGACGGAGTTGGCGAGGGGCGGGGTACTCGGCGGGCATTCTTCCCGCAGGGTCGCCGCCTGGGTTGGCCCCCGCTAAGAGCGCGGAGACCACACCTCACACCTGGCTTCAGCGCGCGGTGTAGGGTCCCGGGAGTCTGCATCCACGCACGTGGTTTGAGTGGTCATTGTGGAGCTCCCCAAAGACCCAGCCGCCCTTCGGTGGAAAGAATCTTACAGCCCAAAACCTTGCTGCTTCCACGCATTCTTGTGCACTCTTAATCAAAATCCCGCTCTGGAAGACTTGCCAGTTCTCAGTTAATCGGCCCCTGGCTTCCTGCTGCGAGCCAATTGCTAAAGATTTTGTGAGATCCTGTTGCTCACAGCGGCCAGCCTTGCACTGGGCGGTGTCTTACCCTCAGGGTGTGTCAATAATGTGTGGGACTATAAAACGCAGATTAAAAATAAGACGCTTAATTCTTCCTATTGAAAATATTTTCCTCTCCTTTTTGAGCATATAGTTTAGAAAAGTGATCGTTTTAAGTATTCTCTCTTTGAAATGTACCTAATTCCTTTTGAAGATTAGCTAGGCCCTGGGTCAGCTTTACGACCTAGAACCTAGAAAAGCCTCGCTCAAGGGCTCCCGGAGCCATCTGTTCGCAGTGTAAACATCCAGAGAGAAAGCGCCCAATCTCCCAGTTTCCTAGGAGACTAACTTTAATGGGCGCCTTGTTCCAAAGTTGCACAACTAACTCCTGTCATAAAGGTATGAGAAGTGTGTTTTTACTCTGGATAAACCAAGTAGATGATCTAGACAGTCATCCCACTTACCAGGTAGAAAGGATGAACTATGTGTGATCAGTAGTACTGTCTAGTCCTCTTACTGGAGGACTAGTTTTTACTGTTTACATCGAGGCAGATTGCACCTGGTTAGCTTACATGAAAAGGGTGAGATTTCTTTCTGTCTTTGTCAATTGCCTGTGATGCAAATCACATTCTGGTTTAAGGCTTATTCAATAATACAAGTGTTTTCTTTACTACCTGTATAGAGATTTGGGAGAAGATTTTATTTTCATTTTATCTCCTCAACAGGAGGCAGCTTCCCATACATAGTAGGTACTCAATATTTGAAGAGTGAAAGAGAGGCATCTTTGCTTAGGCACACTCTTTCTATTTGCAGTCCATGATTCCAGGAAATTGGTATGAACACAGTTTTCACTTGTGGCCCCAGGTCCAGAATAATTTTTTATTTTATGATTTTGTTTTGCATTACTAAAAGGTGATTTGCTTTCTAACTTTAATCTTCAGTGCCTGTTGGCCATTTGTATATCTCCTTTAGAAAAATTTTTATTCATTCAGATCCTCTATTTTTTTAGTTATTGTTCTTTTTATTATTGAGTTGTAAGAGTTCTTTTTATATTCTAGATGAAAGTCCCTTATCAGATATATTTTGTAAGTATTTCTTTTTACTTTCTGGATAGTATCTTTTGAAGCACATGGGTTTTTAACTTTTATGGACTCCAATCTATTTTTTTCTTTCTTGCTTTTGGAAACTGTTGCCTAATCCAAGGTCATGATGATTTATCCCTGCTTTCCTCTAAAAGTTTTGTAGTTTTAGCTCTTATATTTAAATTTGATACATTTTTTTAAAGACTTTTTTTTTTTTTTTTTTTTGTCAGAGAGAGAGAGCACAAGCAGGCAGAGTGGCAGGCAGAGGCAGAGGGAGAAGTAGGCTCCTCGCTGATCAAGGAGCCCGATGTGGGACTCGATCCCAGCACCCTGGGATCATGACCTGAGCTGAAGGCAGCCACTTAACCAACTGAGCCACCCAGACGTCCCTAAATTTGATACATTTTGAGTTAACTTTTGTGTACATAGAGGTAGAGGTCTTGCTTAATTCTAATTGCAGGTGATGATCCAGTTGTCCCAACATTTGTTGGAAAGACTGTTCTTCCCCCACTAAACTGTCTGGCCTTCCTGTCAAAAATCATTTGACTGTGAATGCCACCATTTACTTCTGGACTCTGTTCAGTTGATCCACGGGACTGTCCTCAGTACCACACTGTCTCAGTTAGTGTGTATGTTTTCCTTTTTCATGGAGAAGTTTTAAAATTTCTGACCTGTCAGTCTTTTCTCTTGGGTTTCTTCTGCTGATTTTAAGCTCAGGAAACACTTCTAAATATAAAGTAGGGACAATAGGAAGAACAAAGGTGCAGAGATGATCCCCCGAGCACTTACAGTGTCCAGAGCAGGCTGCAGATGTGGCTCTGAGACTCCTGGTGGCCAAAAAGAAAAAGGCCATAAAGCTTTGTCTACCAGAAAGAACAATGCAAATTTAGTTTGCTCAGAGGAAGTTTTACGTACATTGTGGGAAATATATGTCCTAAAGAGCATTCTTAAGATAAACTGACCTCCATGTTCTTCTCCATCATCATTTTCATCTTTTCTCTCTTCTTCAAATTTGCATTAAATGAATTTGCTCCCTCCCCTTCACAGTCAGCAGATTCCCTGTGATTGGCTTCTGCTGAGGATCCAGGGTCTGATGCTGCCCTTGTGTTCCTCCAGGTACAACTGTTTCATAATCTCTTGCCCCGGATCAGCTGGTGAGTGGGACCACCGCCTAGCACAGTGGCTACGGTTTTTGTCTTGTCTGGATTCATGTATTTTTCTGTAGAAAAACAAGATGTAACTGCAGTGGATAAACGCTCATTTACATGAACTGAGCAACTATAAGAAATAAGGTAAACATTAGAATGAGATGTAATTCACAGCTCACATCCCCTATATGGGGATGAAGACTCAAGGGGGAAAGAGGCTGATGAGAGACCCTTGGGTTTATTAAATTAAACCATTGGGTTTATTTATTAAATTAATTAAATTAATTTAATTTATTAAATCAAATCAGATTAAAAAAATACCTCTCCTTAACCACGGGTTTTGAGGCAAACAGCTCACCCAGTCTGTCAGTGCATGCCTCTCTAAGAGCCCCTGGACAGGTGGAGGCCTTGGGAACATATCTCATCTCCGGTGAAGGTGGTACTTTATTTCATCGTGGTGTTGGACACACTAAAGGAATGTGCCATCTCTTTAGTGGGTTAGTGGTGCCAGCTCCTTGGTAGCTAATGTCCAAACATGGCAGTTCCTTGGGGGAGAGCCTAAAACCTGCAGAAATGGGCAAGAAAGTGGCACATGTCATTCAGAGACCTCCTGGGTGTAGAGCAGTGGCTCTGGGGTGGGCACAGGACAGGTTGCTGGAGTGGCTGCACATCTGTCTCGACCTGGGTGGTGGTTACAAGGGGGTCTGTTACTAAGCTTAATATTTGTTTTGTGTAGTTTTCTGTATCTGTGTCTTATTTTTCAGTAAAAAGAAAGTAAAAGGAGATAAAGAAAACATGCTTCTTCCTTTCTACCATGGAACATGTGCTCAGCGAGTGTGCATGCTCCATTGTTGATGGCAGACATGTGGCTAAATAGCCACTTCTCTACTTGATCTTTTGTTTCCCACACTGTAGTTATGGGGTCACTCAGATCACAAACAGGGTCTCTTCAGTTACACTGTAACCCCACTTTGTTCCTGCTAGCGAAGCAAAAAGAACGGTATGTGTCACCTTGAATTGCTGACCCTGCCAGGAGCCAAAGATCTTTCCCAAGTTACGCTATAGAAACATGATTTGAAAAATTCCAGCAACAGAGCCAACTATGTAATAACTTGACAAGCCTCCTGCTAACAAACCCTTAGAAATGGTAGCTTAAATATAGCAACTGTCATTTGAATTCATGGCCAAGTTTGCAAGAAATCTGGAAAATCTCTGGGGTCCAGAAATAAAAAGGGAGCTCAACATGAAGCCTGTTGGTGAGTGAGCTGTACTGCCCTGGAAGGGACTGTGGGTCTGGTCTTGATAATAGAGCTAGGAGTCTGTATTTACACACACACACACACACACACACACACACACACACACACACACACACACAGAGTCTGAAAGTAAGAACAGTGAGACCTTGCATAAAGCTGAGACTCACAGAGCTGAGAACCACACCCTCAATGAAACAGTAGTTTAGAAGAAAACAAAATCTATCAACACAGAGAATCAAGTAGCTATTGAGTTTACCCTGAGCTAGGGGTGTAAAAGGCTCCCCTGAAGGTTTGTAACTATGGGTCTCCCTCCACACATGGAGTTGTGGTTCAAGTTATGCCCCTGAGACCTAGGAACCCACTAGCTTGGAAATTAACAGAAAGCCTGGTCTCTGGCCAGAAACATCCCAGGAGCACCTGTAGACACAAATGCAAAACTGCTCTAGAGGGAGGGGCAAGGGAGCAAGCTTCCTGAGCAAGTGGACGCCAGTGGTGGAACAGACGGCAGGTTGGACCTGTAACAACTTCAGTAGGACTCTCGGATTCCACCATAAATAAGATCACATTGTTTAAAACAAAAGGAGGACTTAAATATGTTAGAATAAGATAAAGGGCAAGCAGATATGAAAAGAGGACTAAATAAAACTTCTGAAAGTTAAAGTATACTCACTGAAATCAAAAGCTGCGTTGAGGTAAGCAGTAGGTTTGGTACAGCTGAAGAATTACTGGGCTGAAAACAGACCTGAGGATATTACCAAGAATTCAGTGGAGACACAGGATGGGACATAAGAAAGAGAGGTTAAGGAAGATGGAGAAAAGAATAATAAAGTCTAATATATACCCAATAGGACTTGAAGAAGGAAGAAAGACTGAGAGGCAAGGGTCAAAGAGATATTGGCTGATAATTTTCCAGAACTAAATAAAGAAATTCTCAGGTTTGAGAAGGATGGATAAAAATAAATTCATATCTAGACACAATATAATGAAACTGCAGAACAAGAGAACCAAAGAGATCTTAGAATTATCCAGAGACAGACCAGAGAGAACTGAGTAAAATTCTCTAAGATCATAAAAGGAAGCACATGATCTCTGCACAAGATTCATGCAGAGGGCCTCCAGATCAAGGTAAGGAGAGAGGCACCCATAAATTCAGCAGCAGAAATGCTGAAGAGCAAGTAGCAGCCTTCTTTATGGAAATGATAAAGGATAAATTCCACAGAAAAACAAAATTCTCCATTCAAGAATTGAGATTTTTCTTCCCCTCAATTTTTCTAGTCTCTGGTCTTATTCCATGTGTGAGAGTTAATTTCGTTCCAACTTCACTGGCCTAAGGGAGGCTCTGTTAGCTGGTAAAATAGTATTTCTGCATGTGTCTGCAGAGGTAGGAGAAATTATCATTTGGTTCAGTAGATTGAATAAAGAAGATCCACCTTCACCAATGTGGGCAGCATCATTCAATCCATTGGGGGCCCAAATGGAAGAAAAAGGCAAAGCAAGGGCCAATTCTCTCTCTTCTTGAGCCAAGACGTCCATCTTCTGCTCTCGGAGCTCGAAGCTCTTAGTTCTTGGGCCTTTGGACTCCAGCATGTACACCATTGGTCTCTGCCCTCAGACTGAATGACTCCCTGGCTTTCCTGTTTCCCACCTTGCAGCCAGCAGAGTGTGGGGCTTCTTGCCATCCAGAGCTGCATGACCCAATTCCTGTCATGAATCTACTCTTATTTATCTCAATATATCTCAATTTATCTCAATATATCCAGCTACTGTTTCTCTGAAGAACATGGACCAGGGCAAGTCCACCGTTCCATATCCTCTAACCACCTTGACCTTGAGTGGTTCCCCTTGTCCCCCCCTCCTCCCTTTAACTCTGTCATTTTCTGGACCTATCTGAAAATTCTTGGCACTAAGATATACTCTCAGGACAGAAAACCTATTAAATCGTGGTCTCAATTAATTCTCCAAAGTTCTCAAACCACTACTTCTTGAAATATGTGTCACGTTTTCTCATATGAGTCCTTTACACTGCATTCAAATTTATACTTGAAAGAGGTTTCCTTTTTAATGAATCTACATTACAACGTAAAAAAATTCTTACAGTTTTTATTAAAATTGGATTTTATATTTTTATGTATTTTATATTTTTGATTATCTTCAAATGAATGTCTCGTGCAAGTTCAACTTATAAGGTTCAGTTTCTTCATTAGATGATAATTCATTCACTTGCCTACTGTAAGTTTCAAAACAAGAGTCTAACCCGCAGGTTCTAAAATCAAATTATAAGTCTCAGCTCTCTAGTGATGAAGCAAATGTTTCTATCTGCCATTTAAACGTCTTATCTCTTTTGCTGGTTCTTCACTAAGCAATTCCAATAGTAAGTCAAAGTGATTAGAAGTTTAAACCCTGACAAAACCTGCCGTAACTTACTGTGAATGCAGACTCTCTCTCTCTCTCTCTCTCTCTCTCTCTCTCTCTCTCTCTCACACACACACACACACACACACACACAAAGTGTTGCAGGCAGCTCCCTACAGAACCCGCACAGCTCTCTGCAGCATCCGCATTCATGGGGCTTCCCCTAGTGTGGGTTCCACTGTGCCTGGCACAATGCACTTTGTGACAGAAGGGACAAGCCTGGAGGATATCCTCTTTCTGGGCCCCCAGAGGACAAGACGCTCTCCTGAGACTCGTCAGAGGGCACTGGGATGAGGGCTGCTCTCCAGGCAGTTGGAGGACATTGATCTCACCTGTAGTCATTCAGTCGTTCAGGACTGCCCACGGATCTCCAGGCCCTGGGGTCTGAATGAGTGAAGCCTTGACTGCATGGGCCTCCCCAGCAAGGCCTGGCAGCTCCCTCACCACCTCGGTAGCAGCCCCCACCTGCTGGGCTCCCTTCCATTGCCCACAGGGCACATCTAGTTTCCAGGCTCCTCTCGCCATGCCCTTTGCATCTGGGCACTCTAGTTGCCCACCTGCTGACAAGGCTCTGTGCACACATGTGCTACAATTTTCTCTTGGTGGGAAACATCTACTTTTCCCATCCCTGGCCCCCAGACCTTGAGGCCCCACCATTCACACAGCTGGTGTTCTGTGATGTTCCTCCATACCTTCCATTTGCTTTCATTTCTTCACAAATCCTGGCACTCGGATCTCTCAGCTTTCTCTCTTTCAGTGCAATTTTTCTGGTTCAGTTTGTGCCGTGTAAACAAATTGCAGAAATGAGGCAAATTCCTCAATGCAAATGTCATCTAAAGCAATCTATCTCTTAATGTCTGGCGTCTCATTTCTGAGACAGTCCTTGAAGCAGCTGCTTGAAACAACTAAGATACTCAGTGGACCAGAATGTCTTCCAGGGTCCCCGGATGAGCAGGGTGAGGCATCACAGCCCACAATCCCACGGATCCCACGATTGGCCCAGCCCGTAGCAGTGAGCAGGACACTCGGAGGATTCAGTCAGCACCTTGACGGGCTGCTGCTGCTTCTTCATCTATCTGGTCAGAGAGGAAAAACAAATAAGCAGAACCGGAGCAATTGAGTACAATGTTAATGACCATCATTTAGCTCTTTTTGTTCAGGGATGAATTACAGCATGAAAAGGACTCGCCTTTGTGAAAGCGCTGTGCCGTGGTGGAAGGGCACCTGGGGTCAGTGAGCCTGGAAGCTGTGTGGCCCGGGATGATGGCTCAGCTTGCTTAGGCCACAGGCTCTTCCTCAATGCAGGGCAGATTCTTCCGGACCCTCCCCAAGCCACCTGCACACACCTGCTTTCACTGGACGTGGACAGGAGTCAGTGACCTCAGGGAAGTGGATTAGCCGCTGTGCACAGTGAACACCCAACAGCGACAAAGCAATTCCACCGACTGTCCCCGCTGTACTTTCTAGCTTCTGATTTGGACAAACCTATGTATAGTCTCTGCTATCTTTGTTCCAGCTAAAACAAAAACAAAAACAAAAAAACATATGGCTGAACTCTGATTATTCCAGAACATCTCTGCCCTCCTCCCACACCTGTTGGCTCCTCTTCCTCCCACCCACACGCAGCCCTGGTGTTCACCCAGAAGTGGATCCCACAGTCGCTCCCCTTCCTCAGGAGGGTTTCCTGATTCCATCTCAGTTCCTACAGGATGGGGTTTATCCCTAGCTATGCGTGCTAAGAATTTGGCCTTTCTGTAATCCAGGACTGCTCCTGCTCCTACCTGACCCAGGACTTTCCCTTCCTCCTGCACACACAGGTCCCCTCCCTCAACCTCCCCCAAAACTGGTCCTAATTCTCAAGTTAGTAATAATGAAAATAATACCAAAATGCATTTCATGCTTACAGTGGGTGAGCCACCATGCCAAGTACATTGCTGGCATTACTCAGTTCTCACAAAACTATGAAGGGGTAGTATTTTTAGCCCTTTTTGCAAATGAGGGAACTGTGGCACAAAGAGGATAAGGATCTGAAGGGCCAGAGCCAGGATTTGATCCACAGAGCCAGGAAGCTCCAGAGTGCAAGCTCTGCTCAGACCATAAGGCTTCCCAGCTCCAGTAAAAATCCAAAGGGAGCTGGAGAGGGTGCAATTAAATAGCCTCTGAAAAGTGCCACGTCTTCGGTTTGCATGAATCCAAAACTGAACGCTGAGAAGTGTGGTTTGTGCAAGAGCCCAGGAACTCAGCCCTTCTCTGGCCGTATCACCACCATCTCTCACCTCTACACTCCTGGGCACTGAGGCCAGGGTTCCAGTCTGGCAGTGGCCACACAGCCGCATAGCACAGGTCACTTGTACGTCCTGGCCTGATCTTCCCTCTTCCCCCACTTAGTTCCCACATATCCCTTCAGCCTCCATTCAGTTGTCTCCTCCCCAGGAAAGCCAAGCGCCCTGACCATGACAGACCCCCATTCCATAGGCTCACAATTCCAGGTACCACTCAATAGTCACACACATGACAAGTGTGATGTAATACTCATTTGGTGATCGTTGGATTACAATCTTTCTCCCCTGACTAGGCTGTGGGGTTTATGAGCACAGAATGGTGAATCCCTAGCAGCCAGCTCTGCATCCTAGCACTTAAGTCTTTGCTAAATTAATGAATGAGTGAGTGAATAAATCAAGGAATGGCCACTCATTTTTCTCTTGCACAGGGCCCCCAGGCTGCCGGCTGCCTCCAGTGTCATCGGTTACCGGGAAACTTCACAGCAGGTGCCGTGCAGCTTCCCAGCCTTTTCTATCCTCCATATCCTCCTCATTCTTTTCCCAATGGCTGGTCTGCCTGATTGACAGACTTGACTCTCAGTGCTGTCCTGGACATGGTGATGTGGGAAATGGATATTGTCGTATGCCCTAAAGAAGCCAAACTGGAGAAAACTACACAATTTCAGTTGACTATTTCCTGCTTCTCCTGGCTGAATTCAGTTCCGATGCACTGAACAAGCAGAAAGAAACACTATCACGCAGCTTCACTTCATTTCCCTAACGCCAGAGAAATGCATTCAATGAACCTATGTGGGAGGCTGTTGAGGTTCTCTGGAGCCCCAGTGGCAGAAGGGGTTTCCTCGACCTTTGCTGAGGACTACTCCATACTCCATACGGTAGCAGTGCTCCTGTCACTTGGGATTCAGGTTATGACCACAGATCAGAGTTTCTAGCATTCTAAACCAGCTGATATCTGCAGAATGCCTAAGTGGCGGCCACATAGTGTGTCTATCATGAGCACTTCTCTAAATTGATGCACAATCCTGGCAGAATCTAATTGAAAGTTATGGATCTCCTTTCTGGAAAAAAAGCAACCATATACATGTAAGTCATTTTGCACATAGTTTCAAAGTCTTCACAGGCCTCCAGAGGCCGATCTGCTAAAGGAAAAGGAGGACCAGTTCTCAGGCTATCTGCCTTTTCAGCAGATATTAATTTGTAAGTTATTTTTTAAGTGTTTAAACGTTAAGAGAGTTATATGTCTAGGCCAAAGTTCACTCCTCCTTAAAGTTAGCCTCAGCTCACTTCCAAATGTCCTTCCATCCTCTCGGCTTGCACCAATGACAGTCACACCAGACCTCATCTCCACTGGACTCTGGGGTGGAGACCACTGACGTATTCTCTCAGAGCATGCTAGTTGGTGGCAAAGCTGATCCCACAGAGGGACATAGTTTCTACACAGGGATCCGTAAAGATCTCTAAGATGTAGTTTATTGAAGGTTTTTGGTTTGATCTCCTTGATGGCTTTGACTGGAATTGGAGCTGTGCAGGTTGCTGGTTTCAGCTGGTCTAAGCTGATCTCACACAGGCTCACGAGATTCTTCCTGTGCTCGCCGAGAACAGCAAGGTGTTGGCAGCACAGTCCCAGTTTTGCCAGCAATAGCTGCGTGACTTCCAGCTCACCACAGGCATTAAGAAAAACAGGTGACAGAAGCCCTTAGCACTAAAGGTGAAGGAGCTGGGGAAAGGTCATTTACCTTTTAAAACACTTTATCTTTAAGGCACTGCTCCTTGAAGATCTTCGTAAATCATTTTACAATGCTTCTGGACTGCATCTTTCTTTTTTATTGTAAGGAAATATATATAACATCAACTTCACCAATAGAACCAAGTTTAAGTGTGCACTTTGGGGCATTAAGTACGTTCACAGTATTCCACAGCCATCACCACCATCCATCTTCAGAACTTTCTCAGCATTCCAAACTGAAATTCTGTACCCATTAACAATAACTCCCCAGTCTGCCTCCCCCAGGCACTGGCGACCACCATTCTATTTTCTGTCTCTATGAATCTGACCACTCTAGGAACCTCATCTAAGTGGAAGTATACAAACTATGGCCTTTGGAGTCTGGCTTATTTCACTTAGCACAAGTTCATCCGTGTCATAACATCTGTCAAAATTTCATTATCTTTTAAGTGTGAATAATATTCCATTGTATGTATATACTGGTCTTGTTTATCCATTTATCTATTGATAGATATTTGAGTTGTTTCCATCTTTTCGCTATTGTGGATGTACTGCTATAAATATTGGTGTGCAGGTATCTGAGTCCCTGTTTTCAGTTCTTTCAGGTATATATTTAGAAGCAGTATTGCCGGATCATATGGTAATTCTGTGTTTCTAATTTCTCTATAGCCTCAACAACGGACTGAAGCATTTTTAAGCAAGAGATTTTTACACATCATAATCTTTTCAGTATGATATTCTCAATAGTTTTATCAAAACTCTCAATACTCTTAGTTAAAAAAATAGTTCTTAGTGTACAGAATTTGAGCCCAAATAAAATGTCTCCAAGAAAAGCCCATCTGATAATTCATGACAGGAGATGGGAAACATACTAATAAATGACACTTTATTTTGAAAAGAGTTCAGGTTCCATTAAGAGTTAAAAATGCATATATCTTTTCATCATGAGCATCACATTCAGATAAATATAATCCAGCCATCATATTTACATAAATTTAATCTGGCTTTTAAATCAACTTTGCTTCAACATGGAATGTCAAAAAGGGTGATGCACCACTTTTCATAGAACAATTTCAAATAAAACCTTGTTGTAACACTACTGCTATCTTACTTTATCACTATCAAGAATTCTATGTATTTAAAACACCACATGAAGTATTTAGAATGTGCTAGAAGTCTAAGTAGACCTAAAAACAACATATGTGGACAAGAGCAGCTAGGATTCTGTGTTCCACACAAGTTAGTTAGCATTCACTACCGGAAAGACTTCTTCAGTTGGGTGTCATAATAGCTTTAGTGCTTGACCAAGTGAAGAAACCAGATATGATTATCATAAATTTTATATTCAGTTCCCTTTAGAAATGCCACATAATTAGGTTCAAAGGTAGAAATTATGTCAAAATTCTTTACAGAACTTTTGAAAATCAGTAAGAAAAAAAACACCAACAGCCCAATACAGAATTAGCAAAGAACACAGACAATTCGCACATAGGTGTACAAATAGCAGAGATATCGCTGACAAATGGAATAGTATAAAAACAATGACAGACCAATATCTAGATAAATTGGCC
This sequence comes from Potos flavus, assembly GCA_028534135.1. NCBI lineage: Eukaryota > Metazoa > Chordata > Mammalia > Carnivora > Procyonidae > Potos > Potos flavus. The sequence continues at coordinate 80,022,209 of CM052885.1, forward strand.
GAAAGTTAAACACAACGTTTGATGCAGCACAAGTATGCATGGGGAATGCAATCTCAGGGTCGGTTAGGGAAAAAAAAAAATCTATCTATCTATCCACGGAACTGTCCTTACCCGTTAGCTATCCTGAAGAAATACAAGGGAGTGAACAATTTTCACGTAAGGGCATTCACTGGAGTGCATTTATATTGCTAAAAATTTAGAAACAAACTACTTACCCATAAGGAGAGGACTGAATAATTTACAATATATCTATGCATTGGTTTATTATGCAGTCATTGAAGTAATGTTTACAATTATTTACAGGAACTAGTGGTAATTATTATACCATGTGCACATTTATAAAGTTGTATACTGTAAATAGAATTTTGTCAGTCATACTTCCAATAAACCTGGAAAACCTTAAAGAAATGCTCACTATATCATAATAAGTAAAGAAGATTACACTTTCTCTTAAGAAATGATCTAAGAACAGATCTATAAAACTAAACGAGAGGGCGCTGTACCTAACTCTACACGGCACTGGGGCCAGTGGAGATGCGCGCGACCGCCCCGCCCAGTCCCCGCCTACCGCGACATCGCCCAGCCACTCCCCTGGTGTCACCCGAGTCCGCCCAGCAGGCCAGGCCACGCCCCTCACAGACTCCCGGGAGCATCGCGGAGGCGAGGGCCAGGCGGCTCACCGCCCATTGGCTGTCGGGGCGTCCGCCCCGCCCACCCCGCCGAGACCTCTCCTTTTCAGGGCTTCTCGGAGGGCAGGAGGCGGAACTGGGGCGCTGAGTCACGGGGGGCGCGCCGCCGCCGGTGTCCGCTGTCAGGCAGTCTTCCAGTTCTTCCTCGGTGGTCCCAGGATGATGATGTTGGCGCCATCCTTGAGACCCGGGAAGTCCCGCTAAGGTGCGGGAGCTCTGGGTTCAGAGGGCGCTGCGGGCAAGGGCTCCAGTTTGTAGGGGCCTCCCAGTGCCAGAGAGGAGAGAGTAGGCCCGTCAGGGGTCGACGCCGCGGCAACCCAGAGCCCGGCGGGATGTCGGGTCTCGGGAAGGAACGACGGCGCCGCCTAGTGGGTGATTTTCTTAACGTTTGGATTCCCAGGCTCCAAAAGACCAAGTAGTAGGTTATATTCCTGTAGATCAAATGAAGCATATTTGCACAGCTTGGGGGTCAGTCAAGAGTTTGAGTTTTAGCACTCGCCTTAGGTTTGGGCAGGTCATTAGAACTTTAAGTTATTTCTCATAAGGTTAATTGGTGACTTTTAAATTTTTTAAGTGTGTATTTTTTTGGGAGACCCCAATATATTTCAGTGAAACATCTACCTAGAGACTTCATTGCTCCAGGTCAGGCTCGGGTTGGCTGCTCTGTGGGGAGAAGTGAGGCCTCTCATCCTGGATACCTGCAACTTGAATGCTCTTTACAGCTGCCTACGAAAACACTCCTAATTCTTAAATGAGATTTTAATTGAAAAAGCAAAACATGCACACTATAAATATGGAGAGTCTGAGAGAATATACAACACCAAATGCCTTGTCCCCACATTAAGACCCTAGAATCCAAACCCTAAGGACAGCTATCGTTAAGTTTTTGCCAATCCTTCCAGAAAGCCCACGCATACAGAGCAAGCCTAAAAGGAATCTCATTTTTTTAAACGTGAAAATCAGTTTTCTCAACTGTAAAATGAGGTTGGAAATAGTGTAAAACACCTCGGATAGTTCTTGGAATGTTGATTGCACTGCCTGTGATAACTATTGTTAATATTCTACAAAGATTTAAAATTTTTATCTCCAAGATTTCATGTTATTCATATCATGTACAGGTCTGCCTCTTATTTTCAAGGCTGCACAATAATCCATTCTGTGGGAATATAATAATTTGCTGAATCTCTTAGTGTTGGACATTTGAGATGCTTTCACTATTCTCACAAAGACTGCTATAATGAGTTATCTTGTATAAAGATGTGGTGTGTGTTTATGGCCATCTGCAAAATATTATACAGTTGACCTCGAACAACAGGGAGTTAGAGGCACTGACCACTCTATTGTCAAAAATCCATGTACAACTTTTAACTCCCCCTAAACTTAACTATTAATAGCCTACTGTTGTCCAGAAGCCTTACTGATAACATAATTAACACATATTTTATATGTATTATATACTATATTCTTTCAAGAGAGTAAGCTAGAGAAAAGAAAAACGTTAAGAAAATCATAAGAGAGAATGCATTTACAGTCCTGTAATGTAAAAAATCCATGTTTAAGTGGACGTACATGGTTCAAACCCATGTTATCTGTACATAGAAATGGAACTACAAGGATAAGAGAGTGGGTTTTAAATGTCACTTGCCCTCAGAAGAGCCTACACCAATCAACATCCCCCAAAACTGAACAGGAATGTTCCTTTCCCTGGACCCTAACCAACATGGGGTACAGCAAAATGTTTTGGTCTATTATCACTATGATGAATGAAAAGTAGTAGTGATTCATGTCAGTTGGACAATTTTACTGAAAGTTGCTGAATGGCCCATCACACTGTCTTAGGTGTTAAAAAAGATTAATTGAGGGGCACCTGGGTGGCTCAGTCAGTTAAGTGACTGACTCTTGGTTTTGGCTCAGGTCATGAACTCATTGGTTTTGAGCATGAGCCTGGCTTCTGCCCCTCCAACCACTCAAACTCTGTCCATCTTTCTCTAAAATAAGTAAGTCTTAAAAAAAAAAAAAAAGATTAATTGACTTCCAAAAGACCTGGAGGTGGTGCACATGGGCTTTGTGGTTGGATTAGTTCTGTGGTGCATCAAAGCCACCATCCACCCAATTTCCTTTTCCCTCTGCTCCTCAGTTGTTTGCTTGGCCCATGTCCCTGAACCTGCTACTCTTGCCATAGCAACAGGATTATTCTGACTGCCTGAGACCCATTAGGAAGTTTACCCAGAGACAAGCAGGGGTCCAATCCCTTAAAAATCTGTTACAGGGGGATTCCAGGGAAATGGCCACAACATCTGATACAGCAACATGTAATTTAAAAATGAGCTTAGGGGTGCCTGGGCAGCACAGTCAGTTAAGCATCCAGTCCAACTCTTGGTTTCAGCTCAGGTCATGATCTCAGGGTTGTTAGATTGAGCCCCACGTTGGGCTCCGAGCTCAGTGTGGTGTCTGCCTGAGATTCTCCTTCTCCCTCTGCCCCTCCCGCTTGTGTTCACTCACTCTCTCTCTCTCTAAAATAAATAAATAAATCTTTAAAAAATTTAAAAATAAAAAATGAGGTTGGAATGTTTTGTCTGATCTTAATAGGTCATCTGTATTTCTATGATCAGCATGCATGAATCTTTTTACAAGTTTTCCATTTTGCTAAGCCTTTTAGTGATTTATAGAAATTATCTTTAAATTGTTAAGAAAATATCATTGTCCTGTGACAGATATTTTCCCCAATTTATTGGCATCTTTTAGGTTCTGACATTGGTACCTCCTTAAATTTTGCACCTTAGGCACCTCATCTTACCCAGACCCAGCCTTCTATCTACAGGACAGAGGAACTTCCTGCAGCTTTTTGTTTGCTCTTTACAAAGGAGACGTGCCAGAATTAGGCCAGGTTGTGGAGGAGGCAAGGCTGGTTTTTAAGGTCAACCAATGCAGCATCCAATCTCTGATCTTTCCCCCAAGACACCAGAGCTACATGCTCTGAAAGCAGCTCCTACCAGACTGCCCTTCCGAGTCTGAGAGAATCAACATATTTTTAAGTGATTATTGGGGGAATTTAGGATTCCCTAGTCCTGTTGCCCTGTAAAGTCTTAGCTGCAGGGTCAGACTTCTAAAGGAAGCCCTTCCCATTCTGCACTGCGCCCCCCCACCGCTGTGCGTTAGGAGTGGGCCTAGATTGTACTGATCATTGGCCTCAAATCTTCACCCCACATATGCCCACCCTCTTTCCCATGCGTTTCTGCTTTTTCCCTAAGAGGTAGTGTCTATTTCCAAATCTGTTGACCTCGAACTCAGCCATATGACTTGATTGAGCCAATGGAGTGTGCAGAAGTCACAGCGTGCCAGTTCCAAGCCTTGGCTTCAAGGGGCCAGGCCTGTTCCTGCTTGAACTCTTGCACCTCTGCCATCACCATGAGACCACCCCTGGGAAAGCCTATTGATCCCGGCAGGAAGATGAGGACATATGGATCAGAGATTTGCCAGCTAAGGTGAACCAGCTCAGCCCAGGCTAGAAGAGCACCCCCGCCCCCCGCCCCCATAACTTGCAAACTCCAATGAGATCAGCTATGCCTCAGCCTTGTGTCACCTGAACGAAGTAAAAGCTTCTGCTGTGTGCTGCTGAGGTCTGGGGAATGTTTGTTACCCAGCATTATTGAAACCATAAGTAACTCACACAGAACCCTACAGAAATCTGTGCAGTCTTCTTCCTACTGTATTTACATATTGATCCCCCACTTCAGTCAATAAACTGCTAGCACACAGAGATCTCACTTTGGGGACATACTTATTTCCAAAGACTAGCACAATGCACAGACACCATCTTAGCCAAATTCACAAACACTTATTCTGACCTGTGTTAGAATCTTAATAGTCTTTATAAGCTTATATTTTGTTTTTAGTAAAGAACGGGATGTTTTAAAATATTGCTCTGCTGCTTTGTTGAAAAAGTGCTGAAAACATTGTTTACTCTTAACAGTGGGGGCAAAAATTCTTTGCCTGGTCGTTCTTAATTTCAGAAATGGGAACAAGTTAGGGATGACAACCTGGACTCATCTGTGCAGGTCTCTGGCATTCTGCAGGACCCCCAAAGACCCCTCTCTGGCTGTTCTTGCCCCCTACCCTGGGGAATGGGAGAAGTTTCTGCTCCTGAAGCAACTGCTTGCCGGGAGACTCTTAAGGGTCCTGTGGTCCTGCAAGCTGCATTTTGGGGACAAAATGCTGGTCACAAGTGGGCTCATTTGACCCTATCTGCCACTTCAAGGCAGATCTTCCACGAGAATTCCCGTCCACAAAGTCTTAAAAGTCCACTGTGGGCTTTTAAGACACCAGAGGCTGAGTTCTGTCTGTGCCTGGCCCTCCTCCTGGCCTGTTCTTTCCTCCGGCAGGAGTGGGGGGAATCCCTGGTTGAAAGAAGAGGAGGAGAGCTTCCCTGAGGGTGGTCCAGGCCATGCCCCCCCCGTGTGGACCAGCAGCTTGCAGTCCAGGTGGGCACTGCCCCATCACCGCTGGCGGGGTTGGAGGAATAATGGAGCTGGCTGACCTGGGTCTGGCAACAGGCAGCCAGTGTCTCTGTGCTCAGACTTGGGCTCTGAGCATGAGGTGGGCATGGCCCCGGAGCACCCTGGCATCTGTCAGGCAGGATTCCCGTGCCAACGACTCCCTCTGTGAGTATTGCGCGCCTGCCATGTGAACAAAACACTTGACAAGTCCTTGGTCAGTGAAGTCAAGGTCTGGCCTGGGCAACCAGGGCACTGACAAATAAGAACATTAAATATATAAAGGCTAAAATGTGATGCCTACAGAGTCGCGGAGTCGGGGGCAGGGCAGTCTGAGGCTTGTGGCTCAAGATAGGTCTCAGGAAGATGAAAAAAAACTCTAGGGGGTGCAGGTGCAAACTGGGGACTCCTGGGAAAGATCTTCAGGCAGGAGAAACAGCCAGTGCAAAGACCCGGCACCAGAGGGAGGGTGCAGGAATGGCATGGGGTGGACCCCTAGGCCCCGCCAGCGCCCCCTAGCCCCAGTCCAAGGGCCCAGCTCATGGTTGGTCCAGAGAACCGCTGCTCTCGAAGTGCTCTAGAGTGCATGTGGAAATAGGGATTAGTCTTTGAAGACTCATGCTGATTCCCAGGGTTGTGGCTCCTGATGTCCCGAAATGGGAGCACTTCCGTGGCTGCCTTGTTCAGTGTCCAAGATTATGGCCTCTTCATTGTGTTTCAAGAAATGCCATGAGCTGGCGTGCTCGACTACCACCAAGTGTTGATGTTTACTACACCAACATGGATGAAGAGAGAGACCAGCTGGCCATACATGGAGGGTGCCACACTGATGTGAGATGAATGGCCCATCTCTGGACAGAAGTCCCGGGGCGAGTTTTTCAGCTCTGTGCCTTCCTGTCATTCCATGTCAGCACAGTCCACTGCCAGCCCATGAAGCCCCCAGAAGCAGATGCCCAGATGAGTGTCCTCATTGTGATCTACAGGACAGTGAAGTTTGAGGGCCGCCCACAGTGCAACTCCCACCAGACCTTTGTTTTGAAACCACTCGCCTGGTCACCACCCACAGATAGGTTTCACAGGGCTGCTAGGGGTGGAGAGGGGCTTGCCCTCCATAGGGGGATGCCCTCCACATGGTCTATAATGTGGAGGCAGGCCCCACCTCCCTTGTGGTGGACGGCGCTCCTGGAGCCCTGTTCTCTACTGAGGTTCACACCTTGCATATGAGCAGCCTATCCGCTGAGTAATCGGCAGTTTTCTATAAGCTATTTTTTTCCCTTGCCCTATAAAAGGACCTAGTTATGAAATCCTGAAATATAAAAATGCAATGGCAATGTTGCCAAGTTAGTGCGGCTGGGATTGGAGGTGGGGGGTGGTTGGAGGAGTGCGGGGGGAAGGTTCACCCATGGCAGCTGGCCCCCACATGCTCAGCAGTTCACCCATATGGATGGCATTCCTCAGTGAAACAGCTCATCCTCAGACTACAGCAAAGTGTCAGGCACATACTCTAGCCTTTCCACTCCCACCTGACCCTGTCAGGAGAAATAACGTTCTAGAATTGGATCGCCTTATGCACTTTGTGCTAGTCAGTGAAAAGAAGCCGACTGATCACCTGACTCATTTCCCTCTCCCAACTGGGAGGTGACAAATAAACAGTAATGGTAAAGCCCCAAGCAGGATGGCAGCAGAGCACAGGCAGGGAGCTGAGGTCTTTCCACCCTGCCTCCATGGAACCTTGATTGCCAGGAGAAATTCTCTCCTTAGGGGATGGAAGTGGGGTTTCTGCATTTCCTCCTGTGCTCCACAAGGACTGTGGAACCCCATCTGGTTCTGAGACATATTCCAGTTAAGGAGCTCCCTGCCCCTCTGGACACTCAGGCCCCAGTGGTGGTGACATTCTTTCCACATTTCTGGGTTTCCCAGCTACCTGGGAATGTCTCTAGATCAGCAATTCTGCTTCCACTGTACTATCCAATACAGATGGAACCAACCATATGTAGCTATTCAGATTTAAATTAATTAAAATAAAAACCCAGTTCCTCAGTCATATGAGTCACATTTTAAGTGCTCAGGAATCCCAGGTGGCTGGTGAGACATGTCTGCCCGTGAGGGCTCTGTTGGAAAGCCTGATGACCTCCTGTTCTCAGCACCGCTGGCCGCAGTTCCCACAACTCCCCTCCTTCCCTATTTCCAGAGACCACAGTGTGGTTTAGAGTTCACTGGTCTGCAGCATAAATTGGGCTAAGAGCAGGGTGACCAATTAGTCCTAGTTTTTCTAGTGCTTTATTTATCTTAGCACTGAAAGCCCACCTCCAGGAGCCCCCTTCTGGGCAAACTGGGTGATCAGTCTACCTGGCTAAGACCCACAGAACAAATAACGTCTGATAGGGCTGTTTGTGGGGTGGGGCCAGAGTGCAGCTCATGCTGCCACACATGGTCCCTTCAGTGGGGACACCTTCCCCATCATCCTGATGACACGGTATGCTCACTCTTAGATGAAACATTACTGCATTCACCTTAATTCCACCTCCCTCCGCAAAGCCTCAAGTGTGAGTAGAAGGCTCTGTGCCTTGTCCCTTCCCTCAGCTGGGTCAGCCACCATCTTGGAGAAGGCAGAGGTGCCCCTCTGGCCACTTGTGCCCACCTGTCACTCCTGGGTTTCCTAAGCATAAGCCTTTGGAGGTGAATGTTCTGGTAAGAGGAGTTTGTGTTCTCTGAACTTGTGATTTTTTTCCTCTCTGAGGGTACTTGAGGGGGTTTTCTGAGGCCCCCCACATCACTGAGGTGTTCTGGCCTTGGAAAACAGACTTTTTGTACTGGGGGCTCAGGCCTCCCTAGCAACTCTGAGGAACCCTGAGGGCCACCTCCACATTCCTGTTGGCTTTTCCCAGATGCTCTCCAGCCTGCGCTCCCTGCTCAGGCCCATGTCTCAGCCTGGAAAACTGACCCAGGCTTGCTCCTGTGTACAGGCTTACCCCAGTGCAGCAGCCGCTGCCCATCCTCCTACCCTGTCCTCTCAGTCCTGCTGGCTCTCCACCCAGTCCCCAAGGTTCAGACCTCTTTGCTCCATGTCAGAGGGAAGTTAAGACCCTTCACAACTTAGGCTTACCTAACCCAGCCATCCCAGGTGGATGCCACAGCACCGGCCTCTAGGTTGCTTCAGGCTGTGTCCAGTAGGGTCTCATAGACCCCCGACTATCCATGTCAAGCTAGTCAGACCTTGTCGAAGCCCTTTCTTTCTGGGCTAGAGGCAAGGGAAGTGGCATTTACCACACTTCCCTGTTGAGGGGCCTTGGAGCTGGGGTGGGGGGACAACTTTCTCTCAGGAAACCTCTCCCCAAAATGCTTAACTCCCCTCCCCCAACTCTCTTCACCCTCACTCTCCCATCTTATGAAGAAATCAACACTTGCACCCCAATAGTCCATGTTGGCGAGCACTAGGGTCTGGGGTTTTCTGGCTGTTGCCAGTCTGATTGGATGGGAGATGGTAACTCCTGCCATCACTGAGGTGGTTGCTAAACAGGGAGGGGGATGGAAATTGTTAGTTTATGCATCTTCCTTCCTTCCTCCCTTTCTCCCTCCCTCCTACCACTCTTCCATATATATATTTTGCCTGTCCTTTTCTTGTGCCATTGTTCTTTTCTTATTGATATTTTTCCCTTACTGATTTGAGAGTTCTTTATATAGTAAGGAAATACTATGTCTGTCCTTCTTTGTATGTACTTTTCTCCAGTTTGTTACTGATGAGTACATTTGGCTGCATATACAAAGGCCCCCAAACAACAGTGGCTTCAAGATGAAAGTGCATTTCTTATTTCCCCTGAGAGCCAAGGGAGGTCATCCAAGGCTGGTGAGGGACTCCATGAGGTTGACAGGGACCCCAGGATCTGCTTTCCATTCCTCCACCACTTGCATGTGGCCAAATAAGCCTCATGGCCCAACAGAGCTTCTAGTACATCAACTGTCATACCTGCTTTCCAAATGGCAGGGTAGAGGAAGATTGGGTGGGAGGAAAGAAAGATTGGCTGCCCCAGTCTTTCACGGAGACTTCCCTGAAGTGTCTCATAACCCTTCCTCATATACCTCACTGGCCCCATCGGGTCTCAGAGCACACTGTGTAGTCTAGGGAAGGCTGGTCTTTCACCTGAGTGCTTTCCCAAGTAAACCCACTCTCCGTTGTTCCTGGAGGGGAGGACAGGAGGCCACCAGAGGTGCCTTCAGGTGCTCTTCAGAATGCCATCTAGATTTTTAATTTCCCAAACCTGTTGTCCCACAGGAACACCCACAGCTGCTGTCTTGAAGCTTTTCAGGCCAATGTGATTCAGACTCTAGAGATTTCATGCCAAGCTCTCTGATGGCCTGATGGGACTCACACCCTCTATCCAAGGCTGAGGTGACAGGTGGCATCCTACCTCACCCCTTAAGGATGAGGGCTTTCACATTTGAAGTCCAGCATCTCCCTCCACACCAGTCTGCCTAATCCTCCCAGCCCACTCCACTGGCCTTCCTATGGGACAGGGCTCCAGGGTCTCACAATTCCACATCGTGGTTTGGGACCTCACTTCCAATCTCACAAGTATTTCACCAGCATCTCAGCTGAACTGCTTGTCCCTGCTTGCTAGGAATGTATCTACAGGATTGATTTGACCGCTCTTCATATGTGGCTTTGAAACTGAATTTATTTACCATTTTAATGTCTTGCCTCCCGATTAGACTGTGAACTGAATTCCTGAGGGCACCTGGGTCTAGTTTGGTTCCCCAGGACACTATGACAGAGCCATTCCCCCACAACACACTCACTGTCTGCCCTTGTTGCAAATCTTTTTCCTTACTTGGGATTAGGTTTTGCTATGGCAAGTGAGACATGCCCCAAACCAATAATGTCTTACAGATAAAATTTCTCTCATTTAAAAAGAAATCTAAAGGTAGGTGAACTAGGTCCATTTGGATGGCTCCACATAGTCATCAAGGATCCAGGCTTCTTCCAACTTAACAGAATCCTACCTCTAGGGTACAGCTCCCTCCATAGCCCAGAATGAGCCAGAGCCAGTGGTCAGGCCATCGTAACTGCTCTCTAGGAAGCAGGACAGAGGAAGGAAGGGTCTACCAACAAGCAAATTCCCACAAGTCCCACCCTTCTGCTTCTCCATCATTGGCCAGAACTTAAGTCATTATGTCAAATCCTCTTTTTGGTGGGTACTTTGTCCCGCTCACTGTTGGGCTTCAGAAATTAGGTAAGGTGAGGGGCATGAGGAGGAAACTGCCCTCTGTGCCACCATACACATCAGTATTCTTCTCCTTCTCAAAAGTTCCCATTCCAATATCCTAGCCCACAAACCTATCTCAAACCCAGCACTCTTGTCAAAGAAAATGTAACTGGGGAAGCCATGTGGCCATGAGATCTCATTTATTGGTCAAAGGATGATGGAACCTTCTAGTCCTATTCTTTTTTTACATTGGGAAAACACAATTAGAGTCGATCTTCAGGGTCAATAAAACTAGCTACCTCTCTTTTTAATTTTTTTTATTTTTTTTTAAAACTAGCTTCCTCTTAAAAGCAGTTCTCACCTCCTCTTTACAAGACTAGTAATACAGCTACTTCATTTATAAGCAGTTATTAACTAATTTTTTAGTATTTCACTAAAGAATTTAATTTCAGGTACTTTGTAAAAGCTTCTGCCTTTAACCCTTTTTTGCCTCCTCCCTCCTCAAAACTTGGACACATCAAGCAAGGGAAAAGAAGCAACATTTGTATTGTTTTATTTGTCAGAATTTCCAGAACCAGGGTCTCTACTGGACAAATAGAAAAATAGAAAAGTTGACTACTTTGAAAAGGCATCTATGACAAACAAGAACACACTCAGAAAGGGGCTCACAAGACTCCAGCAAATGCAGAGTTAAGCCAGGGCAGCGTGGCCTAGAACAAGAGAAAGGAACTTGTGTCCTCACATTTTGAGATCTGCATTTCCCTACAGAGCTGGGCTACAACAGGCCTTTCCTGGCCCCACTAGCTGGCCCAGTCCTGGAACCGGAAGCAGTCACTTGCTATTTTCCACACCGTATTGCTGGGTGAGGCCTGGGCAGTCAGGATGAAGTTTTGGTTAAAGTCCCGTTGTTTGTTGCCTTCAAACTTCACTGTTCCACAGATCACAACAAGGACTGTGGTCTGGCTTGGGGTGGCTTCATCATGGACAGGCTGGCAGTCTACCACGTTGATTTGGAACTCACTGGAAGGCAACATTTCAAAAAACTCACTCAAGGACTCTTGTCCTGAAACAGCATTTCCGTTCCATACCAGGGTGGCCGTGCCCATGTACAGGCGGGACAGCAGGCGCCGCCGCTTGTCCATGGTGGTGTAGTACACATTCACAAACTCCTCAGCAGCTCTGCAGGCCTGATCCACATAGGTCTTGAAGTCCACTGATGCCATCTCTGGCCCTGCTGAAGGAGGCCCGGTGCTCCTGCACCTTAGGGAGTGGGGGCTGTGGAGCAGGAAGGTTGAAGAGAACTCATGTGAATGCCCAAGTTCCTTCTGCCCCGACAGTGGAATAATCCCCCTTTTCTACTGGTAGCAAAACAATTACATACTATAGGGAGATGACTCTAGACTCAAATTTTGCCGACACCTAATCTTACTAAGCCTCACTTTGCTCATTTTAAAATGGAAATATCGCCATTTGTGACACAGTTGTAACGTGATAATTAAACAAGACAGTGTCCATCAAGTGCTTAATTAAAAAGCCTGATACCTACATGTTCAAAAAAATGGTAGCTATTACTATGAATTTTAAAAATCTCATTTTGTAAAAGACAGTACATTTGAGGGGCGCCTGGGTGGCTCAGTGGGTTAAAGCCTCTGCCTTCGGCTCAGGTCACGATCTCAGGGTTCTGGGATGAGCCCCGCATCGGGCTCTCTGCTCAGCAGGGAGCCTGCTTCCCCCTCTCTCTCTGCCTGCCTCTCTGCCTACTTGTGATCTCTCTCCCTGTGTCAAATAAATAAATAAAATCTTAAAAAAAAAAAAGACAGTACATTTGACTATGGAAGGTCACTTTCCTGGAAGCATGGACCAGGTGTGACTGCCCCTAGAGAAGTAGAGAAATAGACAACAAAGGCAGCAGTTGCCCAATAAAGACCAATCAGATGGCATATGATCCTCAGCTGGTGGCGAGTCTGAGACAACCTATCACGAGCTCACCCAACAGATACTGGGAGAGCAAACGGAAGGCAGATTTCTTAAGAGGATAAGAGAGCAAATGTCACTAGGACAGTACCAAAATAGTGGTCACAATCCTCATGACAAGCAAACCTGGCAGCTGACTGGGAATGAGAAGGGAGGGGACCTAGCTTCTGTGAGCACAAATACCCACCAGGCAAGTCCTGTGAGCCAAAATGAAAGACAAGTTAAAAATGGAAAGGCAAGTTCTGGGGCACCTGGGTGGCTCAGTCTGTTAAGCGTCCAACTCTTGATTTCAGCTCAGGTCGTGATCTCAGGGTCGTGGGATCCAGCTTCCTATCTGGCTCTGAGCTCAGTGCAGAGTTGGCTTTTCCCTCTCCCTCTGTCCCCGCCCCCCACAACAAATAAATACAAATCTTAAAGAAAAAAAAAAGTTCTATGAGATAGAAGATAGAAGGTGAGGGGTGGTGGCATCAAAAAATGAATCTCAACTATAGCTGAAATGTCACATTTCCTCAAAAAAAAACAAAAGGAAGTCTAAAAGCATAGAGAAATATTATTATTTGCTTGTCTCAGAGTATGGTACAGCTGTTACAGTTCCCTGCTCTCTTCTGCATCATCAAAATATTTCACTACAAGTGGGGCACCTGGGTGGCTCAGTTGGTTAAGCATCTGCCTTCAGCTTGGGTTGCTCTGCTCCAGACCTTCGATGGGCTCAGTCGGGAGTCTGCTTCTCCCTCTACCCCTCCCCCTGCTTGTGCCCTCTCTAATAAATAATATAATCTTTTAAAAAATTTAAAAATAAAATATTTCACTAAAGGAAAAAATTCATGAGAGAACATTACTAAAATAATGGATATGTTTAGATATACAAACTTAAATTTTTTATTTTAATGACTTTAACTTTTTTTTTAATATCAGGCCATGAAATAGATAAAAGATTTCATATATAGTTGGGAAAGAGTCAAGTACTCTTAAGGGCTGAGCAAGGTGGAGGCCTCTGCCTTGAGTAAAGAACTATAAAGAGTAGGTAAGGAGCTCGGTCCTAGAAGCAGGCAGTGACAGGACCAGGCACAGACAGAGATCTTTGCACTCCCTCCTCTGAAAGTCAAGCCTCAGCAGACACGGATTCTGAGCTGGGTATCTTCTGCTTACTTTACATACAACACCTCATTTAACGGTCACCACAAAAGGAGGAAACAATTTTACAAAGGAGAAGGGAGAAACTTAGGGGTTGGATAAAGGTCCTGACAGCAAGCACACTCCTGATGTATCTTTAGGAAAAGGAACGTGGCCTTTAAAAATGTTAAGACTATGTTGTCCTTTTCCTTGCTTATCCTCTACCTGCTACCTTCACTTACTGTCCTTTACCTGCACTTAGGAAATCAAGTCTCTATGGGCACCATTCCAGGACTGCTAGTTTGAAGCTGTCCTTTCATGGGTCTCAATTCCTCTCTTGCTGGAATTCCTGACCACCTGACACCCACATTACTCCTCATCCTGAAGTGCCCCAGTCCCTCCACCATCTCAAGTCATTCTCAGACACGCCCCCTCCTCCACCTCTGCTTAATTCTGCCAAAGCAACTTTCCAAACACAGCTTAGCAACCTGTCCTGGCCCCATACCAGTAAGATAACCACCTCCTTGTCTGACAGCTTGCCCTTCTTTATTCAATCAGGGAAAAGAATCATGAAAAGTGAGATAAACGTGAGGCTGTGAAGATGCCGCCTTCTCTCGGAAGCCCACACCGTCAAGTTCTTTGGAGCTGCACCAGAGAAGATGCAACGGGCCTCATTTCTGGCAGCGAGTCGCTTTTCACCAACACAAAAAACATAAAGCCACCCCGCCCTGGCCATCTTTGGGTCATCTGCTCCAGTGCCCCGACTCTTCATCGCCAAACGGATTTACTGCCGAGTACTACGCAAGGGCAAAAACCTGAAGCAGCACTGCACCGCCACCACGAGGGAAAGGACAAAACCCGGCTGATCCCTGACAATGGGGGGAGAGCGTGGGGGTGCACGTGGCAGATGTCTCGTGAGTCCCCAGGCTGGCCCTGGGGTCTTCAGACTGCCGGCCGCGGGGGATGGTGGGGGACACTTACCTTCGCGGCTGGTGACCTCCGGGGTCAGCGCGGGCGGAGGTGGCGTCCTCGGTCGGCGGGGGTCGGAGACCTCGGTCAACGTGGGCGGCTCGAGTCAGCGCGGGCGACCCTGGTTAGCCGGACGGGGGCCTCGGCCAGCGCGGGCGTCTCCTGGTCAGCGTGGGCGGCGTCGCCCGCCGCCGGTGCGACCCCCAGCTCCACGGAGGGCCGGCCCCCGAAGGTCGTGGGGCGGGCCGGCCTAGGTTCCGCGCTCCTCCACCGCTCGCCTCAGGAGGAACCGGAAGAGCCGCCCTTCTTCCACCCTTCCTCCTGGATCCACCCGGGTCGCCGAGAACCCTGAGCCCAGGGACTTGCCGGCGCCGTCTGCAGCTTCCCGCGCGCTGCCCGCTGCGCGCTGCGCAGACGCTAGCGCCCACGGTTCCACCCACTCCCGCCTCCCCATGACGGACAGCTGTGTTAGCCAGCGGGACGGAAGACCGGGACGCTAGCTCCGCCCAGGTGTGGCTCAAAGGAGGCGGTTGCTTCCGGGAGAGGCGCTTTCCCAGAAGACCACAGAAAATCAGTGGTCGAGTTTTCATTGGCTTAACCGGTCATAGAAACCGGTCCAACTGGTTAGGTGGGATTCTTGACTGGATGAAACGTCCTAGGTCCCGCCCCCGGAGCTAGAGGTGCGTGAGGTCTCTCCCAGCTGAGTGGAGGCCTGCTTGACAGGAGAGGATGGGGAAAAGTGTGTGAGGCAGGATGAGATCCTTGCCCTACGACCTCCTTTCACCTGCAGTTGGGGGTAATTCTAGTTAAATTTCTAGTTAAAAGACGACTTGATGGGGCGCCTGAGTGGCTCAGTGGGTTAAAGCCTCTGCCTTCCGCTCAGGTCATGGTCTCAGGGTCCTGGGATCAAGCCCTGCATGGGGCTCTCTGCTCAGCGGGGAGCCTGCTTCCCTCTCTCTCTACTTGTGATCTCTCTCTCTCTCTGTCAAATAAATAAATAAAATCTCAAAAAAAAAAAAAAAAAAAAGACAACTTGATGCCACCTTGGGAAACCACCGCCAGCAGCAGTGACCCAACTAAGGCTTTCACACAGATGCAGTTAAGTGGGGCACCAGAATGTCCCGCGGTGGCACAGGTCCTGCGGTGTCACATGTCCCACGGTGGCTGAGCAGGTGAAACCGGCAGAGCCCTTGTTGAACTCTGCCTGATGAAGTATCTTAGCTGATTACTCTCCTTGATAGTTTAAGTTCGTAGGGACTTACGAGTTGACATCCTAAAGGACAAATAGAAGAAAACCCATTTTAGTTAAGTGAGAAACTCAACTGAAAGCAAGAGACAAGTCGAGGGTGGGAAGAATCTAAGCTTGGGAAGCAACTGAAGTGTGCCAGAAAAGGAAACAAAGGCAATTTCCTCTCTTGTCCTGGGAACTGAGGTGCTCCGAGGAAAACTGTCTGGCTCCAGCTGTGGCCTGCTTGGCATTATGCTTCTATTCTCCAGCCCCAAAACTAGCTGCATTTCAGCCAATCGGGAACCTGAACTTTTCTTTAAAACAACAGACTCAATAAGATGGAAACAGTTAGTGTGGGACCTGGGAAACAGAGTTTACAGAAAAAAAAAGTTTCTTTAGATACAAGATCTTCAACTCCATCCCTCCATTCACTGGTCTGAGAGACTGAATAATTCCTTCAAAACTGGGAACCCTCTAGGCATGGTGAAATTTACAGATGTTGCTATATCTTTGGAGTGTATTGCATTTAACTTATTATACCCGCTTGGCTACCCTTTGGTGTACCTTTGCTTGCATTCCTGAGAGAACCCATGCTCTCAGCTTTCATGACAAATTTAGAAACGGGATGGGCTATTTAATGTAGGCAAACCACCTCTTCCACTTAAATCAAGTAGGTGAAGAATTTGGATTATAAAAAAGTAAGGTGGGACTGAGTTGAGAGGGTGAAATAGCATCTTTGGAGCTGTATTCACACAGATATGTCTTTATAAAGCCTGGGACAGTGGAATTCGGATTTAATGTACAAAAATCCAAATCATAGCATCAATGGAATGAGAGTTGACTTGCTGCCTTGCTGCCTGTGTGGAGGCTGTGATGCTTCAGGTTTCATCACGTTTCCCATGTGAGTCTTTTTTGTTTCATTCTTGTAACTTTGGGGGAGGTATCGTTATTCCTGATTTTATAGATGAGGAGGCCAAAAGACAGAAATTAAGTGCCACAAAGCTGCTTCAAAACTAGAAAAGCTGTTCAGGAGAACGCAAGTCCAGCTTGTAAAAGCACAGGGCTTTAGCCCGGGGAGATAGCAGAGCCAGCACCAGCAACAGGAGGGTAGGAGGGCAGGCAGGAACCTTTCAGGTTTGTGTCTCCAGTATCTAGAATTGTGCTTGACCCACAGCAAGGGCTCAGTCAGTACTGTTTGAATGAACAGGCAGACTGGGGTTCAAGTCATTGCTCCACAACATTCTAGTTGTGATGAGTCCTCTCTAACAGCCATTCCCCTACGCTTGGAAGCAAGCCTGTTTTTTACTTCTACAGTCCTTGAATTTGGGAAGTTAGAGACACTCCTGACTACCAAGAGACACCACAGTGGAACTGTATGCCCTGAGCACACTACTGGGGTGGTAGGAGACCCAATTTAGGCCACTGAGCCTGGAGAAAGTGCTTGCTAGGGGATTTGGGGAAAAATACTTTTTCTCTCTCCTTCCAAACATATGAAATATGGATGGTGCAGCTGCAGCCATCTTGCCACCGTGAACGGGGGTGGGGGTGCCTGGACAGAGATGCAGACAGGAGACAGGGGGAGAACTCAGGTTTTTGGTGGATGTGTTGGAAACCAAATCAGACCTGAAGTTCGGACTTTCCAGTTTTAAGACCAGTGAATTTGCTTTATTTTTTTAAATACTATTTAAAGTTGGGGGTAAACATAAAGGTATTTATAACTTTACTAGTGTGACTTGGTGCACTAGTAGAGTGATGGTGGCAAGCGAGTTAACCTCCCAGAGGCTCAGCTGCCTCATCAGTAGAAGCAGAACAGTAACAATATTCCTTTTCTTGGGTTGATATGCGGAACAAATGAAACAATGCATGATAAGTGCTTAGCACAGGCCAAGCCCAAAGGAAGCATACAGAAAACTTTAGTACACTTGATGTTTTGCATTGGCAGCAACTTCCTTACTTGTCAACAATTCCTCCCAACAGCTGGCTTTTAAACTGGGGACAAGTGTACTGACAAATTGGTAGGATTTGTCACCAAATCATATGCACATCCTCTGAAAGATGAGCCTGGCTGACACAGCGGTGGAGCCAGCAGCCCCATTTGCCATGTGGAATCTGTTCAGGGAGGAAGGGCGCATCTGGTCACACAGGCAGCCTCTGGCAGCTCCGAAGACAGGCCTGACTTATGGGTGTTTAGGTCCGTAAACAAAGGATTGAGCTTTTCCCCATTACCAGCATAGCTCTCTGGTGCAGGATCTAACAGCGTTTGTTCACCATGAGAGGCTGCATCACTTGTTGCCAGGCAATTTACAGCAGTGGTTGGGCAGTTGTGTCCCCAGTGCATTGTCACCAAAAATGAACGTGTGTGGCTCCTCCCCCCCCCCCCCCCGCCCCGTCTTAGCAGAATCAAATGAGCTGCTGCTGGACCAGAGTAAACTGGGGCTACATTTCTGGGTCACTTGAGGCCCTGAGTTTTGGGGGAGATTCTGGGAAGGCAGGAAGAACTGCCCATAAGCTTAGGAGGTGAAGTGTGGCCTTGAGCAGAGAGTAAACTAAGGAGATGTGGAGAGCTATGCCACCAGAAAGAAAGAGAGGGAAAGAGGGTGAGCTAGATTACACACACACACACACACACACACACACACACACACACACACCTCATACTTACCCATGCACACTCATGAGCTATGGAGAGTGGCTCCCTTGATTCCTGGTAGTTTCTCATCCTTATTGTGGCAGATTATATTTTCCAAAAATGCCCACAAAAATATTTCGGTCCCACAGGCTTGTTGGAACCTCACCTTGCCACAGTCCCCTCAACTCAGGCAGGCCCGTGTGAGTGTGTAATTTCTGAGATACAGCCTCTGCCAGGTTTTCTCGGTACTCATGTGCTGGGAGTAGCCCAGGCCACATGGACAGGCCTGTGTGGAGTGGAACCCTGGCAGCCAGCAGTCCTTTGAGTGGATGGCCTTGGAAATGGACCCTCTGATCCTGGGTTGGGCTACCTGGGGCTGGTGTGGCATGGAGCAGAAATGAGGCTTCCTGGCCAAGCCCAAATAGCAGATCTGTGAGCAAAATAAATGATTGGTGCCCTGTTAAGCCACTAGAGTTCATGGCCCTCTGTTACAGAGCAAGAGAGTCAGGACTCTTTCTCACCATCATCCCCAAGTCTTGCTAAGACCCTGCCGTGAGGATCTAGGAGAAAGTCTCAAGTGACAATACCTCCCCTTTAAATTGACTTCTGTATGAATCAGGTTTGCCACCTGCTGCGAAAGGAACCTTGAAGATGGGGCCCCAAGAGGCTTTACAAGGCAATACTACCTCAAAGAACTCACCACTGTCCTGAGGGTGGCTCCCTCCTGAGCTCCGAGAATTAGTCAAGGCTGTACTTTTGAGAAGGGTATCAGTTTGTTACCTACAGCCAGAACCAGCTTCCCAGGCACTGGCACATGCCCCTTTGCAAGACAAGCATATTCTCTGTGAGCAGGTGAGGGGGAGCACCAGCAGCACCGGCAAGTGACCCCATAAGCACGAATCAGAACAAGGAGAGGCAATGGATGCATGGTCCCTGCAGCCAGGAGGCTATGGAGCTGACAGGGCTGAAGGACCCATGTTCCCAGGAAGAGAAGTGTCCCCCCGGGGGACCAGATACTGAGTTCACGAGCAGAGCTCTCTCCTACCAGCACCACGCAAGTTTACCCCTCTTTTTGTGAGTTTCTGAACTCCACAGGCAAATACTTCAATCTGTTCACTGACCTCATAGCCTTGGGGGCCGGAAGCCTCCTTTCTCTTAAAGATGACATTTCATTTGTCTGCTCCAGTGTTTCACTCACTTTTAACCCTGAGGGGATGGTCTTAGTTTTCTGTTTCTAAGTAGGTTTTATGAGTTAATGTATATGAAGTGGCTGGCATGCAGATATCTTGGTTTGGATTGCTTCTCCAAGAGGCAGAAGTCACTGATTTGGAAGGTGCAGGAGCACCAGTAGGGGAGAGGAGAATTGAGAAAAAGTAGATGTGGTATTGTGATTTATAATAAGAAATATATATTTGGTCTTCTGTTCCCAGCACAGAGCTCCTAAAGCCCTCAAAATTTCCTAAGTGTTGAGAGCCGTAAAAGTGTTAATTAAAGGCTTTTTGTTATGTTAATGAAATAATTTTTGGGAAAGTCCTTGGATCTTTGAGGATGGGGGCTGGTTGCCAGGGGAACCAACCTTGTATAGAGGGTTGGAATTGTCAGTCCCACCCCTCAGCTATTTAGGAGGGTAGAGGGCCTGAAGATTGAATTTTAATCACCTCTGACCAATAATGTAATCAATAATGCTTATATAATGAAGCCTCCCTAAACGCCCCGAAGGATGGGGTGGAGAGGGCTTCTGAGTTAATGGAAACAGGAAGATTTGGAGAGAGTGGCATAGCTGGAGAGGGCAGGGAAGCTCTGCGTCCTCTCCATACCTTGCCCTGTGCCTCTCTTCTATGTGACTATTCCTGAGTTATATCCTTTTTTTTAAAATTTTTATTTATTTATTTGACAGAGAGAGAGAGAGATCACAAGTAGGCAGAGAGGCAGGCAGAGAGAGAGGGGGAAGCAGGCTCCCTGCTGAGCAGAGAGCCCAATGCAGGGCTCAATCCCAGGACCCTGGGATCATGACCTGAGCTGAAGGCAGAGGCTTTAACCCACTGAGCCACCCAGGCGCCCCGAGTTATATCCTTTTATAACAAACCAGCATCTATTTTTTTAAAAAGATTTTTTAAATTTATTTGTCAGAGAGAGAGAGCACAAGCAGGTAGGGAGGCAGGCAGAGGCAGAGAGAGAAGCAGGCTCCCCACCAAGCAAGGAGCCCGATGCAGGACTCGATCTCAGGACCCTGGGATCATGACCTGAGCCGAAGGCAGTGGCTTAACCAACTGAGCCACCCAGGCATCCCCGAAACAGCATCTAGTAAGTAAAATGTATCTCCAAGTTCTGTGAGTCCTTCTAGCAAATTAATTGAACACAAGGAGTGGGGTCATGGGAACCTCTGATTTACAAGCAGTAGATCAGAAATACGTGACAACCTGGACTTGCAAATGACATCTGAAGTGTGCTTAGGGGGCAATCTTGTAGGACTCAGCCCTTCCTCTGTGAGATTTGATGCTGTTTCCAGGTAGATAGTGTCAGCGTTGAGCTGAATTGTGGGATAACCAACTGGTATTGGAGAATTGCTTGGTGTTGGGTGAAATACCCACACATTGGAATTGGTGGTCCCAATCAGAATATTAGTGGGTTACTCAGCGAGCTCCCACCATGGTCAATGGAGCCTAACCATGCTGCAAAACTCAGCATAGAGCAGCGGCTGAACACAGGCTTCAGACCCATCTTCCCTAGAGGGCAGAGTAGGAGGGAGCTGGGGTATTCACACACCAGCTCCTGAGAGTTGAGGGCTGCTGGGGGAGCGCGTCATTTCACTGGCACTTCTCGCCTGCTGGCAAGAGGGGCCTAGAGGTTTCCCTTCCAAATATGGAGAAAGCCCTTAGGCATTTGTAGTTCACTGTTAAAAAGGATACAGCAGGCCCCAAATGAGATCAGTTGTACTAAACCTCATGCTATCAAACCAAGACTTACTACTTTACCTAACTGAAGTTTCAGCTTCCCCCAGAAATATAGCCTTTAACCAGTCCACATGGAATTACCTGGTCAGCACTAGTGAGATAATCCACCCTATAGGCCCTTCCATTCCCCTTTGGAAGGCAACTTTACCTGAAACAATGCATTATTTGCTAATAATTTCCTTTTCTGCTCCCTTTCTGCCTTTAAAAACCTTTCCTTTTCTACAACTCAGGGAAGTTCCTCTCTACTTCCTAGATGGGATGCTGCCAAGTTTATGAATTGTTGAATAAAGCCACATAGATCTGCAGATTTATTCAGCTGAATTTTCCCAGGCCCATGGTGGGCCTGTGGTATCTACTGCAGCAGATACTATAAGTGGTAGTGCACAGAATCCCTGAGTGACCTGGCACACCCATTGTCCTTCATAGATATCACTGGAGGGTGTGGTCCGTGAGGTGGCTGGTGACAGGGTTATCTCCTCCAGACACCCAGGCATGTGGGCTGACTGCAGATCTGGGGGGTGGGACCTCAACTCCTCTGTGTGCCTCCTTAAGCCCTGGTGCCCTGAGCTGACCACATGAGGAAGAGTAAGATGTCTTCTGCCCTCCGTGAGCCTAGGGGGAGATAACTGTCAACATGAGAGCCTCAGGGAATGATAGATGATCTTGTAAAATGGCTTGCCCTGGAAATGCAAATCAAAACCCCAGTGAAGTCCTCTGTCACACCCTCTAGGATGGCTATAATCAAAAGATGGACAATAACAAGTGTTGGTGAGGATGCACAGAAATCAGAATCCTCCTACATTGCTGGAGGGAATGTAGAATAGTATAGAATGTAGAATGTAGAATGATGCAGCCACCATGGAAAACTGTCTGGCTGTTTCTCAAAGAGCTAAACGGAGAGGTACCATGTGACCCAGTAATTTCACTTCTGGGTATACACTCAAAAGAATTAATGACGGGTACTCAAGAAAGTATATGAACATGGATAACCAAAAGGTGGAAACAGCCTAAATGTCCATCCATGGATGAATGGATAAAGAAATTGTGGTTTAGCCACATAATGAGATATTATTTGGTCACAAAATAAATGAAATGCTGACATATGCTACAATGAAAACATTATGCTGAGTGAAAGAAGCCAGACACAAAAGGTCACATGTCCTATGAGTCCATTTATATGCAATATCCAGACTAGATAAATCCAGAGAGATGGAATGCAGACTGGTGTATGCCCGTGTGCAGGGAGGAAGGAGGAAAAGGGGGTGCTTCGCCTACTTTGGAGGTGAAGGGTTTCCCTTTGGAGTGACCTGTGATGCCTATGGTGTGTTAAGCTCCTCTTGCTTCATGAGGTTCTGTCTTGCTGTGTGCCAGTCAGTCCCTTCCGTCTGCCTGGGAGAGCACGGGTGCCTTCCTCCTGCACTTCATCTTGGTCTCACTGTCACTCATGCCCCTGTACTGACTATGTGGATCCTGGAGTTCAGGCTCAGCTGTCTTTCTCCAGAGCCATTAGAACAACCCAGGTGGACCAAGCAGAGAGAACTTGGGAACTTGGAGTCAGATATACTTGAGTGACCTAACCCTTGGAGTGCTCGGTTTCCTCATCTAAAATCGGGGCACTATCCCTAGTGCTGACACGTGGATAGACAGGCAATGCCTGTCCCTGAGGGGCACAGCTTTTCACGACAGCCCTCCAACATCTGCTTCCATTTTCCTTCCTTTCCTTACAGGGATATTGGCTTTTCTGATCAGGAATCCAAGCATGCTCTTCAAAGGGATTTGTCCAGGGCAGGGCTCTCACCATGCAACATGGTCTCCCACTCTTCCTCTCTACCCCTGCCAAGCTCCAGCCACATGGGGTGCTTGCTGCCTTCTACAGCCCTCAGGCTGCTCTCCCACCATGCCTGTGCTCCTGGCATTCCCCATATCTGCACAGATTCCCTCCAGCCTTCAGGGTCAGGTCCAGGTATCCCTGTCCTCCCAACCTTCCCCACTTTCCTGAACAGTTTGTGGTGCATCCCTTCTCTGAACAGTTCCTGTGCCCCTTTGGCAGCTCTTGTTTTGTGCTCTCTGATCCATCTCAGTCATCTATGGAAGAGCTCTCTCCCGACTGAGCGCTGGGTGCAGCAGGCTGTGTGGGCCCTCCTTCATCCAGAGCCAGCATAGATAGATGAGTGGTGAGTTGATTTTGGGCTGATCCTTGTTTTCCAAGAGGCAGCTCTTAGGAGCTATGGGGGTGTCTGGGGAAGACACTAGCCCACCGGAGCTTCACCATGTGATAAAGCTGCAGGACTCTGGGAGCAGGAACAGTGAACAAGCAGTGCAGTGAGAGGGCCCCATGCCCAACTTCTGGGTCCCCATCCCTCCCAATAAAAGAGATTCGAGTGTTTGTGAAGAAGGAGGAGGAGGAGGAAGAGGAAGCAAAAGAAAAAAACAAAAAACAAAATTGCATTTGGCTTGATGGGTTTGGTGCTTTGATGGGTGAGGAGGATTTGAATAAAGAACCAGAGTCTTGGGAGCTCAGAATCGAGTTACAAGAATTTTCCTTCTTGCCAGCAATCTGGGGAAGCTGCAGAGAGCAGATGGTAGGGGTGACTTCCATTTTCTCCTTGGATGAAGGTCCTCTGGCCACAGACTCGGGCCTCACCCAGGGCAGGGCAAGATGGCCCAGGGTTGTGTGTGTGTGTGGAGGGGCTACACCCAGGAGCCTCCCTCAACAATAACAGAAGGCGGATGGAGGATAAATACCCTTGCTTCCATGACCTTTAGGTGGGACATGCCCTCCATCATCCTCAGGAGCTCCCCAGGGACTGACCCCAGTCTCTGACAGTGCCAACTTGCTCACCAATGCACCCTCTACTGGCTTCTCCCTACACCCCAACAGGTGTATTTTGTGATCACTTCCCCAATACACTGCTTATCTTTGAGTGATGGTCTCAGAGTCTGCTACTAGGGGAATCCACTCTGAGCCTTGAGCAAGAAGACAAGACTCTCAGGGCGCCTGGGTGGCTCAGTTGGTTAAGCATCTGCCTTCAGCTTGGGTTGTGATCCTGGGGTCCTGCGATCGAGCCTCTCATAGGGCTCTCTGCTCAGTGGGGAGCCTGCTTCTCCCTCTCCCTGCTGCTCCTCCGCTTGTATGGTCTCTCTCTGTCAAATAAATAAATAAAATCTTAAAAAAAAAAAAAAAAAAGAAGACAAGACTCTCACCATTAAAACTCCTGGGGGATCTCCAGAGGTGTTCTGGTCCCTTGAAGGGTCAGTGTTTTGGTTACTAGGTCTGTTTCAGTGACAAGCAGTTATAAACCCAACGACATCTAGTTCTAACAAACTATAAGCAGAGGTTCCCAAACTTGAGGAAGCATCAGAACCCGCTGGAGGGGTTGTTAGCTCACGATGCTGTAGTCTTAGGCCCAGAGTTTCCACCATAGTAGGGCCAGATGAGGACAAGATTTGCATTTCTAACCAATCCCCAGGTCATGCTGGAACTGCTGGTCCAGGGACCACACTTTGAGAACCACCGCTCTCAATTAAAGAACAAAGCACCTGTGGTGGGAAATGCTCGTTGAGGCAGAGATTTCCTAGTTTCTGCTGATAAAAATAACCTCCAATCCAAGCCTGGAATTATAATGTCTTTCATGATGTTAAAGTACTAAATCAAGCATATTTTCCACTCCCCTGGCAATTAGTTCAGAGCTGCCCGTGGAGCGTAGTTTTCCTACTTTAGAAGCTGTCTGGACTCCAGCCCTTCATTCTGAGTTGCTGTTCACAGCAGCGGCCACAGGAGTGCAGTCTACACTTTGGAGAGAGCTGTTCTTGGATTCTGAGCTGGCCTCTGAGCGGATAGCCCCAGGACTGTGAGTCTGTTCTTATCATGAACAAAAGGATTCCATTCCTAGACCAAACATTTGAAAATGTTGCAAAGTCCAAGGACATCTCATTTGACTTGACAGGCGGCTACGCAGAGGGGCTTTTTCTTTTTCTTTTTTGCCTAGGAGGAAGTTTTAGAAGCCTTTTGGAAAAGTGGATGTCCCTTTGCCTTTTCAAAGCGGCAGAGCTTGCATTTTTTGGTGTTTGCTATTTAGAATCCCTGAGATGCTGTCTTAAAATGCCACTTCGTTAGTGTTTTTGGTCGAATGTTTGGCATTTTGAACTTCTGTCCAGGAGTGGTTTCAAGGCAATATGAATGAACAGTATACAATGGGACAAAATGGCTAAAAGGGTGAGAAGGTTGAAGAATCAGCTCAGGTCTCCCAGGCAGCCAGCTCTTATTAGCCAGGTCCAGACCACATGGGGGAGGAGTTGCTATGACACTCGCCCCCACAGAGGCTTGCCACTTGGCTTCTCCCCAGGGGATCAGATGGTTGGCACAGGCCAATACTTGCAGTCTGGGCTTCCTACTCCATGGGCCCCTGGAGGTTCTCAAGGCAGTGAGGGATCCCATCTCTGCTGGGCATACACTGGGGGCCCTGACCAGGAGAGCTGCCCCTACCCCAAGCCTCCCAGTCCCACCCTCCATAGTCCTTGGGGGGAGTCTGGCTTCCTGGGGGGTCAGCGAATGGCCAGGTGGCTCTATCCACTTTCTAGTAACTGTCAGTCCTCCACCCTGAGCGGAAGCAGAGGCTGCCTTTAATTTAATTTAAAAACTTCTGGCACATGTATAGAAGAGTTTATAAAGTAAAGCTAGTGCCTCTTGTACTACCCTTCTTCTCCTCCCAATCCATGTCCCTGGGGCAAACACTTGCAACTGTTTCTATTTTTTAAATAGATCATCGTAGAATGTTTTTTAAATAGAAACAGTTGCAAGTGCTTGCCCCAGGGACTTCGATCTCTGTTATCTCTATAATTTGAAACAATAAACTTGTGATTCAGTTGCTCGATTTATCAAGTTTAGACACTCTCCAATGACCCCATTACAATGATAGCTCAGTTACAAGGTAGGTTCTTAGCAACCTTCATCATGTTTAGTTCCATCACATTTAGTAACCTTTGTAGTTTACATAAATGATCACCTCTCTGCTTCTTATTCCACCTGTGATGGAGAATATCAGCTCTCTTCTCTCTCAGAGAAGGTTAGCGGTTTTCTCAACCATCTCTCCTAAAGTCCCATCTTAATACATAGTGAGATGCTGTCACACACGGCCACCCAGCCTAAAGACTGTGCTGATTGGTTTCTCCCACAACTAGCTGTGATGTATGACTCTTCTGGTTGATGAGGTATAATCTGAAGTGTTGTGTGGGACTTCCCAAAAGTAATTCTTCCTTCTTTCTCCATTCTATGACCTGAAATGTGCATGTGATGACTGGTGCTCTCACTGCCCTTTTGGGCCAGGAAGATGTATGCTATATCCTAGTGATGGTGGAGTGGAGGTGGAAGGACTTGGCTTCCTTGTGATTTCATGGAGCTGCCTGAAGAGCTCTGGACTGCTTACATGCAGACTTCTTTTAAGTGACTGAGAAATACAAGCCTATTTTGTTTTCATCATTTGGGGCTCATTTGTTAACTATAAAATATAATCCTAACTAATGTAGTTGGGAATATTTTTGCATTTACAGTGTCAAGGTTGAGTATATTTATTTTCCATTCTACAATGATTATATCTCTTATTCTTTGTGTAGATGGAATTTAAATATTGAGAACAAATAAATAGAGTTTACGTTACTATGCCTGTGTAACTCTGGATCACTGCAGATCCACACAGTATATGAGGATTTGCTCTTCTCTCTCTCTCCCAAGATCTGTATCACCCCAAGGACGATGTTCTCAGATTCAAAGTCCAGTATGTTCTCTTGTTCTACACTTCTTAAATCATGCTGACTTTCCTTTTTGTCCTATTTGGATCATGTCTTTATGGTGTAGCATTTTGTTTTCTTAGAATTAATTTGTAAAGTTTATTTATTTTTAGTAATGTCTACACCCAACTTGGGGTTCAAACTCACAACCCCAAGATCAAGAGTCACATGCTTTTCTGACTAAGCTACCCAGGCACCCCCTTTTTCTGGGAATTTCTAATTGTTTTTTTATTTGTTGTTCTTGCTGTTGACAAAATAATAATGTGCCTTAATCACCTCCTACGGTTTTCCAGCTTTTCAAGAATATAGTTTATTGACTGAAATACCCTTTACTACTAGAGTCATTCCTTTTTTTTTCTTTTTTAAAGATTTTGTTTGTTCATTTGAGAAAGAGAGAGAGAGCACAAGCAGGGGGAGTGGCAGGCAGAGGGAGAAGCAGGCTCCCTACTGAGGAAGGAACTCTGTGCAGGGCTTGATACCAGAACCCTGGGATCATGACCGGAGCCGAGACAGATGCTTAACCAACTGAGCCACCCCGATGCCCCACTAGTCATTCCTTATGGACCTTTGGGTCTTTCCAATTTACATGCATTTCTTTCAACTTGGGAAATGTTATTCTATTTTTTTTTTTTTCTGCCTGAATTTCTCCTCTCTACTTTCTCTACCTTTTCTTTTCTCATAATTTGGAACTTTCTCTCTCTCTCTCTCTCTCTCTCTCTCTCTCTCTCTTTCTTTTGCCTATGACCTGGTGTGATGATAAATTTTACATGTCACCTTGACTGGGCTAAGGGATGCCCAGATAGCTGGTAAAATATTATTTTGGGGTATGTCTGTGAGGGTGGTTCTGAAAGAGATTAGCATTTGAATTTGTAAGCTGAAGAAGATACGATGATTGCCCTCACTAATGCAGGTGGGCATGATCCAAACCACTGAAGCCCTGAATAGAAGAAAAAGACAGAGGAAGGGCAAATTTTTTCTTTTTCCTTGAGCTGAAATGGTCATCTTCTCCTACACTCTGATATCAGTGGTCTTGGTACCCAGGCTTTTGGTCTCAGACTGAATTAGACCACTGCTTTTCCTGGTTCTCCAGGTTGCAGACTGCAGGTCATGGAACTTCTTGCCTTCCATAATCATATGAGCCAATTCGTAGTGTAAGTCTCTCTCTCTCTTCCTCTCTCTCGTATGTTTCTCTGGATTTCCCTAATACATCTGGGAATTAAAAAAAAGAAAACTTTATCTTGGGTCCTTTCTATTGATTTATTATTTGTCATAATTTGCCAATTATATATTTTTTCTTTTTTTAACGATTTTATTTATATTTGACAGAAAGAGAGAGTACAAGCAGGGGGAGAGGCAGGCAGAGGGAGAGGGAGAAGCAGACTCCCCACTGAGCAAGGAGCTAGATGTGAGGCTCAATCCCAGGACCCTGGGATCATGATCTGAGCTGAAGGCAGAGGCTTTACCAACTGAGCCACCGAGGTGCCTCTATATTTTTATTTTCTAAGATTTCTTTCATGATCTCATGTTCTCTGACTGGTCCTATTTTCTTATATTCTGTTCTACTCTACTTTTCTTCTTTTCTTTTTCTTCTCCTCTTCCTCCTCCTTCTTCGTTTTTAATGTAATGCTTGCAATAGCTTCTCAGATTTCCTGAGACCATGATTAAGCCCATGGAAACCTCTGGGCAGCCTGGGTTCAAATCCTGATTCTGCTGTTTATAGCTGCATGGTCTTGGGCAAGTTAACTAACCAATTCCCCCATGCTCAAGTTCATCAACCATAAAATGAGGGAGGCAACAGAAGCCCTCTCATTATCACCACCTGTCAAGTCTCTGGCGAGGACTGTGGCAGACTGCATCGTCTCAGGTGGCCACACAGTGTCGTAGATCTCCCATGCCACCTGCTTTTACACGGCTGATGCTCCCCCCACCCCCGCCCCGGGATCTGGACAGAAGTGAGTTCCCAGCTGTGTCATAAAAGGTGAGATGGTTTCCACCTGGTCCCTCCCCGTCTCTCCCTGTCTCTGTCTCAGAACACTGGCCCTTGAACTCACTACCACACTGTGAGAAAGCCTGAATGGGGCCAGTCTGAAAGAGGACTTGGAGAGGCCCATGTGGGAAGGAGCCCAGGCGCAGGTGACAGTCAACATCGACATTCAGGTGTGTAGTGAATGAGCCTCGTGCCTCTGAATTTTCTAGCTGAGGCCCCAGATAGCAAGGAACAAGAGCCAGACATCCGCACTGTACTGAAATTCCTGACCCGCAGACATCATGAGTATAATAGTTGGTTCATGCCACCAAGTTTCAGGCTGATTTGTTACACAGTCAGAGTAAGTGCCACAGGCCCTTGGCTGTGACCAAGCATGGACTGATCTGAGTGGGTAGACCCAGCCTTGTGCCCAGGTACGGGGTGGGGTTTGTGGCAGTGGCCAAACCAAAGTGTCCTGGGGCACCCGGGAACGAAAACGTGCTAGAAGAATCACTGAGTGAGAGAAAGCACAGACCCGGAGGCTGTGCAGCTTTGTGTCTGCCACGTGGCACCCCCATGCCCTCCCCACACAGGTCTCCTTCCCCTGGAGAGCAGGGGCTTTGGGGAGCACACACAGCCGTGGTCTTAGGGGGCGGCCACGCAGGCAGCCTGGTGTGCGGAGACACGGACGAGTTGAGAAGCCTCGCCTGGGCAGAGGCTGCCACACAGGCCACTGCCCCCCAGGGCACCTGCAGAGCGTGGCTCCAACCAGAACCCTGCCTGGAAGGCCCACAGCGCCCTGGGCGGTGGCAGGACTGAGGGTACTGAGGCAGCTGTGAAGTATTGGAGGGTCTGGAACACCACTGTGTGAGGCTGCTCATCAACAGAGTTGACCCCAGAGAACAAAAGTCTCCAAGAAATTCTGCCAGAGCTGCTCTTGGAAAAGCCCTTCCGTTTTCCTTGGAAAAGTCTTTCTTTAGTTCAGAGGACAGTGAAACCAAGAGCCCTCGCAGCGTGGCCCACACCCTGCCTGGCCTTGGGCTAGAGGGATGGATGGGGAGCATCCAGCTCACCTTTTGTCACACCAACAGTCCTCTGGATTGGCTGCGGAACCCCTAGCAGCCTCACTTTGGTGGCATGCAGCTAGCCTACGGTCAGTTTGCGCGGGCAGTTTGTCCAGAGCCATCAGCACAGCAAGAAGAGCCAAATGTGAAGTCAGGAGGAGTCTGTCCCAGGAAGTTAAACAGAAGTGGCTGCAGAGCCAAGCGGTCACCCCGGCCACACTTTCGGGCCCCTGGGGACCATTTCCTCCAACAGGAGCATAGGGGAGTGGGGACTGTGGGCGGCAGTGAGAAGAACAAGGCACACAGGCCAGAGTCCAGGACATACCACAGCGGGTGGGGGGGGGGGCAGGCCCTTGGGCAGGGTGGCTCCCTTCAGGTGGGGGAATAAGAGCTCTGGTCCTAGAGGAGGGGAAGAGCAGCTCAGCTGAGTACTCCCTGCATGTGGGGACTCTCAGGATCCCTTGCTAACTGCTGAGGAAGCAGGTTCTGAGAAGCAAGAAACTTGCCCAAGGGATAAACCCACCTGGGGGTGGCACTGTCCCATGGCCCAGAGGTCCTGACCACATAGCCAGTCTGCCTCCTACTTTCCCACTGTGGCAAATGTGGTCACAGCGAAGGCCTAATTGAGTTGCCACTGTGAGCGGCTGGTCCATCTGAGCGCACAGGAGATGTGCTGGAGTGGTAACCAGCTTGGAGGCAGGCGTGTGGGCGGGTGGGCGCATATACCATGGGCATGGGCCGTGCATGCAGCCCAGCATGCTCAGCCTGTCAACGGCAATCCTGCATTGCCTGTAATGCCCATCCAGGGTTGGCTGGGAGCTATTGTAGGGTCCCAGCATACCCCATTCTCTCCCACACACCCTCTGCACCCGCCTGACCTTCTGTTTTGTAAAAAGTTTTGTAAAAAGTTTTTACAAAGGCCTTAACTGGTTGAGTCAAGTACATTGTCCAGATGGTCTCAGCACCACATCGCTATCTGAAGGCTATGTCCTTGGGGCA
The DNA here is from genome assembly GCA_028534135.1 of Potos flavus. Classification (NCBI taxonomy): domain Eukaryota; kingdom Metazoa; phylum Chordata; class Mammalia; order Carnivora; family Procyonidae; genus Potos; species Potos flavus. Next base: position 80,053,278 of record CM052885.1, read on the forward strand.
GCCTCTGGGAGCCAGGAAGACAAGCAGAATGCACATTCCAAGGACAGGGGAGGGAGTGAGGAGCGTCTGATTGCTGGAGTCCTCCTCATGGGTAAACTGGCTGTCATGTCCTCTCAATGACCTCCCCCAACACTTGTCCCCAGCATTTGTTGCCGGCCTCTCTCATTCGTCACCAGCCAAGTCTTGTTCATCCTGTGGGGTCCAGTTCAGGTTCTGACTCCCCACAGTGGTTTCTCAGTGAACTCCAGCCCACTTCCAGCTCAGCCTTCTTGCTATGAGGATTCATGCCCCAGACATTCCGTAGGCCTCTACTGGGAGCCGGGCATGTGCTGGCCCTCAGAGAGGACAGAGCCCAGCCCCCCCATACCTGGAGGGAAGGTGAGTGAGGGTGTCCGACTTCTTAGCTGTTGCATAAAGACGACAGCCACAGTCAGGCCCCTGCTAAGTACCTTAGGAGTATGGAGTCATTTAGCTCTCTGCAAATACTGTGGGAGGCTCATGCATCTCCAGTGTAGAGAGAATAACTGGAGTTTGGAGAGTGGCCACCTGGATGTTCCAGCCAGTGACTGCATGGCTAGGTAGGGCGTCCCCACCCAAGAATGGGCTGCTCCACCCAACAATGCACCACCAACCTGAGAATGGACCTCCTGACCTAAGAACTAGACTCCCCAACCTGAGTAAGTATAAACTCTCAGACCTGAGGATGCATTCCCCAACCTAATATAGATTCGCACCTATAGAGAGGGGCAGAGAAGGTAAAGGAAGGAGGGAGGGCGAGAGAGAGCAGCTGAAGGATGGATGGTGGATACTGTTGGTCCTTTTATGACTTGGCCTTGGCAGTCAAACAGTGTCCCTTCTGCTGTGTGTTCTATTTGGGATGGGTTATAGATTGAGTGGCCATCTTTGGAAGCGACAGCCTTGCAGCAATTATATGACCTTACACCATGGGCGGTAGCTTTTGGCATGCTAGACGGAGGCAGGAGGACAAGCTAGAGACCAGTGCAAGGGCTCTACTGAATGCAGTAGCACAGGGGGTGGGGAGTGATGAAATAGAATGAAATATGATCTGGGAGAAAGTCTGGAAGACATGGGGGCTGATTGCAAGTGGTGGAGAGAGGGAAGAATGAGGATGAGCCCAGGGTCCTTACTTGGACCCCTCCATGTGTAATGATTCCACCAGATGACACAGGGGAGACAGAAGGAGGGGACCGATGTGATTTTGGAATACCGTGTTGAGGGGGTATGGATGTCCCGGTGGGGAGACCATCTTGCGTTGGGGTATGTGCAGGTGAGACTCCTGCTCAAGGTGCATTTGGACTGATGACAAGTGGGAGACAAAGCAAAGGCATGGCTAACTGGGTTGGCCTTGGTTCAAGGTGTACAAGGAGAAGCAAAGGAGCTCAATTTTTGGTGTTCTCGGCATAGAGGAGGCTCTCAATAAATGGCAGCCATCATTATCATATCACATTGTATGCTTTTCAACGGTCTCTTGTGTTGTTTGCATCAGCCAATATATTAGCTATATTTTGCTCTCTCCACAGGTGCTTCTCTCTCTGCCAAATATTAGAATTTATTATACTTCCGGTGGGAGAGAAAAGTGGGCATGGTGAATCAGGTGGGAAAACAGAGCTGCTTTCGGAGTAGAGTGAGCTCAGAAAAGATTGCAGGGGTGTGATGGATCAGCTCATGCATTCACCTGGGGAGGCCTCAATGACCCAAGTACTTGAAAGAACAAAGCAGGTGGGTGATTTGCAGAGGGAACCCACCAGGGAGAGTTAGGGGTACTTTGGAAGGGTTAAGGGGGAGGGGCTTCAATGCAGTTCCCAGAAAGGCAGGGGCCTGAAGCCACCAGAGAGATGACATGAAGGGAGGATCTGGGGGTGACAGCCACCAAGAGGGGCCGGCCTCAGGCTGAGTGGTGGTGGGAGGAACCTGGAGGGGCAGCCTGGGCTTCCCTTAGCCTCCAGCCCTGGAGATTTCCACTTCGTAGAAACCCATCCAGCACCTTTTCTGAAGCATTTCTGTGCAGGCCCCTCAGCCAAAGTTTTCATTAAGTAACAGATAAAGGAAGCATGCACTGAAAGGCATCTGGGACCCCTGCACCTTAGCAAAGGTGTAAGTGCAGCGGGCTGTCCCCCTGGGGAGTGTTTTATGGGTGGTAATATTACTTATCCAGAGACTGATGGGATCCAAACGATGCCCTGGTTTCATGAAGGGGAGGAGGAATGAGGTTGGGGAGGCTTAGATTATCCATTCTGATTTACCTCCCTCCACACAAAACAGGCTGGGGAAACAGAGTTAGCAGAGGAATGAAAACAAGAAAAACAGGGCTTAGCTGGCATTAGACAGAAGCAAAGGCAAATGACATCTGGGTTCTGAATGATTTGTCTTTATTCATATGTTTTGGTTGCTTTTCATTGATTATAGCTTTTATAAGTTGAATCCATATAAGAAGGGTTTGAGAAACTTATGATAAAAAAACATAAAATGGAAATCAAGGGTTATAAAAGCAGTATTTATTCAGGAAATGGTGATGCTGTTTTACAATATTGAGTAGTAATTAATAATTGTAATGAAAACCCTCAAGGATGAGTTAGATGATGATAGGGTTGATGCCCTTATTGACCACAAAGTGAGGACCAATCAAAGCCAACCAAAAAGAGGTGACCATATTTTATAAATGAGCAATGCAGAATAGGAATTTTCAGAGAGAACCTAATTCTGTGAAACATCATTTATTACCCCGGGTAGAAACAAGTTTTATGAGCAGCTATGCCCGGCTTCCTTCCATCACGGATCCACCAGCAGGAGAGATCAGAGCCCACAGCTGACCTTCAGTCACCCAAACAACCTGTGTGGCCTCCATGTTGCACACCTGAACAATTTCAAACCAGAAGAGGGGGTGCCTGGATGTGTGTGGATGGGTGGTTGAGGGAGACATTATTGGTATTGGTAGGAAAATAGGAGTTCCACCTCCGGTGAAATGATTCTTTTTTCCAGGGTCTGGCATTTTATTTGAATGATTCTCTAGAATTATTTCAAAATTTTCTGCTAAGCAAAGGTTTGTGCAAATGTCAACCAATAACTTACCTTTTTCCAAAAAGGTGAGATAGGCTGTCTGGCAGTTTCTTTGTGGAAATGAAGGGGTTGAGTCTAATGTATTTTAAGATTTATGATGGGAAGGATGGAGACTCATCAGAATTCTACTCTGATGGCTTTTGAAGATGCTTTTGGGCTCTGGATTGGGTCCCTGGAAAAGGGCCTTTGCTGGTCAGATATGGCTTTAGGGAGCAGTTGAAAAACAGAAAAAAAGAGATGTGTATAGTCCATTTCTATTAATGATACCTTCATCTTTCCAGTCAGTCATGCCTAAAACATGGCAGTGGTCCACTCTTTGCCCTCTTCCCCCAAGCCCCACCATGGGTCCCCTGTTATATTTTCCAGTACTTCACTTAGGAAAAACACCAAAGAAAAACTATGCAAACAAAACCATCAGATCCTGGAAGAAGCAGCATATTCTCTGGAGGTCGTTTCCTTTCTCCATTCAATGCCAATAAATCCTGCCTCCCGTCCTCAGACCACCAACACGCTCTTGAGGAGTATATTTTGGCCTGTAAGCTTGTATGCTTTGTGGATAAATGGGAAGGCCCTGGTTGTCCTGGGGGGCATGGTAGACCCTGTCCTGCCTAGGTTCTTACACTGTCATTGCACCAACGATGCCTATGTCTCTAGGTGGGATCAGCCCCATGGTTACCATTCAGGCTCCAGCACTCCTGTGGGGCCAGGATGAAGCTAAGGGCCTTGTTCAGCTAATTCTCTGCCCTGTTCTGCCTCCCTCAGTCTTTCTCCTGAGCCCTCCTTTGAATCATGAGCACCCACATTTCTGTCTCAGGCTCAGTCTTTACAGATCTGGCTCCAGAGGGGTGTCTCAGCCCCTTCTCTCTCCATCTGTACGTGGCCCTGCTCTTCTCCATTCTTTCCTTCCCCCATAACTTCACACCTGGGTCATTGCAAGTGCCTCCTGGTTTCTCCTACCTCCTCCAGGAGTGTAGGACTCCCCACCAATTGAATCCATTTTACATGAGCTGCCAGATTAGCTCCCTCGTACAGGTCCTTGTTGCTAAATATCTGCAGTTTGGTTCTCACAACTGTGTGCAATGTGCAACCATGAGGCTTGCTCAAAATGCAGATTCCCAACACCCATCTCTGATGTTTTGCTTCAGTGAACCTGGGCAGGGCCTGGGAACGTGCGCTTTTCCTTAGTCCCCTCGTGTCCAGGTGAGTTGAATTTTGAGAAGTAGGCTTTATGTGGGACTGATTCTTCCCCACTTTCCGTAAGTGTTCTGTGCCCATTTTGTTCTCCTTTCTGGAGCATCTTCCAGGAGAGGATGTGCAGACTTTCATCTCCATGGAAGACAAGATTAGCCCAGTATCTGAGTATAGTCATTCCCCATGATAAAGGAAGAAAAGAAGAAAAGTCAAAAGGAGAAGAAGGTCAAGGCCAAGGAGGCACAGCATGTGTGTGGGCGGTCACTGGGGGATATTATGGAGTTCCACTGTGCTTGGTGAAGTTTTATTGTATCCTTGAGCTGTGTGTGCCAAACAGTTGAGAATGGAGGGTAGTCACTCAGAAGAAGAGTGAGTTCCATTGTCTTTGATGGAGAAATTCTCCCAGCTTCAGTCTGTGTATGGTGTGCCAAAAAATGCATACAAGATGTATCATGGAACCAAGAACAATCTTACTTTTTCAAATAAAATTCTTCAGCTAGGGTAGACATTTCAGTTCTCAAGGACATAATCTTTTCAGAAGGCGGCATATAAGCACATCGGTGAGCATGGCAATGTAGCCAAAGAGAGGGTGTCCCTCTGTCCCAGGGAGACTGACCCAGCCTTATTTAACCTATTTTTTTAAATGGAGGGAGCCCATTGTTGGTTTTAGCAGCAGTGAGCCTCAGGGGGTCTGGTTAGCTTCAGGCTTGCTGAGCATACATGGGGGAAGGGGACTGAAAAAATGGGTCTGAGTCCACCTGGAAGGCATGGATGGGTACTGGGTCAGAACCTGCTGAGGCACCCACAGAGCCCAGGGAAGGGTGAGATCCTAAGGTACTGATTGGGAAGGGGGGTACCTTGGTGGGACCATGCTGCACGACAGTCAGGAGGCCTCACAGGGCAGCTCACTTTGGGAGGGGGTGTGGGTTTTAGTGCATGAAGGTCTGCTGCTGGAGGAGCCCACTGGACAGGGAGAGGAGAGCAGCTCATTCCATGGGTGTTCAGAACACAGGCCTCAGCAAACCTGAGGTCAACTAGCCTGAGATGGTGCCATGAAGCCTACATTCCTGGCCCAGAATAAGAGTGTGGTGTTTGAAATCTTGGTAGTTTGGGAACAGGAACAGCAGCTAAGAGCTACAGGGACATATTGGGCCTGGGGCAGGGCATACAGAGTGGCCCCAGGGACCTAGGTGACTGGTGACATGGAATGACTTTCCTGGTGGGGTCATCAGGGCTGGGGGTCTGTCTCGGGGGTCCACTGCTTCCCTGAAGAAGAGGAGAAAGTGTACCTGAGGAAGAGGACACAGACACACCCAGCTATGGCTCATCTTCACCAGCCATGACCCTGCTGACATAGTTGAGACCCTCTTTCAAAGCTCTCTGTTCTTGTCAGTATTTCAGCAAGCCTGCGCTTCCGTGATCTGGAAATCAGATCAGATGGTATTTAATTTTAAAAAGCTGTATAAAACGATTGCAAAGTTATCACCCTGCACTGTCAGGATTCGTGACTGGCAGTAGCTCCCAAGTTGCAAGACTTTTTTTTTTTTTAAAGAAAGACAAATTGACGTTCAAAACTGAAAACTGTTTTTCAAGATTCTGAGTTAACAACTGTTTTTACTGTCTTAAATAATAGCTACTTCCATCTGTGTATGGCTTTATGCATATTTTACAGAATTCTTTACAACATTTCTGTTGTAGGTGGGTTTTAGGATTATTTCCATTTTACAGATGAGGAATCCCGGGTTGACAGTGCGAGCCATTAGTTTGGGTGGCGGGTTAGTCTGCTGTGGCTGCTGTGACAAAGTAGGCAGGGTGGCCTTCTGAGGGCTCCTGCTTGGTTTGTTGGTGGCTGTCTTTTCTCTCATTGTTTTCATGTGGTCTTGACACTGTGCATATGTGTCCTAATCTCTTTTTCTTTTAAAAAAATATTGTTTTGTTTTTTTCCCCAGTTTTATTGAGATATAATTGATGTATAATGGAGAACCTTGGTGGCTCAGTTGGTCAAGGGTCTGATTTCAGCTAAGGTCATGATCTCAGGGTTGTGAGATCAAGCCCCGTGTCAGGTTCCATGCTCAGCAGGGAGTCTGTGTGAGATTCTCTCTCTGCCCTTCCCCCTGTTCTCTCCCTCTTTCTCTGCCCCTCTCGATGTTCTCTTTCTCTCAAATAAATAAATCTTTAAAAAAATAATTGACATATAACATTGTGTAAGTTTAAGGTGTACAGCATGTTGACTTGATGTCCTTAAATATTGCAAAATGATTGTCACAATAGTGTTAGCTAATGCTTCCATCATACCCCACAGTTACCATTTGTGTGTCTGTGTGTGTGTGTGTGTGTGGTGAGAACATCAAGATCTCTTAACAACTTTCAAGTATATAGTACAGTATTATTAACTGTAGTCACCATGCTGTACATTATGTTCTTAGAATTTATTCCTCTTATAAAGCTTGTAGTCTTTGACCAACATCTCCCCATTTCCCCCACACCCTCTCAGTTCCTGGTAATCACCATTCTACTCTTGGTTTCAATGTGTTTGGATTCTTTGATTCCATATATAAGTGATATTATACAGTATTTGTCTTTCTCTATCTGACTTACTTCACTCAGCATAAAACCCTCATGGTTCATCCACTCTGTTGCAAAAGGCAGGATTTCCTTCTTTCTTAAGGCTGAATAATATTCCATTGTGCGTATGTATGTGTCATACCCATTGATTTGCATACACTGACCTGTACTTGCACCCCAGGGATAAATCTCACTTGATCAAGGTGCATTATCTTTTAAATTTGCCCCTGAATTCGGTTTGTTAATTTTTTTGCTGAGAATTTTTGCATCTGTATTCGTTAGAGATACTGGTCTATAGTTCTCTTTTCTTGTAGTGTCCTATGTGGCTTAGTAGGGTAAGGCCAGCCTTCTAAAATGGGTTTGAAACTGTTCCTTCCTCTTCAATTCTTTGGAGAAGCCTGACAAGAATTGGTATTCATTCTTCTGTAAATGGGTGGTAGAATTCACCAGTGAGACCATGTGGTCCTGGGCCTTTCTTCGCTGGGAGGTTTTTGATACTGGTTTATCATCCTGACTTGTTATTGGTCTGTTCAGATTTTCATTCTTCCTGATTCAGTCTTGTTAGATTGTATGTTTCTGGAAACTTATCCATTTTTTCTAGATTATCCAATTTGCTGATATATAATTGTTCCTAAAGTCTCTTATGACCTGTTGTATTTCTATGGTTATCAGTTGTCTTGTTTCCTCTTTCATTTCTGATTTTATTTATTTGAGTCTTTAGCTAAAAGTTTGTCAATTCTGTCTTTTCAAAAAGGCTACTCTCGGTTTTATTAATATTTTAAGTTGTTTTTTTTTCTGGTCTCTATTTCATTTGTTTCTGCTCTGATCTTTATTATTTCCTAACTTCTGCTAACTGATCTCAATTTGTTACTTTTCTACTTCCTTGAAATATATAGTTAGGTTATTTATTTGAGATCTTTCTCTTTTCTTAATGTAGGTGTTTATCAATACAAACTTGCCTCTTAGAACTGCTTTTGTAGCTTTCCATAGATTTTGATAAGTTTTGTTTCCATTTTTGTTTGTCCCAAGATATTTTTTTATTTGTGTTTTGTTTTCTTTTCTGATCCTTTGCTTGTTCAAGAATGTGTTATTTAACTTCCACATATTTGTGAATTTTCCAGCTTTCCTTCTGTTATTGATTTCTTGTTTCATACCATCGTGGTCAGAAACAATACTCGGTGTGATTTCAGTCTTCTTAAACTGGCTAAGTCTCATTTTATGACCTACATATGACCTATCCTGGAGAATGTTCTGTGTGTGCTAGAGAAGAATGTATAGTCTGCTGCTGTTGGATGGCATGTTCTGTGCATGTCTGTTAGGTCCATTGGTCTAAAGTATTGCTCAAGTCCAACATTTCCTTGTAGGTTTTCCATCTGGATGATCTACCCGCTGTTGAAAGTAGCATACTGAACTCCCCTTCTGTTAGTATAGTGTTGTTTGTCCCTTCAAATACATTAGCATTTGTTCAATATATTTAGGTGCTCCAATGTTGGGTGTGTATATATATTTATGATTTATATCTTCTTGATTTATTGACCTCTTTGCATTATATAATTATCTTTTTTGTCTCTTGTTACAGCTTTTGGTTTAAAGTCTTTGATTTCTATTTGCATGGAATATCTTTCTCCATCTCTGCACTTTGAGCCTACGTGTGTCCTTAAAGCCAGAGAGAGTCTTTAGTGGGCAGCATATTATTGGGTCTTTTTGTTTGTTTGTTTATCCATCTAGCCACTCTATGTCTTTTGATCAGAGAATTCAATTTATTTACATATATAGTAATTACTGGTATGTAAGGACTTGTTAATACAATCTTAGTCATTGTTGTTCGGCTGTTTCATAGTTCCCTTTTTCCATTCTTCTTCTCCTCTTGCCTCCCTTTGAGTGTTGATTTTTCTGCAGTCATATGCTTTGATTCCCTTCTCTATCTTTTGTGAGACTACTATAGGTTTTTGCTTTGTGGTCACCATGAGGTTTACATATGACCTCTTAGAGATATAGCTGTTTATATTACACTAATTACGGTTTAACTTGGATCTCACACAAAAACTCCACTCTTTTACTCCCCCGGTTTTATGTTTTTGATGTCACAATTTACCTGTTTTTATATTGTATATCCATTAGCAAATTTTTGTGGCCATAGTTTTTTTTTTCCCAAATACTTTTATTTTTTCAGTGTTACAAGATTCATTGTTCATGTACCACACCCAGTGCTCCATGCAATACGTGCCCTCCTCAATAACCACCACCAGGCTCACCCAACCCCCCACCTCCACCCCTCCAAAACCCTCCATAGTTGTTTTTAATACTTTTGTCCTTGAACCTTTGTGCTGGAGTTAAGTAGTTAGCACACTCCCATATTACAGTATTTGAGCACTCTGAATCTGGCCACAGGCTGCCTTTACCTGTGTTGCATATTTTCATATATTTTCACATTACTGATTAGCTTAGTGTTGTTTCAGTGGATTGTCTTTTAGCTCACTGATTGTTTCTTCTGTGTGGTTAAGTTTGGTGTTGAAGCTCTCTGTTAAACTCTTTATTTTAGTAATTGCACAATTCTGTTTGGTTCTTTTTGTATGTTAAATACTTTTTTTTTTAACGATATTATTTATTTATTTGTCAGAGAGAGAGAGCACAAGCAGGCAGAGTGGCAGGCAGAGGCAGAGGGAGAAGCAGGCTCCCTGCCGAGCAAAGAGCCTGATATGGGACTCGATCCCAGGACCCTGGGATCATGACCTGAGCCGAAGGCAGCTGCTTAACCAACTGAGCCACCCAGGCATCCCTGTATGTTAAATTCTTTATGTGTGTTCTTCTGAAGTTCTCTGAACGTCTTTAGAACAATTCTTTGTCAGGTAAATTTTGAATTTCCATTTCTTCAGGGCAGTGACTGGAGGCTTACTATATATATATATATATTTTTTTTTTTTCTCGGATTCTCCGTGATCCCTGTAGACTTGTGTCTAAGAATTTGAAGTAATCACTTTTAGATTTTATGGGCCGACTTTGGTAAAGGAAAACTTTCACTTGCAGGCAGAGCATGCTAGTGCATGCTGTGACCCTGGGTGTAGCAGTGCAGGGTGCCAAGTGTGGGGGTTTGTGGCAGCACTGATCCTGGTGTGCATGATGTCTCCAGCTCAGGCACTAGGATCCACAGCATCAAAACCGGGTGGTCCTTGGCAAGCATTGGAAGGTGGCTGCAAGGGCTGTTGAGGTCCTAAGCTGCTCCTCCAGGTCCAGTGGCAAGGGACCAGAGCAGGCAGTGGTGGTTGCTGGAGCTGGTGGTGTGCACATGCTCAGCCATAGAGGCCTGCTGTGGGTGCTTATATAGTGGTAGAGGCTAGGTGTAGGCACATATGCAGTCTTGGGGGCCGGAGCACGTAGCAAGGTCCAGGGCGAAGTACATGCTTACTGGCAGCTAGCTGCAAGGGCCTTGGCTATTGGCATGCTCGCCCATGTCTGCGTAGTCTCCCCTTCTACTGTGTGCACACCGCAGCAGAGGCGGTAATGGGTGTCAAGCTGGTGGTGTGCAATGCACAACGAGAAAGGCTAGCCCAGAGTGCGCACAGCAGTGTGAGTCTGCTGTGGGGGTCTATGGTGGCATCTGGCACTTGTGCAGATACAGTGGCCTGGGATGGCTCCCCATGTGATTGGTGGGCTCCGGGGGGTGAGGCAGGGAGTAGGGAGAGACTCAGATGTTCTTGAAGACCCTGCCAGAACTCGTTACCTTTCTACCCAAGTAGCGGCTAAATATACCTCATATTTATTAAGTCCCTCTGTCAGGCACTATGTTAACCATGTGATGGTGCTTCTCTGGGCCTCCTCACTCTTGGTGCCAGCTTGCTGCAGGTTAGAGACTCTCTCCTGGTTGCCAGATCTCTGAGTTCTGGGAAGGAAAGGCAGACCTTAGACCGTGTCCCTTTACTCCAGGGCCTGACCTCATAGCCCCTTGGTAGGGGTGGACTGTGGTGGGACAAGTGGAAATACAGTGTTCTGAATGACGTCAGAGTAACAACAAAATGGGCTCTAGGATGGGCTGACTCAATGTCTTTCAGGCTGTCCTGCCTAAGGAACTGAATCCAGACCCCAAATTCCTCCCCTTTATGTGGCAGGTATAGGCCCACACCAGGAAATGACAGTTTTGCAAACTGGTTAGGGCAGTTTTGCTCCACCTTGAGAGTTCCCAAGCTGGTCTTCAGACTCTGGGGCAAGGGGAGGGCTCTTTGCTCCAAATATCACAATTGGATCACTGGACTTTGATGGTAGGGTACAGACTAAGTGGTGATTTCCACCCTGCCAGGGTGTTCAGACCTCTGTGTGTGCCCTTTCTGTCTAGAAGCAGTTGATGTAGTAAGACAGAAAGGGCCAAAGAGCTCAGCCATTCATCGTCTGCTGGAGAAGTTGGTGAGCTTTGTGCAGTCCAGAGTCCTCTCCCGGGAGATAGACACACACAAGTTCAGAGTGGGCTTCTGCCTCCTCAGGTGGGAGTATGGACATGGTCGGGTGATTAGCTCTGCGTGGCCCTGAGTTGCTCTGCTGTGTGGCTGTCCCTGGGAATGTGGGTCAACCCCATCTCTATGGCCCTGCATCAACTCTACCCATGAACACAAGAGGCTCCTCCACCAAGAACACCACGTAGTGTCTCTTCCTGGAGGGTAGAAGATGGCTAAGGGTGGACGAGGAGGCCCTGCTTCAGAATTCCAACCTCCCCTCACTCTGTTTGGGCTGGAGCCAGGGTGACTGCTCACTTCAGTTTGCCTGGGACTGTCTTGGTCTCAGCCCTGAAAGCACCATGTCCCCAGAAACCTTCATTCCCAGGATGATTGGTCACCCCCCCTCTGGCATGCCTCTTTCCCTGGCTTAACACCCATGACCAACCAGGGTTACAGGCATGAACTAAAATCCTGGATTTCCATGACAGGGTCTACTTTCCTTGGCAAAGTCTGGGAGAAGGAGCTACAGGTCGAAGCCAGCAGTTTAAGTGGCTCAGAACACTTGCACTGATAACAGGCACACAGTTAGCTTGCTGCTGCTGCTGGCCGGCCACCCGGGGCACGGTGGGTCTGCCTAGCATCCTCGTTCCCACCCTGGGCCTGGTGGTAGCAGAGTGGTGCAGCTGGTGGAGGGAGAACTTTACTTCCCATTTGATATTTTCCTCTATTTTTATATGATTCGAAAAATCATATCCACTTATAAAACTTAATTTAAGTATATTCAGTCAATGAAACGAGCTGGCCCTCCCTCCATTCCTTCCTCCCAGGGACACTTGTTATCCATGTTGGCAGCAATATGCAGTCAGAGGTTGTCACTGTGAATTCACGGGGGTGTGCAGGAAGCTGGGCCAAGGTTTGTATTATTACAGCAGGGAGGTGTTATCACATGTCATAGCATGACATCAGGGAAATGTTATCATGTACCAAGTATTTTTTTAAAGATTTATTTATTTATTTATTTATTTGACAGAGAGAGAGATCACAAATAGACAGAGAAGCAGGCAGAGAGAAGGAGGGGGAAAGCAGGTTCCCTGCTGAGCAGAGAGCCCCATGCGGGTCTCGATCCCAGAACCCTGAGATCATGACCTGAGCTGAAGGCAGAGGCTTTAACCCACTGAGCCACCCAGGCGCCCCATGTATCAAGTATTATAATAGCTTTGAGTTGTTATCACACATATATCATAGCGGCAGCGAGGTGTTTTCACGTACCATATATCCTAATAGCAGTGAGACGTTACCACACGGGCATATCCCACCACAGCGGTCAGCTGTTACCATGTACATCATACATCATAACAACAGCGACCTCAAGGTATTATCTCACGCGTGCGCGCGTGCACACACTCGCACACACACACACACATCACAGTGCCAGCGAGGACGGTATGAAATGGAGTGTGCAGGAGGCGTCACGTCCCCGAAGGGCAGCACACTCCTGCTGTCAGGCTGGGGCTGAGCTTGCAAACCTGTTGGCATTTTCTGAAGGGCTCTTGGATGACTCTAAACTTTCAGGTGAATCCCTGATCCCTGGGAATCAAATTTAAAAGAACAAAGAAAAGTAAAAGAGGAGCACAGGAACTGCAGCATTAGGGCTGACCCTCTGCTTGGCCGGCATCCCAAGTACCTGACCAGTGTCCTCTCGGATGAGGGGCTCCCACCTCAGACAGCAGCCCAGTGCCCCCCGGAGCAGCCCCTGCATCCCCGTCTTGGCTCCCCGTGCCTCCTGCTGATCTTAGTGATGGTAACCATGTCCCTGAGGCTTTCCCACAGGTGAACCTTCTGATAATGTGGTTGCAAGGGCGGATGGAGCCAGCCGCTGGAGCACGGACAGTGAGGAGCTGCTTGCACCCCTCAAGGACCCAGTGCCCCAGGCTCAGAGGGAGGGGCCTTCCCACCCCCACCCTCATGTGGGGCAGGGGATTAGTGCCTCCAGTCCTCAGTTTTCTCCTGTGTAGACTCTAATAGCAGCAAGCGGGCCTGAGGTGGTGACATGTACGGAGACAGGTCCCCACCACGAAGCTGCAAACAGCAGCCTCCACCTCTTAATTGTTTTATTGAAACATGATACACACAAAACATTCCAAAATGTTCCCAAATTCTATGTGTCTAGCTCCTAGTGAAACCTGCACTCATACTGAAAAGGAGAACATTACCAGCACCCTATAATCTCCCCATGCCCTCAGCCAGTTACCCCTCAAATGAAACCACTGTCTGGGTGGCCAGCTGCCCAGATTTGATCTTTGATCTGCCTGCTTTTGCTCTTCCCGTAGATGCACTCAACCAGCCCACTGCCTCGGTAGGTGGTGCCTTTCTCCACGTTATGATTTGAGGTTCACCGTGGGGTTGTGTGGAGTTGCAGATTGTTTATTCTCCAGGATAGAGATGGCTCCACTGTGCATTAGGCTATGATCTATTCATCCGTTCTGCCCCGATGGGCATTAGGGCTATCTTTATTGCTCTGTCATGAACGGCTTAGAGACTGGCTGCCCAGAGCCCACCCAGAGCTGCAGTCAGGATCTGCATGCCTGGTCTGACCCTCTCTGGATAGGTTGTCTGGCTGGGGGTCCAGGAGCCTTGCCTGCACAGAGGTGGGAGCCTCAGCCCTCCTCCCCCCCCACCCCCGCCAGGTGTCTGGGCCTCATTTAGATTTACGTCCCTAATCAGTCCAGCAGCTCCTAGTTGCATCTGTCTGCTCTTCAATGGGATACCGTGCAGGAAGGCAAGCACTACCCGGGTTGTGGCCACGGAACATTTTTGCAGGGAGGGCCCTTTGCTCATATGGATGGGGCCTCTGTGGTGCTGAGTGAAAGATGGAGAGACCCAGGAGTCCTGAGCAGGGCTGGAAGGACAGAGGGGAGGCAGGTGGCTGCAGGTTGGTGTTTTTTCAAGAGGGAGAAGCGGGGACAGAAAGGGGTGGCGTAGAGAGTGTTGAGAGTGTGGATCTGTGCTGCACCAAGCCCAGGCATCCTGATGAAGGTCTCACCTTGGAAAAAACCACCTGTGTAGACATCGCACCCATCAGATATATAATAGCTATATCATTCTCAAACGTCAGTCCCTTCGCACCCCAGCTCCAGGCAACCTCTGGTCTGTCGCAGCAAATTAGCTCCTGCTCTTCTAGAACCGCCAGGAATGGAATCATGCTTGTATGGAATCGTATTCTTTGTGTCTGATTTCCTTTGTTTAGCGTAAGCCTTTGAAAGTCACCCATGATGTCAGGTGTATGCAGGTCTGTCCCTTTTTACTGCTGAGTAGTAGCCCTTATGTGGAGGGACCGCAATCTGCTCCTCCGTCCACCTGCTGCCGGACGTGTAGGTTTTTCCAGTTCGGGGTTATTAGAAATAAAGCTTCCAGGGAACATCCGTATGGAAGTCTGTTTGTGGTGTTGTCTTTTCATTTCCCTTGAGTAAATATCTGGGCAAATTTGCTGTCTTGTGGTTCAGGGTCCATTTCATTCTATGAGAAATGCCAGGCTGTGTTTCAGAGTGATCACGCCATTGCCCCCTCCCGAGGGCTGCGTGTGAGAGCGCTCGCTCTTCCCCAGGCTCACAGACACTTGGTGAGGAGTTAGAACACAGACTTCCAGCTGCCGAGGTGTAGCGCCTCTCGCCAGGCTTGTGGTTAATTCAGAGCCTGCTGGTTGCTGCGGAGCAGAGGTTCTCAATCCCAGATGCACACGAGAGACCCTGGAAAGCTTTTGGAAATTTCCAGGTTCAGGCCTCAGCTCAGATCCATTAAATTCAGAATGTCTGGGGCTGTCCCCAAGCATGAGCATTTTTCAAAGCTGTCTAGCTGAGGTTGAGAACTACCGCCGCAGAAAGGGTAGCACCCTCCTCCATGGGTTGAGAAGGGTGGGGCCTGGTACCAGTAAATGGGACCAGAACTGGTCCCAAAGGGCGCAGCTGCCCAGAGCACCAGTGCCCGACACTGAGACTTTGCTGAGGCGTCCATTCCAGACATCCATCTCGAATGAACGTATTGGCAGGTGGAGGACACAGCTTCTGGCTACATAACTGTATAAGGAACAGTCTGCTCCACCCATGAAGGTTCTCTCTCAGGAACCCCCGGGTGGCCTAGACACCTGACCACGTGAGTGACATTGCTTCTCCCTTCTCGCTCTTAGGCTTTAATTTTTCCAATGCAGAGTGAACCTATGAAACCCTAGATATTCCACCCTGGACCCTAGTAAAGGCAGGGCCGCAGGTCTGTGTGTATGTTCCCCCCACTCCCCAAGACCTGGCTATGTGGCTTTTGGGGGTGCTATGTACCCCTCTAGAGCCTGTGAGTAATAAATCTTGTTCCTCATGGTTCCCTGATGGTTTTGCTTACAATCATAAGAACTGCACGGGCTGGCCCAGCCTTCACATTGGCCCTGGCAGGGTGGGGAAGGTCTGCGGGGTGCATGGGCAGTAAAGACAGCCCAGCACCTCACCTGTTGCTAGCAGGAGCACAACACTGGCCTGGACAGGCAGGCCACTCAGCTGTCCCCGCTGCCTCCCTGGCCTCCTGCTTCTGCTTCAGCCAATGGTATTTATAGTGTTTATGCTAAGCTGAGAGGGGGTGGTGTGGAGGGCAAAAGCCAGAGAGGAGGTCCCTCTTCTCTCTGTTCCCAAGTGACACCCACAGAAAAGCACACACTTTCTGGGGCCTCTACCCACCAGAAGCTCCTTCTGAGTCTCATTTGCTGGTTTCCCTCACCTCCCGGCCTTCACAGTGTCTCGTGTGGCACTCAGTTGTCATGCCCCATCCTTTCTTCCTGTGCCCGACATGGTCGGAGCCAGTCCTGAGGCTGCACAACCACCCAAGCTTTGCTGACCCCCAACTCACACTTCCTGGTCGGATCCCTGAGTTTCAGCTTCCGTGGCCCTTGCCTCCTCTTGGGGAGAATAGGGGATCTCAAACCAGCACAGTCAAAACCCAGTGTTTGACTCCCCCTGCCTCCATGCACAACTTTGCCTTCTCCATTTCTCTAAAGAGCAAGTCCAGCCTCCTGGTTGTGCAGTCAGAACTTCTATGGAGGCAGAATAATGGCCCCCAGGGATGCTCAAGTCCTACTTGATGGACCCTGGGAACATGTTACGTCGCATAGCCTAGGGGCCTTGTAGGTAGAGGAAGTTGAGGGTCTTGATTATCTCAGATTATCCAGGTGGGCCTGATGTGATCACAAGCTCCTGATGGGAGGGAAGCAGGAGGCTTGGAGTCAGGGAAGCAGATGTGAGGAGGAGAAGCGGAGGTTGGAGCATCGCAGCACAAGCCAGGGATGCGGGGGCCTCTGGAAGCTGCAAAGGCAGGAAGCAGATTTCCCCCCAGAGCGTCCAGAAGGAGCACAGCCCTGCTGACACCCTGACTGCGGCCCCGCAGGACCTGAGGCAGACGTCTGAGTTACAGAGCTGTGAGGTAATACGTGTGTTTCTTGAAGCCACCGGTTTGTGGTAATGAGTTTGTTAGTGCAGCAATAGGAAACTGTCTCCTCTGTCACTCACACACGCGCCGGAACCGTCAGCAAAGCCGTCAGTTCCGCCTCTAAAATGCCTCCAGAACCTGACTACTCCCAATCCCTGCCCTCACCCCCTCATCTGCACAGGGGCAGTAGCCTCCTGGTAAAGACAGCTAGTGGTTCCCCAGTACTTATGTTCTTTTTTCTTTTTAGGAATAGAACCCCCCCTTTTTTTTTTAAATGAAAAGCACGTGGTGGCTCTGAAGGGAGACCTGCAATCCTCAGTCTCCCCTGGAGTTCTCGCCAATAGGAAATACACAGAACTGTCCTCTTTGACTCCCAGGGAATAAGTTTAAGTGGGTAGAACAGGTCCTTCCTCACCTTTTCCTCATTCTTGCTGGTTGGCATATACATGTGCTGGCTGGAGCCGAAGCACCACTGGGGACTATGAGGCAGCAATTTAGGTTGTCAAGGAAGCAGGCTGGAAAGACACTTGGAGTCACAATGTCAACCTTGATTGCTTACCTCTTGATTTGGTTTATGTTAGAGAGAAATGTCTGTCATTGGAGTCTGTTATTTGGAGATTTTGTCTTGTTCCCAATGAACACACACATCCTATATAGCCTTTCTGCTTCTGCCCTAGTCCGAAGCCCTTCTCTGCCCCAAATCCTCCAAAGCCTTCCCTCTCTGATCCAAAACTGAAATCTGCCAACACCAACAAAGTCCCTGCATGATATAGGTCATGTGGCTCCCTTTATTCCACCTCCTCATCTCCTACTCACACCTTCTTGCATCTGTTCCCACTGTAGCCAGAGGGCCCTCTCCTAGAACACTCCATATTTGCTCCTGCCTCGGGGCCTTTGCAGTTGCTGTTCACTCAGGTGGAATGTCTTTCTACAGACACCAACAGGGCTGGCTTTGTCTCTTCATCCTGGTCTTTGTTCAAGTGTCAGCTCTTCCTGATCCTGCTGCCTGGAATAGCTCACACTTCCCCACCGCGCTCCATCTGGTGCCTTCGTTTCTCCAAGACTGACACAGAAACTGTGAATTCTTTGTCTTGTGCATGATGTCCCTTCCTCTCCACAAGACGGAAAGCTCTTCGAGGACTGGGCTTGTCTCTGCTTTGTCGACGGCTGTACCCTCATTACTAAGAACAGGGCTGGAAACAGCACAACAGGTGCTCAGGAAATATTTGTTGAAAGCATGAATGAACAAAGAAGCTGTTCCTAGCTAAGGGGTCCCGGCTTTTTCAGGGGTTAAAAGATAAAAACTTCATACAGTAAAACTTTGGTTTCAGGGAAACTGGATACAAAAACATCTTGAAGATCAGGATGCTTGGAACAGATCACTGTAGAGTTTGGGATCTTGTTTTCTGCTTGCTAATGGAGGTGGGGTGGTGGAGCCTTTTCGGGCCAATTCTTATTGAAAAAGGATCTTGCAGAGCAGAGGTTAGATAAGTCATGGTTTTCCCCCCAAAGAAATGTTTAGTTCTTCTTGGTTGTCCCTCTAAACCAGTGGTTCTCAAGGGGACCAATGTTACCCCTGAGAGGACATTTGTCAGTGTCTGAGACATGGCCTGTTGTCACAACTGTGGGTGTGATGCTATTGTTATACCGTGCTGCTGCATGCAGAATTCCGCAAGGCTCTTTCGGTTCAGAAGTAAAAGGAGGACTGTGTATTGCTTTCAGCCTGGTCAATCCTTAGGTATTTACAAGTGTTTCCATCAGTGGATCAACAAAATCCCATAAACACTGAATAGTCAATGTGTGCCTGCATGCTGATTAGTTACATTCTATTTCTTTCTCTCCCACCTCTGCTCCCTTGTGCACCCGGCTCCTTGCCCTTGCCACCAGACTTTCTCAGACTTACTGTAGTTTAAAACTCTTCTAATAATGAGTGAATGAGTGAATAAATGAATGCATGAAGTACATGCAAGAAAGAAGACAGCATGGAACTCAGTGTAACTGTCCTCTCAGGGTGGGGTGGGAGGCTCAGCAGTGAGCCTTTAGAAGACAACACTGGGCTGCCGGGGAATGAAGGGGGCAGATGGGGGTTGCATAGCATCTGCCCGAAGTTGGTGTATTTAATTGGTTCTCCATTCTCAAATTTTATGGGGAAAATCCAAATGTGAATCGTTTCTAGTTTCTGGGTAATCTCAGATATCAGCTTCTGTTGTTGGACTTCATCTTAAAAGATGAATAATCAAAAGGTGATGGTTCGAAAATTGTGGCCATTTTGATCCTGATGAACGAGCTCTTACATCCTACGAAACTCAGAATTTACCAAGCAGGGCCTGACAGGGGTGGAGCAGGGAAAAGAGGGAGGTTGGGGCCTCTGAGGGTAGCCTGATTCAGAATGGGGCTCCTCTAAAGGGCCACCACCTTCGGCACCCGGTGAGTGACCTGATTGGCTATAATTTGATTTTCCATGTACCTGTCTAGGTAGCTAACACTGGGCTTTTATGTCAGCATACTTCATTCTCTCTATCTTCCCCCTTTCTGACTTCCAGAGTGTTCTGTACCCCATAGTATGTTAGAGATCAGAATGTCTGGAATTAGCAGAGGAGAATAGATTTGTGTGGTTAACTTGGTGTAAACTTAATGGAAACCAGAATCCCTCTCTTGCTTGGCCCCACCCTTTGCACAGCTCTCTGTGTGGGCTCTGCAGGCAGAGAGCAAGGCCGTTTACTGTCCTGGGGCCCACTTAGGACAGCAGCACCTCCACTTGGGGATTAAGTGTTCAGGGGTCAAGGCCAAAGAAGAATGATAAAGCAGAGTCAGCCAGGGCTCTGTGCCTGCAAGGTCTGGAGGCAGCAACTACACAGGGAAGGTTATTTTGGTTTTATCCTCTCTTTGTTGTTAGCTTTAAAGTTGTTTGTTTTGAGGAATAGGGCAAACAAAAAAACAAAGAAAGAAAGAAAAAGAAAGAAAGGAAGGAAGGAGGGAGGGAGGGAAGGAGGAAGGAAGGAAAGGAGGGAGGAAGGAAGAAAGGAAGGAAGGAAGGGAGGAAGGAAGGAAGGGAGGAAGAGAGAAGGAGAGAGAAAGAGAGAGAGAGGGAGGGAAGGGAGGAAGAGAGAAGGAGAGAGAAAGAGAGAGAGAGGGAGGGAAGGAAGGAAGGAAGGAAAGAAGAAAGGAAGGAAGGAAGGAAGGAAGGAAGGAAGGAAGGAAGGAAGGAAGGAAGGAAGGAAGGAAGGAAAGGGATTGAGGTGGGATCAAGTTAAATACAAGCAGGTTGTGGAACAAGCCCTTCATGAGAAGTTCCCCTTGTTTGGCACCATGAGATTCCTTCTTGTGGTTCTCACCGGGCTTTAGCTAGGGCCTGCAGGAGAGGGCTTTCACAAGCAGAAGTATTGTAGGGTAATAATGGGGGCCTTTCCAGAATTGTCTTTCCCACAGAGGCAGAAGGACAGATGTGCGGTTTTGCTTTAGGGCCTTTTCAAAAGTGAGTGAATCTCATTTCCAAGCAGAGGCTTCAACCCTGAGAGCCTGGTTCTATTCTCAGACTTGCTCCGGGTGCCCAACAAATCTTTATTTTATTTTATTTTTTGTTCCCAACCGATCTTGAATGAGCACAGAGAGGTCTGGGAACTGGGACATTTGCAAAATATTTGAGAAAATCAACTGAGAGGGTAGGGCATGAACTCCTAGCAAGAGAGGGAAAGGAGAGTCAATTATAAAACAGACACAGTGCCTTTTCCTCAGGGGTGGGGTGGGGGCGGGGGATGGAGGGTGGGGGCGGACACAACTCCCAGAACACTGTCCTAGCCGTTGGCACCAAAGAGCCAGAAAACCTAAGTTCCAATTCCAATTCTTCTAATATCTTCCTTCCTCCCTTCCTCCCTTCCTTCCTTTCTTTCTTCCTCCCTCCCTTTCTCCCTCCCTCCCTTCCTCCCTCCTTTCCATTGTTAAATTCATTTGCTGAGCACTCTGAGGGGAGTGAGTGCAAGAAAGCTGGGGGCAAATACACAAACACGTACCACCTTGGTTTCCCTATCTGTGAGTCACAGGGCCCTTTGGCCCTGAAATTGCCCATGAGATTCTTCACCACCAGTGGATGCCCATCTAAGCACTTGGGGCAAGGTCAGCTTCCTGGCATGCCACCCGACCAGTCACTCAGCTTCCTGGCATGCCACCCAACCAGTCACGCAGGGTCCTGCTCAGACGGACCCCACCCTGAGGTCAAGCCTTTCCAGTTGCTGTTCTAGAATTCTTAATAATTTTGAACAAGGAATACTGCATTGTCAGTCTATACTTTGACCCAGGAGATGATGTTACCAGGTCGGCCTGGGGCTTTAGTTTTTCAACCGGGGAGGAGGGAGGAATTTGATTGGGCAAGGTAGCCTGTAGAGAAGAGGGCAGGGCATCCGAGCTCAGCTTTGTGGACCAGTTTGAGGGAGGCCAAAAACCAGGGATGCCCCTCAGAAGAAGAACCCCATTTGGAATGTGAGTAAAGGCCAAGGTGCTGCAGGGACCAGGAGACCACACATGTGATGGAGTTGGAGAGAAGACCTCCTCATCTTACAAGAGCCCAGTCCTGCTCCAGCATCCAACGAGTGTGGGAGGCAAGGGGTGAGTTGTGGTGTGCCTGTGCACCGATCCTTCCAGAGGGGCAGGTGGTTGTGAACAGCAAGAGGTGACAAGGAACAGCCACAGAGGGGAACAGGGATGTGGGGGATGCAAGCTGTATGAGATTGCTGCCAATAGCTGGCTTTGTGGGACTATGGGACTATGTCGGTCCACATGGGGGGGGGTGGACATTGGAGCCATTTTATTGGCACATGGGTACATTTGTACCCTGAGGGTTTTGAAGCCCAGAGGCATTTGGGGGACAGGTTAAATGGAAGTCGGGAGGCCTCGGGCTCAAGATTGCTATGTGACTTAGGAGCCTCAGTGTTAAATTTATCAGAACAGGAGCTGGGCTTCACAGAGGCTCAGGAAGCAGTAGCAGCCACACAGCTGCTTGGCAAACCAGACCTGATTCTGTAGAGCTGAGATCAGAGCCCGGGGGAGAGGGCGGACCTGGATTATTTGTCGCTAAAGTGATCATAAGAGGAGATGGGCCTTCAAAGTCATCCAGATGGGCTGCTCCTGTTTCTGGAAGGAATGGAGGCCCAGAGCTGTTCCAGACAGCTGGGGTTGTCCTGGGGTTCCAGACAAAAATTCCCACCTCCTGACCCCCCCAAAGGGTGCTCCTCCCACTAGACCAGGCTAGGCCACCCCAGGTCCTTTCAGGTCTGTGTGTCTG